>NW_020873735.1:33432-83626 GCF_001901225.1 Dermatophagoides pteronyssinus
TTTTTTTTTTTTTTTTTGGGGGCCAACAAACCCCCCCCCACGCGAATCTGCCAAACGGCAAAACCACCGTTGAAAACGAACTCGAACGCTGTCTCGAAGCTGCTGGCGTCGTCTCCGCTGAGCTGCTCAATAAGCCGGAGAAGCTCTGCTGGAGTCGCGTCGGGCGCACCGACGCCGGCGTCCACGCCGCCAGCCAAGTCGTCTCTCTGAAACTTGTGCTCGCCAACCTCTTGACCAGTCGCTGCTTCCGCGAACAGCTGCGTTTCGACGGTCTGCGCATTGCCTCCGCGGCGCAACTCGCAGACCTGCTTTGCCAGGCGCTCAACCTTTTGTTGCCCGTAGACATCCGCGTCTTCAGTGTCATGGAGGTCTTCGGTCGCTTCGACTGCCGCACCTATTGCGTCCGTCGCCGTTACGAATATCTCGTGCCCGTCGCTCTCTTTTTCAAAGTGCGGCTGCGCGAAGTCGCCGCTGCGCTCCCCGCTGTCTTCAGCGATGCGCCAGTCGCAAACGCGACGTCTGCACCAGGTCTCACTTATGTCGATAAGCAACTGGTCTGGAACGTTGCGCGCGACGCACAAGCTACGGCTGCAGAGCGCGGCGCCGTTGCGACCCAAGCCGCGGCTTGGCGCCGCGAACTAAAAGCACTGCGCGAATACTACGCGTTGCTCAGCGACGAGGAAAAAGTGCGTTCCTACGAACAGCGCGACCGTTCGAACGAAAGTTATCTCGGCGCACAGCTGAGCGAGCACTGCCCGCTGCACCTCTCGTCCTTCGCGCTAGATCCGCCCGACTGCTCGCCCGCCGGCCGCGTCGCCATCGCCGCCGAGTTCTCGCAAATCCTCGCGCAGTACGAAGGCCGGCACAGCTGGAAGCAGTTCACGCGCAAACTTGAAAAGGACGGTAAAAGTCTCGAGCGACAAATGATGCGCATTCACGCCGAGCTGCTCGAAGACGGTCCGCTCAGCGAACCCTTCATCAAAGTCGTTTTCGAAGGCCAAAGTTTTTTGTACAACCAAATCCGGCTCATGTTTTCTCTCGCCTTTCAGGTTTACGTAGGACTCGCGCCCGCTGGCGCCATCCCCGACTTGTTGCGCGCAGTTGACGACGGCTACCGCAGCAGAAAGCTTGCGCCGGGTTTTGCGCTGCTCCTCGAGCGTCCCTTCTTCAGCGGCGGCGAGTGCGACGCACGGCGCACTCGAATTGACTTAGAAAATCACTTGCTTCTCTCGCAACTAGATGCGTGCCAACTGTGCAAGTTCGTCGTCTGCGGCTCGACGCCGCTGCGCGTGGATCGCAACCCGCTTTTGGCGGACGTGCCGAATCCCGTTCTGCGCAACCCTTGGACCGGCGACGCTGCGCGCCGCGCACCCGTCTCACTTCGCATACTCAAGTACAAGCACGAAACGATTTACGCAGTTATCGACGCCGCGTATAAAGAACAGCAGTCCGCAGTGCTCGCTTACCTAACCAGCTTGCTGCTCGACCCGTTTTTTCTCAGCAGCGGCCAATTTGGCTCCGCCGAGCACACGCTGTCGCCACGGGAAGCCGAGTGATTTCGTTCGCACGCGTCTCGCGAGACTTGTGGTTCGCGCGCGTGTTAAGTCCGGTTGAGGCACTCCCAGTGCTGAATCGAACTCCCGCGGATGAAGCAAGTTCCTAGTTTGCGTGACACGTTGTTCGCCGCCAGTTCCTGTGTGTCGTCCAGCACCAAGTTCATGAACACATCGTACCCGCGCAGCCTGCCCACGATTTTCAAATTCTTGTCGAGCGTAATTTGCAGGATGCGCTCCATGAACGGCTTGAGCTCGCATTCAGAACCTGATTTCGGGTACACCTGGTTCTTCGAAGTGCTCATCGCGAACCAGCGTGCTTATTTATTTTTTAACTGGTTTAATTGCGCCGCAGTCGCCTGATTCATAGTCTTCGCCAGACTTTTCATCTCGGACAGCGACTGCACCTGGCCTTCCACTTCCTCCCGCAATTTCGCGGACGTCGATTTCATTTTTCCCACCTGTTTGTTTCCACCTATAACTTACTATCTGCGAGAGGTCGCTGAGTCCGTCTGCGTTGCAACGCGCAGGTGCAACGTCTCCTCGGGCGACCGACTGCCGCGCAACCAGTGTCTTTTCACAAGGATCCGGCGTGTGCGCGTCGTGGGACACAGACTCGTTTTCAATCTCAGGCGAGAAACGCGTAAGTGACTGATACGCAGTTCTCCAATACGACTTCAAGCCATTGATTAGTTGTTGCGATTTTTTTAGCGCTTCATTTGCGTCGAGAAAGTTGCGTTGTGCGTTTTCAATCTTCTCTGACTGTACCTTGGCGCGCTGCAGGTTGTTCTCCTGAGTGTTTACAGCGACTTGCGCCAGCTCAATGCTTTCATGTATGAGACTGTTTTCCTTGCGAGTCGCATCACGGATCGGCAGCTGGAGCGTACGCGGCTTGGTACAAAACCGGGCTCGCGCATGTTCGCTGCTCCCCAAGAAGTCTTTTTTTTCAAGTGTGTTTGCTGATTCGTGTGCTTCCTCGCTTGTTAGGGGCATTGTCTCGCGTCTTTTTTGTTTGCAAACAAGTTAGTACAAATTTATTCGTTGATCTAAAAACTGGCGAAAATTATGAAGCGGCTTGGAATAGTGCTCGTTGCGATCTGCGCCGCAAACCCCAAAGTTGATCACCACAAGATGCATCCCGTTGCAACAGCAGAGGCAGTTTACTCTTGTCCGCCAGGCTTCGTTGACAACGGCTCGCGTTGTGAAAAGGTCATCAGACAGCCGCTCGTCCCGGCGTGCACCGAAGGCATTCTTCAGCCGGACAAAACCTGTTTGATCAAAAAGCCTTCACGTAAAGAATGTGACCAAGAGTTCGTCTTGCTGAATTCCGTCTGCACCCGTACCAAGACCACCACCGCTTCGCTGCAGTGCCCGCACGGATACCATTTCGAGAGTCAATACAAGCAGGGCCACGGACAAGGCGCCATGTGCGTGAAGACGGTAGTAACGCCGCAGTACGGCTGTCCGAGCAACGCGCGAGCGGAGGGTGACCACTGCATTGTCGAAGCCTCAATGCCTGCCGATCTGCGCTGCCCGGAAGGAACCGTGTCGCAGGGCACTGCCTGCGCGAAGCTTGAGGAGTACGACTGCAACATGCAGTTCACTACGTCGCATACGCACCACGCGCGCAAACTCGCAGAGGAGAACAACAACGGTCCGATACGCGAACTGAACAAGAAAGTCCGGATCGACACATCCGACATGGTCATCGACGTGAAGCCTGCGCCACAGCCGATTCTCAACCAAGTCTGCCAGCGTACAGTGCTTGTTCCGCCCGAAGTAACTTGTATGAACGGTCACTTGGTTGGCCGCATGTGCGTAACTTCGGTGGTTAGCTCAAAGATCGAAACCCGGCCGCTGATGAGCTATGAGACGGCCGTGCCGATAGCGAGCTGCCCGGCTGGCTTTGCGCCGTGTGCCAGCGCCGGCAGACGTCACAGCTCGTCAGACTGCTGCTCGACCGAAGAGAAAGCTCCATTCGTGTACTGCGACGCTGGCTACGACCTCATTGGTTCGGTGTGCCAAGCTGAGCGGGAAGCGGATGAGGTGTGCACGGCTCCGGGCTCGGTGCGCAGGGCCGACGGACAAGAGTGCGTGAGTGTGCAGTACGCGGACTACACCGTGAAATACTCAACAGAAATGCAGTGCCAGGGTCGCGACTGCATGACTGCGATCCTGAAACACAATCATCATTAAATTCGTGATCAAAAATATTTTCGGGTAGCGCAGCGATCATCTTGCGTAAATGACATGCCATACCATGTGTTTTACAAAGTCGGAATTAAGTTGGAAACTGTTCTGGCGTGCGACGCCTGGCAGAGCTGGGTTGCGAGCGCAGAGCCGCGTTTCGTGTCGGGTGACTTAGCTGTGCATGCGAGTTTTCCTGTGGAAAACCGCTCAGAGGATATTGAGCAAGAGATTCTCGAATTGGTGCGCGGCCACTGGGCTGCACAACACAGCGAAACCGCAAAGCCGTTCGAAAACTGCTTGTCTGCAAAGCTGCAAAGCGTCGAAATGTGGTGCTCGATCGCAGCTGCGAAAGAAACGATCGCAGTGGACGCGCAGCGTTATCACTTGAAGGAGTTGTTGTGTCGCACGCGCGTGACGTCCGAGAAAAGCGCAAACGTCGGAGCAGCCGAGCTACTGGAGAAAGTTTTGGCGCAACAAGACGAGCGGGTGTTCTGGTCGTGTCCGACGTACGTGGTGTTGGTGTATCCGGGAAGTTACTTGCGGTGGGCAGAGCAAGTGTGCCGCTTTCTGGTGGACACGCGGTGTACCAGCATTACCGATCTGGAGTTTTTGGAGAGACTCGGTCGCAGCTCTTTCATTGCGGCTGGCGAGTTTGGCGTGGAGCGGATTCCGAGCGAAAAGCTGGCGGTCGAAGACCAGATCACCGGGTTTACGCCTTGTGCGCTGCAAACGCTTTCCTGGTTCGAAGAGCGCCGTGAAGATCCTTGGCTGACGGGTTTTTTGACCAACGCAGAAACAGACTCGGCTCAGCGCAAAGAGCGTGACCCGCTGCTTGAGTTCGCGCTGTTGTATTTGTACTCGAAGTCGGTTGAGCAAGAGTGGTACGTTACGGTGAAAACAAAGCTCGTGGCTACAATTGCGTTTTACATCGACTACGATAACGCGAGCTACCTGCAGGCGCAGAGCTTCCGAGCCTTGCCTAACTTTTTCTTTCGGTTGTTGGACGAGATTCCCGTATTTTTCAGTGCTGAGACGTTCAAAACTGGAGACCCGAGCACCGTGCAAAAGGCGGCGTTGCTCAGCACAGAGGCGAAGCTAGAAGACAATTCCGAGGAGACAGCCGAGATGGAAACCGGCTGCGCGTCGGACTCTGTACCGCACAGCGGGCTAGCGCGAAGAGACGGCTCGAAAAACGGCGCCTACAGTTTTGCGCGCAGCTCGCTATTTTCCGAGACAATTTTGAACTGCAGCGCGCCACTGCAGCCGGCATTTCCGCCGCTGTTGAGCAACCTGGTTTACACGGCTTACTCGACTGCGTTGCTTGAGCGGTTCAGTGCCGCGCAGAGTTGGACGCTGTACTGTGCGTTTGCGCTTGGAGCGCGAGCGTTTGAGGTGTCGGGTCCTGACGCTGCGGGCCGCGCAGCAGCTCGCGCGCTGAACGACTTCCTGTGCAATACAGCGAGCGCGACTTGCAGATTGGACCGCTTCATGCTTCTCAAGATGAGCGAGTTGCTGCGCGTCGAGCTTTTCCCACGAGCTCCGGCGGAGTGCGACTCAACGTCGTCGTCGAGCGACGCCAGCAGCGGCGAAGACAACAGTCGAACGCTACGCCGCGCGGTGCGCAGCGCGACTGAAATTTCGACAGCTGATAGCCAGAAGCACAGCGATTTGACTAGTACAATCGATGTCGCAGTGCGCACCGAACGAGCGGAGCGGACAGCTGTGATAATTGAGTCACATGCTCTAAAGCAACAGATTCGCTTTCTGTATGTACCGCGCAGCGCGATCTATGAATTGGGAAACGCTGTTCTGTTCCGAGACAGCGCGCCGGAGTCACAGGGAGCAGCTATCGTAGATGAGTTGCAAGCGATAGATTTGTGCGCGCTGCATCTTGGTTGTCCACAGAAGCTGGAATGCATTCGCGGAGAAGCTCTCGCGTTCATCCGGGGTTTGAGTTCGGGAGCAGAGCGTGTTTTGAGCCTGGCGGGAGACAGTCGAGCCGCAGACACGTACGGCAGACTAATGTCTGAGCTGTACAGCGTCAAGGCCCTATGCTTCGTAGCGTTCGACAACCTGTTGCGTTGGACCACGGGACAGCTGTGTCAACTCGTAGCCTCGGTGTTGCGCGACTCGCCGCATGACGGATGCTCTGCTTCGACGCTTGAGAATGACATACTACGCGCTGTTCCATTGGTTGCGCAGCGAGCTGAAACGGTGGGTGAGGCAGTCGATCAGATCAAAGCAGGCATGCAGGTGAAAGGAGCCGAGTCGCTGCTTGATGCTGTGAGCGCTCTGACCGAGGCTCTGATACAGACTGACGTGGGGCTCAACGACCTGGAACGCCTAGCGCTGCGCTTAGTGTGGATGGCAAATGGAAAAAACGCGGCGATGGCAGCCGTAAGCAAGTTTGTTAGCAGTTGGACAAGCTTGCTGTGGCCAGGTCGCGATACGGAAGCACGCACTTGGATTAGCTAAAAGGCTGCACGGCGAAGTGAAATTACTTCTGCTCACTGTATTGAGCGTGCGAGGACGAATTGTAGTTCTCGCGCCGGTAACTCGGTCTGCGGTCGTTCGCAAAGTTGTCTTGTCTGCGGTAGTTGTCAAAACCGCCCCCACGGTTGCCGTACGGTCCGCCGTGGCCACGGCCGAAACCTCCGCCCCCGTAGCGGCTGCGCCCGAAGCGTGAGTTGTACTGCGGCGCTGTTCGAATCATAGAGCTCAGTTCAACGGGAACCTCCTGGCCAGCGTCCTGCAGTACGCCGACGAGCGCTTTACAAAGGCTCTTATTCTTATCCGTAAAGAACGTGTAAGACTCGCCCGTGGCGTTCGCGCGCCCAGTGCGTCCAATGCGGTGGACGTAGTCCTCAATTTGCATCGGCATGTCGATGTTGATGACCACCTTCACGTCTTTGATGTCGAGGCCACGCGAGGCCACGTCGGTGGCGACCAAAATGTTGGCGCGTCCAGTTTTGAACTCTTCGAGCACGTATCTGCGTTCTTCCTGCTCTTTGTCGCCGTGGATGCACACGCAGTTGAACTGCTGTCGCCGCAGTTCGCGCGCGAAGTAATCACATGACCGTTTGGTTTCGCAAAAGATCATGATGCCGGCGTTGGTGCCGCGCTGCTCTAGATCGCGAAGGAGGTTGATGACTTCGTTGTATTTCTCTTCCTCGCTAACTATTTTGACGTGCTGCTTCACGGACTTCGCAGCGCTCAGCTCGCTGCTGCCAATTTGCACGTGCACGGGTTGGTCCTCGCAGAGACTATAAGCGAGGTGGCGCAGCTCTTTCGGCCACGTCGCGCTGAAGAAACACACCTGTCTGTCCTTGCGAATGTACTCATTGATTTCTTCGATCTGGGGCTTGAAGCCGAAGTCTAGCATGCGGTCAGCTTCGTCGAGAACGAAAAACGTGACTCTGCCAATGGTAAGTCTGCGGTCTTTCAAAAAATCGATCAGACGCCCAGGACAAGCAACCAGAATTTCTACTCTGCCGCCTAGTTCTTGCAGCTGCATACGCTTTGGAGATCCGCCGTAGATGGCAGAAATGCGGACGCCCATGCAGAATTTGCGACCTTCATTTCGAATTTGCTCCGCGAGCTCACGCGTGGGCGCTAGCACGAGGCAGATCGGACCCTCGCCTGGGTTTAAGCGGCGTTGCGCCGCTATGTGCACGAGGGCGGGTAGCAGAAAAGCGAGCGTCTTCCCGGAACCGGTAGTCGCGATGCCAATGAAGTTCTTGCCCGACATGATGATCGGCCAGGATTGTGCTTGGATGGCGGAAGGTGCCGTGAAGCCGGCCTCCAGTAGACGTTGCGTCTGTTCGGGTCGGAATCCAGCGTCTTCGAATCGGAACACCGGCTTGAAGTCGCAGCCCGGAGTCAAAATCTGAATCTCATTTTTGCGACGGTATTCGCGCACCTCTGGCTCCGGCACGCCGACCGTGTATTCCGTCGGCTGGTAGAAATTCTTCTCAAAAGGCTCTGTGGAGATTTCCTGGTTCACCTCGCGAGGAGCAAAGCCTCGTCCGCGACCGCCGCCCCTCCTTTGGTAGCTCTGCTCGAAACTGCCATATCGCTCATTTGACTGATACGGAGGTTGGTCGTAGTAGCAGTTGCTGGACTGCATTGTATAATATTATTTAAAAGAGATCCGACAGCTTAAATATAATTAACGAAAGTGCTCGTTTATTATGCTGCAATTTTGTGCGCGACTCGCCTACTTCTTTGCCGCGCCCTGCGCCGCCACAGCCGCCACGCGCTTCTTCACTTCAGCCTCGTCCAGCAGGTAACGCTTGTCCACAACCTTCAGCGCGTTGTCGAAGGTGTAGACCAGCGGTACGCCGGTGGGGATGTTGATTTCCATAATTTCAGCGTCAGACATGTTGTCTAGATACTTTACCAAACTGCGGATGGAGTTGCCGTGCGCCACGATGAGCACGTCTTCGCCGCGCAAAATCGCCGGCGCAATCGCGTCCGTCCAGTACGGCAGCACGCGCTTGATGCAGTCGGCCAAAGCCTCTGACGTGGGCAAGAAATCTTTCGGCACGTTTCTGTACGCAGGTTTGTTGCCCGGAAAACGCGGATCCGTCGGTTCGAGACTCGGAGGACGGATGTCGAACGAGCGTCTCCATATCTTGACCTTGTCTTCGCCGTGCTTCGCAGCCGTTTCCGACTTGTTCAAGCCTTCGAGCGCTCCGTAGTGGCGCTCGTTCAGTCTCCAGTTCTTGACTACCGGGATGTAGTGTAGCCCCATGTTTTCGAGCACGATCGAGCATGTCGAAATAGCGCGCAGCAGGTACGACGTAAACGCAATCGAAAAGCTAAAGTTGCCTTGCTTCAGCAGCTCTGCGGCCTCCAACGCTTCTTCTCTGCCGTGCGCTGATAGCCCGACGTCTGTCCAACCCGTGAACTTGTTTTCTTTGTTCCAAGCGGATTCGCCGTGTCTTATCAACACCAGTTTGAAACCCATTTCTGCTGCGGATATTAAATATGAAAAACTCAAATATTTAAAGTGTTGTTCTTTGCGCATCGCGAGTAGATCGCGCTGTAACGCGCTGATCTTATGCGTTCGTGTTACCCGGCGCGATCTAATTTGTCGCGGATTTAATAATAGCAGCGTACTGAGTTGCTGAGCGCTGTCGCGGGAACGTGATCAGTCTATGGTTTCGCAGCTCGAAGCGAAACTTTCAATAACTAGTTGAGACCGTTTTCATGCGACACTGGTGATTTCAGCGATTTGCGGTGCTCAAGTATCAGCTACGCGCGCTTTTCTTTACATGATTCGCGCGCTACCCTGCAGACTTAGCTGGTATATAGAAGTGCTAGGCAGCGTCGCTGAACAACGTTTCGTACGCGTATCGTTAGCTTGGTTCTTTCGCATGTGCTCCGTTTCAACGAGCTAATAATTGAGGTTGTCTGTTTTCGCTCAAGTCAAACCTGCTTCCTTCACGCGCTAGCTGATCCTGCGCTGTACTAGAAGTTAGCTCTGATCTGGAAGTCTCAGCGTTATGGCGTTGCTCAGTGTCGGCTAACCTGGCTTGATTGGCTAGAAGAGCGAGTTGCGGGTTCCGCGTTCGCTTTAGGCTGCGCGCGTTACGTGCATGAATAGAAAAAGATTCAGTGGCAGATTTGTGCGCAACTATGCTACTTTACCCTGACACGCGTGGCTGTTGTGATCTTGGACTGATGGACGCGAGAATGGGAGAGACAAACACGTTCGGAAAAGATCGCTTATTTGTTTCGAACTGCGAAAACACTGCACACTCTCATGAGATCCAGAATCGCATTCATCACGCTGCTATTGGCAGCAATGTTGAGCGCTGCGAACATGATCGACCCGGATTTAATTGGAGATCGCGGCTACTATGTCGCGATGCCAACGTACGCATCGAAGATCGCGTTCATCATGACTTCGTTGAATTTCGTTGCCGCGTTCTACTACTTTAGCACCTCGCGGATTCAGAAGTTACTTCCGCTAACTTGCGTCAAGTTGTTTTTGGGCGTGCACTTGGCCGGCGCTTTGATGTACGTTTGTGAAGCGTACGACTGCAAAGTGTTCTGTCTGGTGATGGCGATGTTTATGTTAGTGTGCAACATCATGCTCGTTTCCGCGAGCGGCGAGATGTACCGCCGCGCACCAAGCGAATTCTCGTTGCTTGACTACTTGTGCTTTGAGCCCGCGTTTGCGTTAAGTCTTGGCTGGAGCACGTTCCGCTTCATATCTTGCTACAACAGCTTTGTTGAGAAAGGCGCTGTTAATCTGTTCCGCGACGCGACGGACTTGAACTTGGGCTTTTTCTGCGTTAGCTGCATACTTCTGATGCAGGCGGTTCAGCTGTACACGGGTATGCCGAAGGTGGCTTCGCCGTGGGCGTCGATCGCGATCACGCTGCTTCTTGTTCTCAGTGCGTTGGAATGGAGAAGCGTGGAGCGTGAGTTTTCAGACACGGTGCTTTTGGTGTATTTAGTTTGCGCGTTGATCGCGACGGTCTACGTGGTGATCGCGCTGATTGTGACGCTGCGCACGGGATTTCTGCAAGCCTTCAACAAGCAACACGAAGCGAAGACGGACTCATGCACGTGGGTCTCGCAGTCCAGCGACATCTGTCTGGAAGTGGACGATGGCGGTTCCGTTTTAAAATCTAAAACGTGAGCGAGACGGGACTCGAGCGAGTCGCCAATGTACATTCACACTATTTAATATACAAAAAGCTAGTTCGTGCCGAACCCGTAGATCGTACGACCCTGGCGCTTCAGCGCGTAGACGACGTCCATTGCGGTGACAGTCTTGCGACGCGCGTGCTCCGTGTAGGTGACGCTGTCGCGGACCACGGACTCCAAGAAGGACTTCAGCACGCTACGAACTTCTTCGTAGATCGCCGCAGAGATACGCTTCACTCCGCCACGTCGAGCCAAGCGGCGAATTGCGGGCTTGGTGATTCCGTGGATGTTATCTTGCATCAGCTTGCGCTGACGAAGCGCGGGGCCCTGCTTCCCAAGTCCCTTTCCAGCTTTGCCTCGACCCGGACCACTCATGATGCTCGTTCTTCGATATTAAATAGTTTGTAAAATCCGAATTAAAATCTATTTAATTATCGTTTTAATCGTACACAATAACGACCCAGGCGTGCTCCTGCGATCGCAAAAGTGCTAGAAAACAGATGAAAATACGCTTTTTAATTTGCGAGAAATATTACGTATTTTTAACTTTTTAGATATCGTAGAACAACCTTAAGTTGGCAATACAATGTCGGGCGCAGGCAAATCAGGAGGCAAAGGTGGAAAGATGCTGACGAGCAGCAAGTCCACTTCGCGATCAAACAAAGCGGGTTTGACTTTTCCGGTGGGTCGAACGCAGCGATTGATGAAAGAGGGCCACTTCGCGGAACGCATCGGCACGGCTGCGCCGGTCTACGTGGCCGCGGTGCTGGAGTACCTGTGCGGCGAACTGCTGGACTTGACGGTCACGATTGCCAAATCTTACAAGAAGAGCCGCATCACGCCGCAACACATCCAATACGCGATGAAGAGCGACGAGGAATTCAGTCGTTTGACTAGCGGAGTAACGATCGCCAACGGCGGCGTGTACAACGGCATGGCGCAGGCGGGTGCCGGCAAGAAGGACGAGATCGGCGTCGACGACTAGCCGCCTGATCAGGTGTTAAGATATCTATGAGTACATGATGTTTAGTTTCATTCGAAACTAATTGGCAACGCGATTTGCTAAATATTTGAAACAAAATGTTCGGCTTCGCGCAGAAACTCTTGGCGTCATGAGCGCGCCTCTCGCTTTGCTGGACGACACTGCCGTGATGCGCGGCTTCGGGCTGGCGTACGCGCGACCGGCTCGGCCGAAAGTAGTCCTCTACGCGACCGAGACGCTGCGCGCAGCGCAGGCCGAGCAACTCTTCGGCCGTGCGGAGTGCATTCATTCCTGTCTGCTGCGGAAAACGCTGCTCGACGCTCCCACGCTGCATGCGTACGCCGGCCCGCACTTGTTGCAGCGCACTGCGCCGAAGCTGGACGCGGCTCTGAAGCTCGCGCGCGCGTCTGTGCGCGAGAAGTACCGCAAGCCGTTGCCGAGCGCGCTGGAGGCATGCGTCTCCGACCGACAGCACTTCGTGCTGCGCGACACGGTCACCGAGATGAGCCGCGTCATCGAGGACGTATTCTTGTACAACCACAACATCTACGGCTTCCGGCTGGGCGACGATTGCGAGGTGCATGACCTTCCGCTGTTCAGTCCGCGCATCCACTTGGTACTTTCGCCGCCGAACCGCGTACCCTCGAGCTTCTCGCGCGCGGTGCGCGAGCTTGAGCAGCACCTCGTTGCGAAAACGGACCTCGACCCGCGCTTGGTCGCGTTTGTCTGCAAGCTACAGGCGCTGGGGCTGCTGCATGTGCCGAAGGCGCTCGACGGCGCGTTGCATTTACGGAAAAAGACGCAGTACGTGAAGTTTGCGTTCGAGGCCGAAAGCGTCGCCGCCTGGCCCGCGCTGAGCGCGGAACAGCTCGAGCCGGTCGCGGCGCCGGAACTCGCGAGTCTCAGCGACGTCAAGCCACTGCTGTTCAAGAAACTAAAGCTGCAATATTTTAATTAATTCGTTCACCGGAGGTCGGCTGCCATGCTGCTGACGCGCTGCAGACGCTTGCTGCCGGTCTCTGCGCAGTCGCGCTTCCACGCTGTGGCGGCGCCCGCCGCAGCCGCGGAGCGGATTGAGGTCGTCTTTGTGCACCCAGACGGCTCCGAGACGCGCGCCAGCGGCGGAAGAGGCGACTCAGTGTTGAGCGTCGCGCACGCAGCTGAGGTGCCTGTCGAGGGCGCCTGCGAAGGCGGGCTCGCGTGCACCACCTGCCACGTGATTCTCTCGCCGGAGGACTACGCCAAGTTCCCGGAGCCCAGCGTGCGAGAAGAGGACTTGCTCGACATGGCGCCGTTCTTGACGAGTACGTCGCGGCTGTGCTGCCAGCTGCGGCTGGATGCACAGCATCGCGAAGCGCGCTTCCGGCTGCCTGCGGCAACCAGAAATTTCTACGTGGACGGGCACGTGCCCAAGCCGCACTAGCTGCGGCGTTTTTCGATTTTCGCCCGCAATAGCAAATGATTTATGGACGAATTTCAAAAGCTGCTGCAGACTGCGGGCCTGCAGAACCGGGGCGTCGCGGAGCGCGCGTCGGGAAAGCCGCGGACGCATCTGTACAAAACGAGCGCCGAGCCAAGCCCTTCGGCGGTGTGCGCGGAGACGGCGCCTGTCGAATTCGCCGCAGACACCCCCGCGGCTTTCGGCACGGGCAGCGAAGAAGTCGAGCGTATCCTTGCGCTTGACGCAGAGCCGCTAGACTCGGTAGCCATTCTGAAACTCGGCGTGGGCAGCTCCGAAAAGAAAGCGCGCTCGAATTTTCGAGAGCTCTCGCGACTGATCCACCCGGACAAGTGCAAGCACGAGATGGCGGGGCGCGCGTTCGATCTCGCGAAGAAAGCGCTTGCGCGCTTTGCCGAAAACCCCGCCGCAAGCTTCGACCAGCTCACTTACAAAGAGGCCGTGGCCGCGCTGCAGGAAGAACACCGGCAGGAGCACGGTTCGCTTGACAGCTTCTCGCTGAAGAGCGCAGACGCGAAGAAGCTGCTGAGCGCAAAATACTACGCGATTATCGAAGAGCGGAAGCGAAAACTGCGCAAGGCGCACGAGCTGCGGCGGCGCAACGCGGAGTTCGTCGCAGACGTGGAAGGCAAAGCTACCTTCGAACTGCTCGCGGAGCGCGCCGCTCTGCGCGCCGACAAGCGCGTGCTCAAAGAGCGCGCGAGCCAATGGCGCCAGTTTCGGCAGGCGGCGCCGCGCTGAGCCGTTCCCACAGCATCAGCACCGGCGTCTGCGAGAGCAGTTTCTGCAGTTCGATGCGCTGAAGCGCGTCGGCCTGCTGCCAGACCCACTCGCTGCGCGTCTTTATGAACGCGTCGTAGCCGACCGCAGGCTGAGCAGGCGTATTGCCGCGCCCGATGGCGTGCAGCTTCCGCTGGCTCACGAAACACGTGAGCGCGAACGCAGCTCGCTCTTCGCCGCAGCGCAGCTGCAAGTTGTCGCAGTCGTACTCGAAGCTGAAGTCGTACTGCAGCGTCTTCTCCTTGCTCAAAAACTCGGCGTCCCACGCCAGCAACAGGTAGCGCTGGAAAAACGGCTGCGTTGCGGCGCCGCGCGCCGCAAACTCGCGGCGCGCGTCGAGTGCAGCCTTCGAAACCAGCGCAGCGAGGTCCACGCTTTGGCTCTGAGCAGTCAGGTGCTTCACGATGCTGTGGTGGTTTAGCAGCAAAAAGTGCTGCTTTGGCGTGAACGCTGTGCACTGTTCGCGAACTGCTGCTGCTGCCTGGCGCGCGCAACCGAGTGCCGCGAAAAAGCCGTCGGCGTCGCGCTGCAGGCTCTGCAGCACGAACTCGACTAGCTCGATTGGCGGCGCGCTCGCTAGCGCACCGCCGTCGAACGCGCGCGCTTCGAGCGCGAACATCACCTTGTCCAAACGCACCGCGCGCTGCAGCTGTGATGCGAGCAGCTGCTTTTTGAGCGTCACGCTCAGCTGTGCGACGAAGCCGTCCGCTACGTGTTGCGGCAGTTGTGCTAGCCGAGCCGACGGCAGCGAGCAGAGCAAGTGCCGCACCGGCGAGATGCACTGCAGCGCGTGCAGCGCGCACGCAACCGTCGCCTCTGACGTTGTGGCGCACCTGAATGGCACGCGCCCCGCGTAAAACGCACCGGCGCCGCTGCCGATCAGCAGCTGCGGCCCGCCGGGTCCCGCCAGCGCGGCCTGCAGCTGCTGCAACTCTGCAGCGACTTCCGCAGCAAAAGTCTCGGCGACAGCGCCTTCGTCAGAAGCAACCGGGCTTGCTGCTCCGCCTTTGCGGACAGCGGCGCCGGAAACCACTGCTCGCGCGCAATACGTGACGTGCGCGGAACGCGCTGCGGCAGCCTGCGCGCAGAGCGCGGCGGGTTGCAGCGTTGCGCCCGCGGGCAGCTTGGTCAGCGCGTCGAGCAAGAGCAGCCGCGCACAACTGAGCTCGGGGCTGATCGCCTCGCGAATCTCTGCGAACGCTTCGGCCGGTTCAAACCGCTCTTCCCACATGTCGTATACAGCGCCAGACACGAGACAGGCGAAGTAGCGGTGGTCCGACTCGAGCGTGTGCGTGTAGGCCGGCGAGGCGGCCGCGAGGCCCGCAAAGTACGCGCCGCAGGAGAGGCACGCGAACACATTGCGCCGGCTCGCGGTGACGCTGCAAACCGGCATGTAGTCGAAGCACAGCTGCGCGTGACGGACGTGTGCGGCGGCGTCTGCGCATGCGGGGTTCGCGCTCGAAGAGTTGGCGCCGGCGGAGATCGCGCAGCCGTTCTCCGACGCGGCGTTTGCGCGCGCATCGCGGTGTGCGGCTGCGTCCATGCGACTGCGCCCCGTCAGAAACGTATCCGAAATTGTGCAATTACGCCGGGCTTTTTGGAGCCAATTAATTAATAGTTCTAAATCTCTAGTTGCGGTTGGCCCGGCACATGTTCAACTCGTATGCCAAGCTGCTTAACAACCAATGGGCCGACTATGATGAAGACGACAACGCCATCGTCACGACCAACGCGAAGGGACAGCGCGTGCTGATTACGCTCTTCAACGACGCCAACGGCAAGCAATCCAAATGCGAGCGCGTCTACAACGTAAAGCGTGTCTCCATTCGCACGCTGCGCCGTGCTAAAGAGCGCGTGCAAAACTGGAAAAAGTTCGGGCTCGAGCTGCTGGACCTCAACCACCCGGACTTCAAAAAGTACAAAACCGTGCCGGTCGACCACGACGAGGTGATTTCGCAGGGCGTCTTCCGCGGCGCCGCGAAGATCGAAAGCTCGGACGCGCAGCAGCTGCTCGTCGACGACGTGCCCGAGGTCAAAATGAACCAAATGAACGAGCTCTCGCGGCTGATGCAGGGCATCACGAGCAAGAACCCCATGTCTCCGTTCAACGCCGCAGAGAGCAGCTTCAACTTGGACAACTACTCCGGCGCCGCCGAGCGGCTGCCGCCCAAGTACCCAGACGACGACAAGACCATCAAAGTCTTCGACATTCCGGACTTCATCACCGAGGACGACCTGCGCGAGATTTTCGGCAAAGTCGGCCCGCTGAAGCGCGTCTACCTCGTGTGCAACAAAGAGACGCAGGTTTCGCGCGGGCTCGCCTTCATCACGTACGCAGACATCCGTTACGCGATGCAGGCGTACAAGCGCTTCAACAACAAGGGGCTTGGCGGCGCGATCGTCAAAATCTCGCTGTCCAAGAAAGACTAGCGCGAATTTTCGATAAATATTTCATGTTGCAGGTCGCTGTGTTCAACGACGGTGGTTGCGTGTTCAGCAGCTTCACTACGCTCGACACCGAAGCGCTCGAGTTGTTGCGCGGCGCGCAAAGCGCTGTCTTTCAACTGCTCGGCGAGTTTGCGACGGACGCCGCGCCGCGCGCCGCGCGCTTCGCCAGCGCTGGCAGCGTCCTGTGGTTTTCGCGGCACGCGCGCGGGCACGCGCTTGCGCTCAGCGGTCTGCCGTCGCGCGCGGATGCGGCAGCCGTTGCCGCGCACGTATTCGAGCAGCTGTTCGACGCGCTAGTTTTGCAGCGAGATAATTACGTGAAAATTAGTTTGGCGGAAAAGCCCGACGCGGCCGCGCTACTGCAACAACAGACGTTCATTCGCGAAACTACTGGTTTTCCCGCTGCGCTCTCGGACTACGCGCGCGCGCTCGGCCCCTGACCCATGTACACGTTTGCCTGCTCGGACAGCCGCTTCGCGGTGTTCTGCGGCGACGACAAGTTTGAGAACGAGTTGCTGCTCAAGTACGCGCGCAACTGCGATGTTTGGTTTCACGTCTCTGGCTTCAGCTCCGCGCACGTGTATTTGACGCTTCCGCGCGGGCTCGCGCTGCAAGACGTGCCGGCGGCGGTGCTGCAGTTCTGCGCGCAACTCACGAAGGTGCGCTCTCTTCAGGGCGTGAAGCAGCCGACAGTGGACATCGACTACTGTTACGCTGCGAACTTGCGCACGATCCCAGAATTCGAGGTCGGCACCGTGACGTTCATCGACTCACGCGCAGTGCGCAAACTGCGCAACGTCGCCGCGCCGAAGAAGGTGGCGCGCGCGCTGAACGCGCTCGCGCGCCACGTACCCACGAATGAGGCGTTTTTCCGCGATGCGTTGCAGGCGTATAACGCAGCGACGCTCGCCGAGCAGAAGCGAGCTGCGCAGCTCGAGCGCGAGGCCGCGGATCGGCGCGACGCAGAGCGGCTTGCCGCGCAGCGGCTCAAGCATTACGAAGACTTGCACGTCGCCGCACGACCGGAGCCGCGCGGCGACGGCTCGCTGCAGAGCTGCCGCGAGATCGAAGAGGACTTTATGTAGCAACGACTAGTGGTTGCGCGCGTTGAACGAGCGGATGTGCGCTTGCAGCCGGACGAGCCCCGGCGTGTTCAGGCGGACCATTCTGCGGAACTTGTAGGTCTTGTACATGTTTTCCAGAACGCTGACCAGCGGGGACCAGACCGCCAACAGTTCGCGCTGGCGCAGATTCAGGTCCTTCAGCGCAGAGTTCTTGAGGAACACCATCGTTTTGCCCAGCTGGAAGTCGGAGGGCGGCACGTTGCTTTTCTTCAGCAGTTGCGTAGCCGCTTCGCGGTGCGTGAGCGTCTTGTCTTCGGCGATTCCGAGTCCGAGGAACTTGAACTGCGCGCAGAACTCTTCGAAGAGCCGGCGATAGCTGTAGCCCAGGTTGCGCAGCTGCAGCGCCTCGAGAATCGACAGGCTGTACAGCTGGACGAGCACCTTGCTCGGCACGTACTTGAGCGCCGCCTTCTCTTCGTTCGGCTTGAGACAGCGGATGAAGTGCGTCTCAGTCTCGTTGATGATCCCGATCAGCGTCTTCAGCTCTTTCAGGAACGTCGAGCTGATCAACTGGTCTTTGCCAATTTTTCCGGAGACGACAGAGACGCTGTCGAACGCCTCCTTCAGCAGATTCAGTTTGCTGCGCTTCAACACGTCGACCAGTTCGTTCTTTAAAATGTCGCGGTTCTTCGCGAGAAACGCCTGCGCGTTGTATTGGATGTCGCCGATAGTGTGCGTGATCACGAAGTTGCAGTCGCTACCGACCTTCGGCTTGCTGTAGTTCGGGTTCGAGCCGAGGCCTACGTGGCAGGAGTGCACAAACTTTGCGTCGTCCGAGGCGGGCGCGACGCACGCGTCTTCGAGGTAGCTGATGATCGAGCCCCCTTTTTTGGTGAGCAGCTCAATGATCGGGTCGTTCGACGTCCACACGAGGTTCGCCTGCGAAATGCCCTCTTCTTTGTACAGCGCCGTTTCTTTCTCGAAGACGACGTCCACGAAGTTTTTCTGCAGCATCTCGTTCGTAATGTTGATGAAAAACTGCTCGAGGCTGTTGTTGTCGAACACTTCGAAGCCGAAAATGTCTAGAATTGCGACGAAGCTACGGAAGCCGTTCGCCGGCGCGATCTTCTTGTTCAGCTTCGCGATGATCCAGTTGAACAAGTTCTGGTACATCGCCTTGGCCATGGAGTCGCGGACGACCACCGCTTCGCTCGCAGTGTACACACCCTTCACCGTTTTGCCCGCGCCGCCTGCCGCGAAAGTTTTGACCGTCAGTGCGTTCAGCAGGTCCGCGCTGTCGATCTCGATCAGATTGCTCAGCAGGTGCAGATTGTCGAGCTGCTTGATCGCCGCCGCGTTCGGCAACCCTTCGCGGCGCTCCGCAACGATTTCGACGTTGCCCATGAGCAGGACGGCGGAGAGGCACTTCATGATGCCGTCGAACTCCGCGTCCGTCACGCCCATAACTTTCAGCGAGTTACGTACCTCCTGGAAGTCTGCCTTGTCGTCAATGCTCGGCACCTTCAGCGCGCCGGCCTTCAGGTAGTTGTAATGCGTCTGAATCCCGTACTTCTTCTTCTCTTCTGCGCTCAGCCCGCTGAGCATCTGATAGAAGATGTGGTAAGAGCGCTCGCCGGCACTCTGGCTGATGATTCGGCTTTTTTCGAGCAAAAAGCAGCGCACGAGCCCGCTCTCGATCCCGCCGTTTTTTCCGATCTCCATCTGCATGAAGCGGCCGAAGCGCGAACTGTTGTCGTTGCGCAGCGTCTTTGCGTTTCCAAACGCCTCGAGCACCGGGTTGCCGGCCAGCACCGCGTCCTGCACGAGCGAGTTGCGCCGGCCGCTGCTGCTCGTCGCAAAGTACTTCATCACTTGCTTTGCTGCCTCGGTCTTGCCCGCGCCCGACTCGCCGGACACAATAATAGTCTGGCTCTTGTTGATGCCGTGCAGACTGTCGAACGCACGCCGCGCGATCGTGAACACGTGCGGCGGTAACTGCCCGATGTCGTTAGCCGCGATGTACTGGTCGATGATCTGCTGCGTCGTGTTGTTTAGCTCCTTGAACGGATTCACGGACAGCAGCAGCGGCTCGGCGTTGACGTAGATTTGGCCTTTCAGGTAGCGTTGCCGAATGAAGTCGATGACCGACGCGTTGTTCGTGTGCGGCAGCATACCGATGTCTGGGTACGAGAGCGGGTCGATGCCGGCATTGCAGTTGTACACGTGCTCCGCGTCGCTCTCGAACGTTGCACCGTTCAGATCTTCCGGCTCCACTTGCCGCAGTTTGAAATGTTCGTTCGTCGAGCCTGGCAGCACCAGACAGCGCGCAAACATCAGGTCCGGGTCTTCCTGCACGGCGGGCGCTTGCGAGCACCAGACGTAAAATCCTTTGAAAACCTGGCCATTTTTGTCCAACGCTCGGAGCTCCGAGTTGTCACGTTTTAACTTCGGTCCACCTGCGGGCATCTTCGCAAAAGCAATTACAGCTCCTTTATTGACACATGCACATGCACAACACAATTAAGCGGCGAGGGCCGGACTTTTCGCGAGAACATATTTATAGATGAATTATGCTTGCGTATTTAACCGCTATCGTGCTTTTATGCACCGGTCTCGTTCGCGCCCAGAAAGTCGAGGTCGACTACACGCTCTTCGACAGTCCGATTACCGACATCCAGTGGGCAGGGTTCGACGAGGACGTAGTTTTAGTGTTGACGTCGCGCGGTCGCGTGTGGCGCTCGGTAAACCGCGGCGTCTCCTTTGAAAACATCACCGAGCGCATCGCCGAGTCGCTCGACGCGCCGCAAACGCGCACGGCATCTTTCAATCAGATCTTAGTGCACCCGAAGTACAAGGGTTATGTCTTCGTCGGCGGCGACAACTTCTCGAGCGCGGTCAGCGCCGACGGCGGCGATTTTTGGTCGCCGCTCAGCGAGGAGCTTGTCGTGCAAAAGTTCGTGTGGCACCCGGAAGACCCCGAGCACGCGCTCTTTACGGCGTGGAGTCCCGCTTGCAAAAAGCGTGCGACAGAGGGCGAAGTCTGCAATTTGCAACTCTTCGCGACGAAGGAGCTGTCATACTCGAAGATCCTCGTAAGCTCTGGCGTCATCCAGTTCGGCTGGTCGCCGCAGCCCGCGAAGCACGTGATTTTTCTGACGCGGCACAAAGAACTCAACATGAGCCAGACGCGCTACGCCGGCTGGCACGCGAACGCGGAGTTTGTCTCCACCCACAATTACGGCAAGAGCTTCACGACGCTTGTCAAGGGCGGCAACAAGTTCCTCGCGGCGGACAACTTCGTTTACGTCGCGAAACTCGAGGACTACGACCAGCAGTCGGTCACGCTCTACGCTAGCAACGACTACGGCAACACGTTTCAGCAGGCGCGCCTGCCGACCAACCTGAAAGACAAGTCGTACACGATTATCGACACGAGCGAAGGCACCGTCATTATCAACGTGAATCACACGCACAGCAGCGCCAAGCGCCTCGGCCACGTCTATGTGTCGGACGAGAGTGGCTTGAACTTCTCGCTCTCGCTGCCGTACAATGTGCGTTCACGCAGCGGCGAGTGCGACTTCGAACGCGTGCAGGGCGTCAACGGAGTCTACCTTGCGAATTACTATGCTGCCGAAGCGGAGCACTTGAGTCTCGGCACGCGAAACGTCATCGAGCTCGAGCCAAAGCGCAAGCGCCGCCGCGCGCCGCAGTCGGAAGTTTTGCCGGCCGTGTCGTCAGAAGCTGTGCCGGACTCGCGCGTCAAAACCGTCATTTCGTTCGACAAGGGCGGCACTTGGCAGCACCTCAAGCCGCCCACTACGGACAGCCTCGGAAACCCGGTTACGTGCAGCACCCCGCGGTGCCATCTGCACTTGCACGGCATAACGCAGTACAACTCGTTCCCGCCGTTCTACAGCCACGAAAATGCGACGGGAATCATCATTGGCACAGGAACGATCGGCGAGCACCTCGACAGCTCTGGTGAAGTCAACACCTACCTCTCGCGCGATGCAGGACGGACCTGGCTCGAGACGCACAAAGGCAGCTACAGCTACGAGTTCGGCGACTACGGCAACATCATCGTGCTCGCGAAAGACTCCGCCGCTTCCAGCCAGATCATTTTCAGCTGGAACGAAGGCTTGACGTGGTACGACATCGACGTCGGGCTTTCAGACGTGCAGTTCGAGAACATTATCACAGAACGAAACGGCACCACGTTGCGCTTTCTGCTTTACGGCACGCACAACAACCACGGCATCGTGTTTCACATGAACTTTGCGAATCTGCGGCTGCCGCGCTGCGAAGGCTTGGAGAAGCCGGACGCGGCAGACAGCGATTACATGACGTGGAAGACTAGCTCGGCTTCTGAGCAGGGCTGCCATCTCGGAGTCGATGTGACTTACGTGCGCAAGAAGCCGGAGCGCGAGTGCACCAACGGCACCGACTACAAACCCGAAGTTAAAAAGCGCGTCTGTGAGTGCACGCGCAACGACTACCAGTGCGAGGTCGGGTTCTACCGTCCGATAGGCTCCAACAACGTCTGCGAGCCGAGCCCGTACGAGGATCGCAGTTACATGACTGTGGAGGGTTGCACATCCAGCGGCATTTACTACACGCATGCGTACCGCAAAATCGTTGGCGACGAGTGCAGCAAGGGATGGAAGCCTGAGAAAGTGCCGATTCCGTGCCCGCCCAGCTCGCCGATGGCGAAGTCGACGCTCGGCTCGGTCGCCGTCTTCGGCTTCTTTCTGTCCGCGATGGGACTCGTGGCGTTCTGCAGCCGCAGCGAAAAGTTTAGGAAGTATTTACACCGCGCAGACATCAACAACTTTATGGAAGTCGGTTACAACGTCGTCGGCCGAGGCGAAACGATTTTCAACTTTTGGACCAACAACCAGCCCGCGCAGCAGGAGCAGACCGGCGTCGAGTTGTGAGCTCCGCAGCGCAGGATGTGCAACTAGCTAGACGCACCAACTTTGGCGCGTCAGTGAGGCGAGCCAGGAAGACGAGCTTCCGAACCACTGCCACCAAGGCGAGCCAGCAAGGCAAGCCAGCAAGGCGAGCCAGCAAGGCAAGCCAACAACGACTGCTAGCCTGGCCGCAAGCCGCGCTACGCTGCTTTCGTGTTAAGCAGTTTTCGCAACGTCTCCTCTTCCTCCGGTGCAAGATCCAACGCTTGGGGAAAGCGCACGTTGATCTTGATCAACGCGTCGCCGCTGCGCCTTCCGTCGCTCGCGGGAAATCCCTCGCCGCGCAACACGACTACGTGCCCCGGCGGCGCGACGCCTTTTGTCGCGACATGCAGTGTGCGCCCGTCCACGTGCGGGATCGTGGTGTCCACGCCCAGCAGCGCTTCGTCGAGAGAGACTGACAGCTGATATACCAAGTTGTTCTCTTCTCTGCTCCACAGCGAGTTTTCGCTGTAGTCCTGCACGACGAACACCAAATTTGCAGATGTGTTTGCCAACGAGGCGTTGCCCTCGCCCTCGAGCACGATCGTGTCTCCGCTCTTCATGCCCGGGCGCACGAAAACTTCAACGGTGCGCCGCTCCGTGAACTTCAACCCGTCTGGGCAGTGCTTGCATTTCTTCGCCGCGTAGCCGCGACCCGCGTCGACGCACAGCTTGTCGGGCACCGTCATGCGCAACGCGCCGAACCCGTAAACGGTCTCCACACGCATGCCTGGCGCTACGCAGTCCGGACGTGAGGCGACACAGCTGCGGTACTCGAGGCACAGCTCCGTGCGGTCGAACGTGAAGTAGAACGTCTCACCCGTGTAAAGCTGTTGCAGCGAAACGAACAGAGTGAACAACTGCGTTGGAACACGAGGCTCGCGCGCGAAGCCCCGCATCCCGTCTGCCGCGGCCTCCTCTTTCAAACCTTCTTTGCCAAATCGGTTGTAAACCGCTCGCTTTTTCTCGTCGCTCAACACGCTGTACGCTTCGCGGATTTCAGCGAAACGCTCGTTCGCATCAGCGGACTTGTTAATGTCCGGGTGGTATTTCTTCGTGAGCTTCTGGAACGCAGATTTAATTTCGCCGATTGAAGCGCGCTTGTCTACGCCGAGCACCTCGTAGTAACTCGCGTCGCCGAAGCATGCGAGAAGCAATAAAGTCAGCAGCCGCCACATTGCGCTCTCTACAACGCGCGCTGCAGATCAGAAATTCGCGAAAAATCAATTACGCCGGCGGCGCAATAATTTGTTTGTCCGGCAAACAAGTTTGCTCAGCGGTGCCGTTCGCGCCTGCGCCGCAGTGCACGCACGTCAGCGCTGCGCCGGCGCCGCTTGCGCGCGCGAGCTCCGGAGCGCAACCAGAACTGAGTTGCTGCTGCACGAAGCTTAGCGCACTCGCGGCCTGTACGTGCTCCGCGAACGCGAGCACCCAGTCGTCGCCGGCGCGCTGCGCAGCCGACAACACGCCAAATTGCGCGAATGTCTCCAGCACCTGCGACGCCGCGGCAGAACCCTTCACGCAGTGCGCGAGCGTCGCGGCGGAAACGCGCAATTCGTGACCTTTTTTCCCTAGCGCGCTGTCAAACGGCGGCTCTTCTTCTGCGGCCGCATCCAAACAGTACTGCGAGGGCGCCGGCGTCAGCCGTGGCTCGCGCCGACTGCTGCCGATAACCTTTACTTTGAAAACGCAGTCTTTGAAGCGCCAGTTGTTCAAAATCGAAAAGGCCTCGATCACTGCCGCGGGCGAATAAAACTCGACCACCACGCTGCCGAACAACTTTTGCGAGTCGTGCAGCCCGCTGCAGTGTAGGTTGCGGACTTCACCGAACTCTGAGCAAAGCCGGTGCAGCGAGTCTGAGTCGATGTGTCGCATGCAGCCCGCGAAGCCGGAGATCTCGACGGCGTGTCCGCGGCGTGCTTCTTGCTGCTCATGGAAGTTCCGCGATATTTTTGCAGAGCGATTCTTTTCCGCGTGCGAGGCACGAGCCGAGAGCGTGAAGCCGCGGAAATTTGTGCCGTCGAGCGCGAGCGCTTTCAGCGCGTCGAGCGTCGAACGAAACTCTACGTAACCAATGCCCTTCGAGACGTTCGTCTCCGAGTTTTTGACTAAGTGGACCTTCACGAGTCCAGGAAACTTCGCCGAAACGAATTCGGCGACCTCCGCTTCCGTCGCCTTCGGGAAAATGTTAGTCAGCACGATCGTGCAGTCGTCGCGCTTGCTCTCGCGGAAGTCGGTGTTCCCCTGAGCAGCCGGCTTGCCGCGTTTTTGGCGCCGAAAGCCGCCCGCGTGCATGCTGTAAAACGCAACGGCTCAGAAAGTATGAAAAATCACGACAAAAATGGCTACTTAAAAACCTTGCAGTCTATGATCTCGCGCGACCTCAGCGCAGACTCTTCGCAGAAGTAGTCTTCGATGTCCTTCTTGTGTTTCACCGGGTCCAACTTCTCCCACGTGAAGCTCGTAAACTGGTCGTGCTCCTGCATCATTTGCGGAATCGTGCTCGAATTGAATGTCATCGCGCCCTCGATAGCATAGTGGTCCGCTTCTTTCAGCACGTTGAACACGCCGAACGCGACCTTGCGCACCGAGTTGTCGATGCGCTGCAGAAACATAGCGAGCAGATTCGAGGCCATGTAGTCGACCAAGTTCTCGGTGTCGTCGTAGCGCTGGTACTTTACGCGGTACGTGCACATCTGCGCGGGCTCGTAATTCTCCCAGAACCACTTCATCGCGTCGCCGCGCAGGTCCTTCGAGTTCGAATATTTGCGCTTCCAGGCCTCCATGTCGAACGTCGAGGCTCGCTTCTCGTCGGACGCTTCCGGCTTCGACGCACAGGCCGTAGTGCATTCGGCCCGCGTGCACTCGCTTGCCGGCATACCCGCACGACCGTACACAGTGTGCACGAGCCGCAACAGGTTCTCCAACTTTGCGATTTGCACATACGGCAGACAATCCTGCAGCAGCTTCACGGAATGCGCGAGAGCCACGTCGGCGATCGACAACTCTTCCGAAGCGACAAAAGAGTGCGTCAACAAGTAACGATCCAACTGCTCGACGAACTTGGTGATCGACTCCGCGAAGCAATCGCGAGACTTCTCGCAGCGCTTCGCGTAGCAAAGCGGCATGCAGAGCGAGCTCATGATGCTGTCCAGCGCCGAGTCGATGCGGCACTGCTCAACGAGCGTCTTGCCGCCTAGCGGCGAGCTCGCGTGTGCGCGCGACATGTAGCGCATTGCGGAGTGGCAGCCCATTATCAGACCATCGCGCGTCAGCAGCGCCGGGTAGTTTTTGTAAGGCAACCGCTCGACGTTCGCCGCACGGCAGCAGTCCTCGCACTTCTCCAGGCACTCGGCGGAGCGGTATTCAATTTCGAAGTCGCCCAGTTTGGCGAGTAAGTCCAGACGCGGACACAAGAAGCATGCTTCTTTCCCGTAAACGATCTACAGCGTGTAAGCGGTGAACAGGCAAGTGCCTGCAGTAACTTACATATCTTTGCATTGCTGAATTATTAATAAAAACGACGTAACAGGCGATATTCGAATTATAATTTAAATTACCATGTCGAGAGCCACAACGAAGGAAATCAAGCCGGGTGACGTCGTCATTCTGCTCGCCGGGCCCTTTGCCGGCTCGCGCACCGTGGTCTTGAGCGTGTTTTCCGGCGCGCGTTTGGGTGTCATAGGGCTGTACCAGAGCAACCGCTGCCCGCTGGTTGGCGTTCCAAAGAGTCGCGTCATCCGCACGAGCACCTCCGTCAACGTTGCAAATTTCTTGGCCGGCGTCGCGCTGAGCGAAGCAGATTTCTTCGGCCGCGCGAAAGGCACGAAACTCGACTCGCACGCGAAAATCCTGAAGAACTTCCATGAGTTTGTGCAGAAGACTGCTCCGCAACTAGTGCCCTACTTGCGCGAGAAGTTCTCGCTGAACAAGTGCTTCCGCGTCCCGGCGCACAGACTCAAATTTTGAGATAAATACACGGCATGTGCGGCTAAATTTAAGTACATACCTTCTCTCCGCGGCTGAGTCGCGTCGACTGACGAACGCGAGGAGCATGCCGATTTCATCGCTCGAATTGCAAAACTTCTGCAGCTTCACAACGCCTACGCAACTCCGATGCGCGCGCAACGGATTCACCGCGCTCGTCGGTCAGAACGGGGCCGGCAAAAGCAGTGCGTTGCTTGCGCTGCAGTTCCTGCTCAGCGATTTTTATGATGGAGAAGACGTGCTGCAGTTCGTGCACGAGGGCGCGTTCGCGAGCGCGAAGCAGATCGAGGCCCGTGTGCGTGCCGAAGTGCAAGTCGCTGCGGGCGACGTGTTATTTGAAAAGGTCGTGCACGCGGACGGCAGCCTCGACTTTTGCGTTAATGGCGAAAGGCGTTCGCCTGCAAACTACTACGCGGAGTTGCGCGCCGAAAAGCTTTACCTTCCAGGGCCGCTGCTGCGTTTCGCCAAACTGCCTGAGTGCGAACTATCGAGCCAGCTCTGCAGCGCGGCACTACTAGATGCGCTGCTGCACGCGTGCGGCCTAGAGGCCGCGCGCGACCACTGCGTCGCACTTTGCGCCGCCCAGCGCCAGAGCCTGCGGCGGCTGCAAAGCAGCCGCCAAGAGTGCGCCGCGAAAACTCGAGAACTCGAGAAACTCAACTGCCGGCTCAAGCTGCTCAGCGCGCTCGACTTCTACGAACGCAGACACCGGGAGCTTCAGGAGCAGTTGCTGCGCGCCGAGGCTAAAAAGCTGTGCAACGCTGCTGAGCAGTTGCAGGAAGAGCGCGCGCAGTGTGCCGATGAGCTCGCAGCGCTAACGCGAGAGGCAGAGACACTCGAGCAACAGCTCAGCGTCAACAACGAGTCGCTGCTCGCTATCAAGGCGAGCCTCGCCGTGGCGCGACAATCCGTTCGCGACTCTGCTATCAGCGTAGACCACCTTGAGTGCCAATTGCTTGCGCTGACTGGCACCACGCTCACCGAACAACCCGTGCTCTCCGAGCTGCATTCGCTGAACCAGCTACGCGAAAGCGTCAACTACCTTGCTGCTAAACTGCGGACGCTCCGCGCACGCAACGCTGAGCTCCAATCGAGGCCGACCATCGCGCAGTACGATCACGTGAAGGTTTCTAGTGCCCCAGTGGATGCCGCAGCAGACGTGGCAGCGAGAGATGCCGCAGGGTTGCGACGCGAAAAAATGGTAGCTGCAACGGCACGCATGCGCGAAACTGCAGCAGCGTTTTCAGACAAGTTATCAGCTCTCAGCAAATTCAGCGCTTCTGGGGATCTTCACGAGCTGCAACAGTTTGCGCTGCGTCTCATAGATCTGACATCGTTACTCGATCTGGCCATCGAGCACGACGCAAACGATGAACTCGCTCGCGCCGTTGCGCAAGTGAAAGTACTGCGAGCGCAGAGCGCCAAATGCCTGCAACGCTGCAAGTGGCAGCTGGTGTCACGTAATGCGCAGCCGCGTTCAACGCTTCCTGCGCGTTCAATGACCTTCCGTGTTGCGTCGCTCAGCGTGACGCCCTGCTGCATCGCCGTGCAGAGACTGCAGATGGAATTCGGCCGTGATAAAGTGTTTAGCACGCTGCAGAACCTAGTGTCCGTCAAGAACGCTGTGTTCAAGCAAATGGTTAGCGCTGCGCTCGGGAAATATCTCGACTTCGTTGTAGTAGCCGACGCCTCTGTAGCCTCGCAGTGCGCGGAATTCGCGAGACGCACTAAACTGCAGCAGCTGAACTATGTCTACCTGACGCCGGTGCGAAACGCAAAATCACACGATTTCACAGACGTACTTCGCAACAAAGGAAAATGCTTTAGCGAAGCGACTTATGCGCCTAACATCGTGTCCAGCGAGCTGCCAGCACTGCATTCGTTTCTGCTGGCAGCGGTAGGCCGGTACGCGCTACTGCCTAACGCATCGTTTGCTGATCGCGCAGAACTGCAAAAAATGTGCCCACCTGGATGCAGATTGCTCGCAGCCGACTTGTTCTACGTTGAGAGCGCAAACTCCTGTGGATTTTTGCGGGCAGCTCGGTTTGACAATGGCTGGGTAAATTCCGGAAGCGAAACTGCTGTAGACACAGTTAATAAGTCGAGACATTGCCGCACAAATCGCACCTTCATAAACTCTAGCGAGGTCGACAATTTAGTAAGCGGCGCTAAAGTCTTGTACAATCAACTCGAAGTCCAAATGGAGAGCACTGTTATGCTGTTGTCAGAACTAAGTGCTTCGCCGCATGCCGCTGCTGACAAAGAAAACAGCGGCGCTGCGAACAGCTTATTCTCTACGCCTGTGAACCGCCGGGCGCACAAGCCTGAGGGCAACAACGTGTTGTCTGCTGCAACGATTGCAGCTGCTAACCATGCCGCAGAATGGAATGCTGCAGCGATTGATCCACTACTAACCGCTCTTATCAACAAACTTGCTGAACACGACGCGCTGTTTAACGGGAGTAAATTAGTGACGCCGAAGTTGTTTCAGTGCGCCAACGCACAAGATTTGGACGGTTTGGCTAGCGTGCTCGCGCTCATCGACGCAAAGCTGATGCAATTGAAGCAACACGCTGAGTCTGCGGCAGCAGACCTGAACGCTTCGCACGATTTAGTGTTTAGGCTTTCGAAACAACTGAACCTAGAGCGTGAAACCTGCGCATCGCAGGCAACCGAGCAAGAGAGACTCGAAGCTGAGTTTGCGCAATGCGAAGAAGCGAAAGAAACGTTGCTGCAGACAAAGGAGCAACTTTTAGTTGCGCGATTCCGACTTGAAGAAAGGCAAGCTGCTTTGGAAAAAGAAGAGGAATCGCTTGAAACCCGCAGTTTTTCCCTATTCGCAGATCTTGCAAAAATAGAATCAAGCTGGACAGTGCCGCGCCGCGGTAAGATGCTCGTTGCGCTGCAGAGCATCGACTTTTCGAGTCTCGAGACGCAGTCTGTTCAAACGATTTGCGCAGAATTAGAAACAGTGGAACAGCAGCTGCAATCACTTCGTGACATGAGTTACATGCAAGCTATCGCTGCAGATCTGAACGAAGAACTAAAGCAGCTGACAGCGGAGCAGAGTCAGCTGGAGTCAGAATACGTTGTTGCCGGATCTAGAACTGCAGAAGCGTGGGCGCAATTTACGGTAGGATTGACTGCCGGTGTCGCAGCGGTCAACCGCTGCTTGGCCTCAAGGCTCGGCGAGCCGCCAGATCTTTCAGACGCAACAGAAATAGCTGTGCGTTTCGCGGAAGCGCCAGAGTCTTGTGGTTATGCACACGAGCTGCGTATCGACGGATTAGAAACCGGCGATCCCGCTGAGCTGGCTGCCAATTGGTTGTTGTGGAAATCCGCGACTCAGTATACCGAACTTGCAGAAATGAGCGTCGGCGAGGCCAGCCTTGTGCTGGCGCTTTGCTATTTAGTCTTCAGCGAACTCGCGGAGCGGCGCGTAGTGACGGTGGACGAGCCAGACCGACATTGGTCGCACAACAACCTCAAAGTCTTTCAGCAATTTGTGGCGTGCGCACCAGGCGCAAAATTTGTTAGCACACATCGGGAAAAGTAAGTTTGACCAGGATTTAGAGCAGAACAATAATTTGCGCCGATTCGGCGATCGGTTTTTATAAAAGTTTAAATAGCACGAGCAAGTGCGTGTCGCTGGACCTGCAAGCGTACCATTAGCGACGCTAGTCCAGGCAAGCTAGAGAAGACGTCTTAGATTAGCGGATGGGTTGCAAATCTTCAAAAACTGCATCGAACTATACGCAGGTCAAGCAGCAGGCGTTAGTGTATCTGCCTCCCGACCCGGGTAAGTATGTGCGTGGAATACGCAGACCTGGGATGGCGCAACATCTCCACAGGCAACTGTTATCCAGTAGCAGGATGGGACGTCACGTTCCAAAATGAGCGCTCGGGCAATGAGCTCCAACATTTGAGCCTTAAAAAGATAGCGATCAACATTGCAATTCGCGCGGGCGCACTGGCTGACCGGTACGGCGTGGTACCGCAGCGCATGAGCTTGAGCAGCTCGAATCTTGCGGATATGTTTGACAAGGGTTACGAGACTCAGTCTACCAGCAACAACGCACTGAACAAGGCCTTCGGCGTGCCGCACTACAAGTGGAAACTCGACGCACGTAACGTGTCCTCTTCAGAGCTGTCGCGCGAAAACGTTGATTTGTTTGTAGAGGACGCAGAACCGCGCGTAGTGGCACCGCGGCTGCAACTGATGCGTGACGGCACGGGCCGCACGCTGCTGCTGGACGCAGCAGAAATCGCGATTAACATTGCAGAGCAGCTATTTCGACTCGAGAAGCACGACACAAACGTGTTCCACCGAGTGCCCGAAGACACGTTTAATTGGCGATTTCTTGAAGACGCCGAAACTGGCAAAAAAGAAATTGAGCAAGACTTTCGCGTCGCGTTGGCAAATGAAGAAGGTGAGGCTTTTTTCTTCGTGCCAGAGGAGCTGATCATGAACGTGGCCTCGTGGGTACAAGACACATATTTAACTACGCCCATTTTCTAACTCTTGCCGCGGAGTTGGTAGTTCAGTGCAGAGCGCAACGCGTCGCTCTTTGCAGTCGAGAGCCGCAAACTTCGCGAAGTTCACAATAGTGGTGCTCGCAACCTGCTGCACGCCGATTTCGATTTGAGCGTCAGCGAAGACGAGAAACGAGGGAGGGTGTTTGAGCAGTAAAAACTGAGTTAAGCACGTATGCGACACCTGATTGAGGCTCGGATTTAAACTGTACGCTGCGAGCTGCGAAAGCACAAAATGGCCGACTTGCGCAACGTGGCTCGTGCTCTCTCCTCGAAAAAACGCATCTGACTCCTGGAAGATGATGCGAGAGTAGGGCAAGTTTGCAATGAGCAGCGATTCATCGCGGTGCTGCTTTACGAGGAAATTTTGCAACACGGTTATCGCATCTCCTACTTGTGCCTGCAGCGCCGCGCGCTCTGCGCACGAGCTGGGAATGCTGTAGTTTCCGCCTTCGCCGGGTGCAGGCACGTAGAAGAAACGCAGACGTTCGTGGCGCTCGGGAAATGACTTCCCGATCAGGTTGCACAAGCGCTTTAGATATTTTATGCGTACCGACCACAACGACTCGGCTCCGCGGGTGAGCGGCCCGAATATATAGATCTCAACTGAACGCGCAGACGCGGAGCATTCCGTAACGATTGCTCGTAGGTTTGCGAGCTGCGTGAGCAAGCGGTTGACTTCGCGCGTCTCATCTACGACGCAGTTCGCCCAAAACAGGAAGAGCGTGTCGCGGCCAGACAGCACAGCCGCAGCCTTATTCGCGCCAAGTAACACTTGCGGCAGCGGCTTCATGGGAAGAAGCTGTGAAAGCGGCCGAAGCGCGGAGATGCAAAAGACGCGATTTCGATCCAACAAGCCTTCGGCGAGCACGACGCAGTGGTCGAAAACGCAGAAGTTCGGGTAGTGCGCAGGGATGAGCGCCGCGTCGAAGCTGCAGCGCACGGCCGCCGTGGCGTCTTCGAGTGTCCAGTGCTGCGTCTCACCGTCCTCGGAAAAGCGGCGCACGGCGAAGCCAATGACTACCCGCGGTCTTCCCTCATCGCCTGATATGTGACCGACACTGTAAAATTCAGTGGGTGCGGCGCCGGTGTGCGGCGTACTCCACCAACTCAGCAATTTCGACACAGAGACGAACGAAATCAAGTTGTCTAGATTTCTCTGAAACAATGCGGCAGCGGTGGGCGAGGGCGCCGCGTGCGGCGCGCAGTTCATGACATCTGAAGAGATCGAATAAAAATAAATGCCGTTAAAAATGGAGTCAGCAACAGTACGAAAAATCATTGATGTGTCGCGAAACAAAAAAATGCAGTGGAGGCGCCGTCGTCGGCTGGCAGCGCCGACCTCATAGCTATTCTACCTCAGGGCAGCCTCCGTCGCGTAAAAATTAGTAGCAGTAGTAGAACGCGCCCGAAGCAGAGGCGTTCATGCTCGGTCCATGCGTAGCTCTTTCAGAGCAGGCGCTGCAAGTACAATGCCATGGACTGGGTGTACGATGGTTAGTAATTTCATCGCGCGACTCGTCGGCGAAGCAAGTCGAGTGCGACACAAAATTTGCAGCGCTGTCCGCGCAGTACTGCGCACACTCCGCTACGGGGTAAAAGTTTCGTTCGTAGTTCTGAGTTTCGAAGACATCGCAGCTGCGCTCACTCAGGGACTTTTTTCCTGCAAACGCTGCGTAGTCGACAGTTCTGGCGCTGAGCTCAGCTGCGCCAAAGAAGAAATCGTTGTAGTTCACGGCAGCGCTCGCACTGCTCAGCTCGAACTCACTTGACACACTGCGGCGGTACAGAGTCGCAGTGCTTTGTTTCGTTTTTAGCAGAGGTCGCACGTCTCGAAAACTTGAGCGAGACGAGTCGCGGCGACGGTTGCTCTTTTGTTCAAGAAAGTTTCGCGAGATACCCAGCGCCATGCCGCGCAAATTGCAGACCGCTGCGATCATGAGTAGCTGTGGAATCGTCGCGCAGCGAAGGTTCGCAATTTCGCGCACTCTGCTCTGCGCTCGGCTCGCACCTACTTTTGCCGCAACTGCGGGTTCACTTGCAGAACTTTGCGAATCGCCTTTTTCAGTTCCATACGGCCCTTCTCGCCTAGTGGCAGGCGCAAGCCGGAGCCCGAGTCGTTCGTTGTCACCATATATACTGTTCAGAAAAAATTAGAGACACAACGGAGAGGCGCACAAATCGCGCCGTTCTCCTACTCGTCCGCTTCCTGTAGCGCCTGGACCCGCTTTTGAAGCATAGTGGCAGTCTTGGTCGCCTCTTCTAATTTCTCCTGGCGCGATTTCATCTTTTTATCGAGTTCTTCCAGGTCTTTGAAAAGCGTTTCGACTTGTTTCACTGCCTGATAGTACTCTTCTGGTTGCATGTCTTTCTGCAATGCTGAGAAAGAGTGATTAGCTGGATTCACGGCGCTACTCGCGGTTGCGGGCAACTTAGGGTCAGCGGCCGGCGTGTCGTCGTATTCACGCAAAGCTGCAATAGAGGGCGAACCGCCGAGCTCTGTGTGCAATCCTGCAACGTGCCACACGACGTTGTGCAAATAAGTTTTCCTGTTGACAAACTGAAGTCTCATTACTAAAAATTGATATTTTTACGTATATGAGAGAAACTTAAATGTGTACTATTTAAATTGCGTTTTCAAGCATGTTGCGTGTGTATCAATTAGTGCACTAAAAGTGTACTTTACCGCTATCTAGTGAAGTTCTGCCAGCACGTCGCAAATTTCTTGCTGGTTTATAACGGAGGTGCCGCCTTATACCGACACATACACATGCTCTTGCTAGATTAGTTTCCTTTCATCATTTCGATTGCTTGATGTAGTTTGCGTTTCTAAATTTTTGCATACTAAGCGCAGTAGACTATACCCTCACGCCATGGGAACAAGGCTACAGTCAATTGCAGTTACCCCGTTTGCCTGCGTTGAGCTGTTACGCTCTTTAAATGTTAGATAAATACAGTGTTTTGCATGATTTACTACAGAAGATTACCCGGTATGTACATTCTTCTCTATATCTTAACGGTGCCGATTATGCTCGCCTTCTTCGTGCTTCAAACCTCTTGGTTCTCCACATAAAATCAGCCGATTCCTTTGCAGGAATGACATTTTCACCTTGTTCCCGAAGCTTTGACACTTTGTGCAAGCCTTCATTCTCTGCAGGTATTCGCAGACTGAGTCTTAGTCTTTTTTTGCCACCCGGACTCGAAATTCTCTATAAAAGATACAAAATCAGAGATGGGAACGCAAGGAATTTGCTTCATGAATCCGGCATTTCCCCGGGACTCACCAATCCCGCATGATTCCAACACAGAGTTATTCTTCTTTGGCATTAGTGTTTGATGTATATCGGCATTGCCCGATACGGACGTTAATGAGGGAAGCGAGTTTTATTCACCTGGAGACTCTTTACGCTGAAGTTGTTTTGAAAGTCGTGTGTCATCGTTGCCATTCTGTACTGTTAGAGAATCGCTTTCTTTGTGCTTCATGCTGGTTTTTTTCTCGGCCAGCCGTTCGGTCATTCGCTGTTTCAATGGCGGGAGAGACTTATGTGACAAATCAACTGAGGTCGGCTGCGACTTTATAAAGAGCACTGGCAACGTTTTTAGCGGTTATCGACTGCGATGCTATAGAGATGGTCGATTGCAACGATGTTGCGGGGGTTGACTGCGGAGGATAGTTTTGTGCGGTCGCTGTCTGTGATACGGAGTTATTTAAGACTATCTGTGAGGTTTTCTTGTTAAATATTTCACAGACAACTGGATGCTGTGGTGTTTTGATCGCGTATGTAAACGTGACTGTTCGATCGGATTGCAACGGCATTTCGGCCGTAAACATAACAAAATGCTCATTGGAGGGTTCTCAATATGATTCTCTAGTGACCGACTGTGACGAATTCGAGAGGACGGTCGGTACGAATGGGATGTATTTCCTCTACAGTTAGTAGTTGGAATGCTGGTTGCGATTGTGCACCGCTGTTGGTTCGCATCAAGTTTGACTGACTCGTATTTATTAGAACCGAGATTGCTTTGCGCGCTCTCGAGTCGAATGTAAACACCGGCTTCTCTTTACAGTACTTTAGCAGTTGTTCTCCGACCGTCGAAGCAGAAAAATTCTCAACTATTATCTTTAATCTTTAAAGCCTTTGCATATGTCCCATCAGGCTCGATTGCTGCGTAATGAAGCAGAGCCTGAGCAATTGCTGGCGCCTTTATCATTAACTTCTGCGCAGGCAACTCACTACAGCGTTTCGAAATTACTGCATTTCTATTTACCTGCAAAAGGCAGCTTTCGCTAGTATACTTTATTGCGCAGTATAGATCTGCCGACAGCAACTTGTTGAAAGAAAATCGCGGTTCATGCGCACGATTTATCCCTGTTAATTTTTCACCAGCCTCCGACTCAATCACTGCGAGCATTGAAGGACGTTCAATCCGAACGAGCAAGAGCACTATCTTTTTGAAATCTTCAGTCCATGGGACGAGATAAGTGGATTGCTTATTTGTTTCACGTTCTGTTTCCCGTGGCTCGCAGTATGACTCAACTGTAGCTAGCGTAGTAGTGAAAACGTTTTCATTAGGTGGCTCGCAGTATGACTCAACTGTACCTAGCGTAGTAGTGAAAACGTTTTCATAAGACGACTGCATAAGCCCGAAAGTGCTCGTCTGCAGTGCTTCGCAGTTCCGATTCACAGACTCTATAGAGCTTTGCAGCTGCTGAGTCAATAACTTGATCTGCTCCTATCCACAGTTTTGCTGAGAGTGCTGCTGCTGCATTGGGTTGCTTACGCTACATCTACCTCAGGTGGCAAACAGTTTGCGTTCATTGATGCCAATAGGTTATCCTGCAGATCAAACTGACCTAAATCGGGACTGAACATTGCTCTGTGATTGAACGCTCTCTAGCTTCGATCAGATTGCTGACGGACAGTGTATCAGTTGAGTTAAACTGTGGCTGCAGTGGCGTTGGTTCGTACAAATCGGTATTCAGCGTCTCACTGTCCAGCTCTATCGAATTGCTCGCAAACGATTCTACTGAATGCAAACTCGAATAATCAGACGATGGTTCTGCGCTACACACTGGTGTGTTTAGCGGCGTACTTGACTCAGACAAGACGTCGTAACTGATTAGCGCATTCGTCTCTTGATACGCAAAATCAGTCGATCAATCCGAAAAACTATTGAACCATTGGAGCTGCTCTGAACTGCTGCATTGCCTTGCGCTTGATGCGTCGTATTCCGCTGACTGCTCGGTATCAATTGCTGAGTTATATTGCAGGGTCTCCGTTTCCATCCCTGGCCTATTCTTGTAATCCTGCGATGCTCCCGCTGGCTGCTGACACAGCAGCGTTGAAGGCAGGATACGGTCTTCTTATAGCGGTATTCCGTTGTCAGAAGATCAATTTTCTGAGAGATGTTTCGACGCTATCGTTTACTTCCTCTGATCACAGCACATCTACCGACTCTTGCACAAGTGTCATCGGGGTTACGTCGGCTGTTATAAACAGCTCGTTGTGCTGTGGCACGTTTACCAGTGCCAGTGTGCTCAGGCTAGGAGATTGGTAGAGGCTAGTCTCCGCCAGGCTACAGTTCGCGACGGGCAGCCGCGACTGCTCACCTCCTAAGTCATTTGGACTGTTGCCAAAATTCTTCGACAACGAGTCTAGAACGGTAGATCTTACGATACAAAGCGCGGAGAAGTGTCGCGCTGCTTACGGAACGCGTCTCGCCCTACAGTTCTCAAATCTCATCTAAAAAAATAAACATGGTATGACTAGAAAATTGATATGCCAACTCTGGCCACATCCAATATCGCAAAAGTCAAGCGCTGCACAAGCAGCGCGAACGTTGAAGCTGGTCGTTATTGTACAGCGCATGCGTTCAAGTCTGCGCCCCTTGAGCATCTGCGTATTTACATTATTCCTTGGCAGACTGTGAGACACTGACTGACTGCGACAAGCTCACATCCTGGCTCATCGACTGCGATACCGACTTCGAAACAGACTGCGAAACCGACGCCTCGTCCTCTTCCTCGAGCGATTTCAGTTTCTTCCTGAGCTCATCGATTTCATCAGTGGCTTCTTGAAGCTTCTTCTTCACCTCCTCGTCGTGTTCCCTGGACCGATTCAGCAAGTCGCGCAATTTATCTTTCACAGAATCCAATACCTTACCCCGTTCTACTATTAGCTCTCTGCTCACCTCCGTCTCTTTCGGGTTGAAACCCAATAAGTCGTCTATTTTCGACTTCAACACAGCAATCGTCAGCACTGACGCTCCATTTTCTGCGTCTTCGCATGTTGTTATCGTAGTCTTCGTGTACTGGACAACAGCAGAGGCATTCGGCAAAGCCGCGTCTGTCTGCGTTGGAGTCTCAGCTTCAGGTGCAGTTGCGGAGGTCGGCTTGCCTTCCTCTACGGAGACGAGCACGCTGAACAGTGCGACGCGCGCCACACTGCTGTTCTCGTTATGCTGAATCCTAATCCTCATACAACAGAAAATAAAAAACGAAAAAAATGTAAAAATTTGAAACGTATTTTCTTATGTTGCGGCGTTATTCTTACCTTTTTACGTGAGGAAGCGCCTCCGATCCTAGCGCTGTTTGTTCCAGCGCCATAGTCTGCGTTCTGCACTACGCCTGTCACTAGCACTTCTGCAATGTCGCGCCCGCTCTGTAGTGCGGAATGCCGGGTCTCCGACTCAACGAGGTTCGAGAGTGTATGGTACTGCGCGAGAGCTGCCTCACTGCAGCGTACCTGTACCTCGACGCGGTGGCCGGCACGAGTCGCGCTGCGACCTCGTCTGTTTTGCTAAATCGGTCGCTCTTCTCATCAACTCCTTACACACGCTGTCGATCTCAGAAAGCTGCGTTTCCATCTCTTCCAAGTCTTTTACAATTGACGAATTAATTAGTTGCAAACGTTGTCTCGTTAATGTAATATCTGGGTAATACTCGCCAGACTGTTGCGAATCGCGAGTTCCGTCCATCGCGGCGGAACTGTCTTGGCTGAGTGCCGGACTGGCTACCGCTTCTGGCTCGAACCTTCTCACCGCCGGGTTTGACAAGTGTTCTGGCTCGAACCTTCTCACCGTCGGGATTGATAAGTGTTCTGGCTCGAACCTTCTCGACGCCGGGTTTGACAAGTGTTCTGGCTCGAACCTTCTCGACGTCGGGTTTGACAAGTGTTCTGGCTCGAACCTTCTCACCACAGCGTACTCTTCAGTTGTGTACACACATCCATCTGTGATTTCGTTATTGAAAGTCACCCTGGGGCGCGGCACTGCTCTCGTAGAATTCAGCGAAGCGTTGCGTTGATGGAACACTTGGACGGGCATGTACATAGAGTCCTGTGAAGTATTGTTCAAACGACTAGTGCTGTTCTTTGTGTTTGCAACTCCATTGGGTTTCAATGCGCTGACTAATACGGCAAGCTTCAAAGCGCCACCATTGCTTGAGTTGACTTTGACTCTCATGTCTGGCCGTCGAACTTTTCGAAATTTAGCAATTAATAAAAACTTGTTTCGTCGTCTGGGCGCGATCTGCAAGAGACTTCATGCGCAGCGCAGTCTCCATCCGCACTGGTGTCGGCATTGTTTTCCACCTTTGCCGTGGGCAAAAGCAAAATGTAGGACGCAGCGCCGGCCTTTCGCAGCTGCTCGAAAGTGAAGCAGCTCGACTGGACTCTGTGCGAATAAGCCGTAACGGCACTTGAGTGCGCCGCCAACAGTTAGAAGGTTAACTAGATTCATTTCTCTGTGCGTCATCAACCGAAATTAGCGGCAGCAGCCCGCGAACAGCTGCGTTCGAGCGATACGTAGTACGTACTGCGATAATCATTCGCTTCTGTGCCGCTTGTCCACATTCTGATCAATCACTTCTCCGCGACGTTTCAACGTATTGAATTGCGCTCGAACTCGACGTGCACATTGGCGCAGGACGCGGTCAGAATAGCACAAGGTTCTTAGCGCATAACGCTGCTCGCCTATCATCTGTTCGATTCGGGATAAACTTTCATTTAGCTCCTCGAGCGTCTCCTCCGGGATACTGTACAAAGTTTGATTTAACTGCTGCGTACTAGACTGACCCGAGCTTTGCGGAACACCGGTGATGAGTTTGCACTCGGGAATGTTAACTTTTGCATGCGCGTATTGGCATCCGCATTTGCAGCTGTCGCCCACGTTTGCCTGGCTCGTCTCGCGCACAACACTTCTCGGGACGCTGGGCGGAACGTGGCCACCTACCTGCGCAAACCGCTCGAACCCTACTGGGCCGCGCAGAGTAGGCGGAATAGGCGGAATAGGCGTAATAGGCGGAATAGGCGGAATAGGCCGAATAGGCGTAATAGGCGGATAAGGCGGAATAGGCCGAATAGGCAGATAAGGCGGATTAGGCGGAATAAGCCGAATAGGCGGATTAGGCGTTATCTGCTTTGGACAGCCGATAGTCAGCGCGCTAATTAGCGAGGGAAGCGCCACACTGTTCTTGATTTTTTTGCTGAACTCGATTCTCATAATGAAATTTACAAAACACGAAATTCATGTAGTTCTAAATGCGAAATGTGTCTCGCGAGATGCATATGCGAATTGACGCCAGATCCAAGTTGCGGGTTGTGTCATAACAATAGCTGCTAGCGCCAGCGACGGCAGCCTCACGGCTCCCGTGCAATATTTTAGATTCAGACCTCACAAGTGCTTGGTGATTCGACAGGTCGTGCCGACTATGACGAACTTCGTTTGCAGCTCTGAGTTTGTGCCGCGCAAACTGTTTGCAGCTGCACGCTAGCAAAGCAAGTCGGCCTGGAAGTATGCGAAGAAGCCGTGATGTCACCTGATTGCGGTGCCAGCGGTCAAATGTTTTGCTTAATTCGTTTCTCCTGGTTCATCAACCGACACTACTGACAGCAGACCACCTGCAGCTGGGTTTGAGCAGGACGCAGTTCGTAAGGTGACAATTCGACAGTTCTGAACTGTTAGCTGAGGTATTGTGTGATTATCTCCATGTTGCGTTTCAACATGCTCATCTATGCTTCAGTTTCCATTTTTTCTTGCTGTACAGCAGACCTCATTCTGTCCCGCTCAGTGAGCACTTCAACCTTCTCGACCAACCCCTTCTCAGTCTCGACTGGAGTTAGATCGCGCACCGTAGAAGCGCTCTTAATTTACTCTAATGATCCGAAGATGATACCGCGGCTGGGCAGCATAAACGTAGAATTATCCTTACGTCGACTCACGCGTTCGTATAGCACATTGCCATGATTGTCTAAGTATGTTCGCTAGATCTCCTTCACAAGATACTTCGGGACGCTAGGCGGAACGTGAACACGTTCATCCGCAAGCAGATTGAATCGCACTTCGCTTCGTGGAGAAGGCTAAGTGGGCGTTTTCTTCGCAGAATCGCCGACAATTAGCGCGCTAATTAGCGCGGGAAGCGCCACACTGTTCTTGATTAACCCACTGAACTCGATTCTCATAACGAAGTGTGAGAAACAGAAATTACAGCTGCTTCTAAAAGTGCTAAGTGTCTCGCGAGACGCGTATGCAAATCGACGATAACCCTCAAGTTGCGGGCTACACCACAATAATAGCTGCCAGCGACAGCAACTTTTGCGTCTAGGCTTCGTGTAGTCTTTGAGATTCGAATTTCACTAGCGCTTGGTGATTCGGCAGCTTCTGCCAACTGCGACCAGCATCCTTTGCAGCTCTGAGTTTGTGCTGCGTAGACGGTTCCGACTGCGCACGCGTGCTACAACAATCTTCGCAACTCGCCCTTGAGGTTTGCCAAGCTGCGAAACGACACTCCACTGCTATGGTTCACACTATTGTAGGCTTTTCCTTAGCTCGGCGTGCAATGCAGCCGTTTCTTCGTAACTTGAACGCTGGTACGCCATTCGTTTCGACTAAATTTAGAACATTGAAATCTACGCTGGTGTCAGCCACATTTTCGCTACCTGCGGCATTGTTATTTGCAAGCGCTCTAGCACATAAATCGCCATATTATCGTGGCGCCTGCATCGATTGTAGAACACTTTTAGTCTTCAGCAGAGTGCATGGTCCGGCATAATACAGCAGCCAGCATCGACCGAGCAAGATCTCTTCACAGGCGCTAATCATCTGTCGAGACGCATGTTTGTAACTCAGATGCGCATCAGTGACTTAGAACGATAAGGTCGCTCTGCACTTGTCCTTCAGATTATTTTTTTACACGTCAGTGGACTCAGAGCGCGTGCAGGCTAGGAGCTCGTTGCGAAACTCGTCTGTCTGGTTTAAGGCCAGCGTCCAGTTTTCAGACAGGCTGATGACTCCGAATTACGCTTTTTCAGCGGGCGTCGGAAGCGCATTCCGATAAACGACTATTTTCTTAGCAGCATTAGGAATGCTACGGTCTAATTTCAGCAAGCGCGCATCCTTTGCGCTGTCGCGGTGGTCGTCGACTGCTTGTTAGAGTCGTTCGGAAGCCACTGTGCGCTTGTATCCGGCCGTAATGATGCAGCGGGGGTGTCGGTCGTGGACTGCGTAAACCAGGAATTAGGCGCCGCGCGCGCAGCGGTGGCTGCCGCCGGGGGACTTACGACGACTCTGCTCGCTACACAGTCGTTTCCAGCGCTGGGACGCGTAGGAGTGGTCTCGTGCAATGTGCGTTCGCGGCCGGCGCCGGCGGCGTGCTGCGATTGATACGATTGCGCTATGTGTGGACGATGCGCTTCAACGCACGCCACGAGCGAAAGCGTCAGAGCGACATGGTTGAGGGCGGAACCGGTGCAAGGTCGAATTGAGACGTTCCTTCGTCTAGCGTTCCTCGATAGTCGACTGATGATTCAGCACGTCGAGTCTGCTTCCCGAGGTGTTATTCGTGCAGCTGGTTTCGTGAAGCTGTTCGGAACGCAGCTGGCGCAGGTTCGCGTGAGCACGGAACTGCGCATTGTAGTCAGAAGCCCGCGTCAGATCGTTTGGCTAACACGTCTGCGCGCCGTGTGGCTGTGTCGTGTGGCTGTGCCGTGTGGCTGTGCCGTGTGGCTGTGCCGTGTGGCTGTGCCGTGTGGCTGTGCCGCGGCGAATGACCTGCCTGCGTCTCTGTTCGCTGCTTTTCTGTGTCGGGCCAGAAGTTTTCCGGATGCGTGCAGCAAGAGAAAATTGGCGCTGCTGTCGTTTTTGCGCTGAGTCCCTTTTTACTATGCAGTCAAAAACGTGTAACGGTGCAGAGTTGTATCTACACGGACGAGTCGATCAGCGCTCGAGCGCCTTTCGTCGTGCTGCACAAAACGCTAGACTTGCGTTGCGCGCCGCGACTTCGTACTGAAGCGTGCGCGGTGCACGAGCGCAGCCGCGTCGCTATTTTGCATGTTTCTAAATAATCCGACTTCTTATTTGTATGGTGTTTAGTAGACAACCAGTCAACCTGCCGTCACTCGAGGAGCGCTTCGAGGTAAGTTTGGCGCGCGCGCACGCAGCGGTACACAGCGCTCTTCAAAATCCCGCCGGAGCGCTACCAGCAGCTGATCGAAGACTTGCGCGCGGACATCATCAAGCAGAAGAAGCATCATAAAAATCCGGAGCGGCCAGCAGCGACCACGAAGTGCTTGGACGCGTGCGTGAACAACTACGCGAGCGGTCGCGAGAAGGGCGCTTACTATGCCGTGGACTTCGGCGGAACGAACATCCGCGCGGTGCGCTGCCTACTCGACGGCAACCGAGGCTTCACGTTGGAGTCGGCCAAAGTCGACGCGCGCAGCGTTGAAGTGCGCGGTCTTAAGAAAGGGCTACTCGACCCCAAAGCGACCGCGACTGAACTGTTTGACGAAATGGCGAACGTGGTGCGCACGCTCATGGTCCGCGTCGGGGACATCCCTGCCGACTACGTGCGCGAGGAAGACGCAGAGCTGAAGCCCGTCGGGTTCACGTTTTCCTTCGGCACTGTGCAAACCACGCTGAACAGCGCCAGCTGCACCGGCTGGACCAAGGGGTGGGAAACGGGCATTGACTCGATCGATCCCGTGGTGCGCCCAGATGTGGACGTCTGTCTGCTGCTCGACCGCGCGTTCAAGCGCAAAAACGTGCCCGCGTACGTTTGCGCGATTTTGAACGACACCGTCGGCACTTTGCTCACGGGCTCGTACACTAAGCCGAAAGAGCTGCCGGACTGCATGATCGGGCTGATCCTCGGCACCGGGTTTAACATGTGCTTCTTCGATCCGACTGCCAAGAGCTTCGGCTACCAGGGGCGCATCATCAACGCGGAGTGCGGCGGCTTCTTGACCAACTTGCCTGCGAACATTATCGACATGGAGATCGATGACGCGTGTCCACCGCGGAACAAGCAACTGCTCGAAAAAATGATTGCTGGTCTGTTCATTCCAGAAATGGTCCGCCGCGCAATCTGCCGTGTCTTCGGCCCGCGCGCGCCTAAAAACGTCTGGTGGCACTACTCGCTTGCGACCACCTGCGTCTTCCGCATGGGCTGGGACGAAACGCCCGAGCTGAGCGTCGTGCGCCACAACCTCGAAACTTACTTCGACTGGGACATCAGCGAGATGCCTCTGCGCGAGCTGCAGATGGTCAAGGAGATCTGCCGGGTAGTCATCGACCGCTGCGCAGGGCTCGCAGCGAGCGCCATCATCGCAATCGCGTCTTTCACAGGCCGACTTACGCCAGCCTCCGACGGGCTGACCCTCGTGATCGACGGCAGCGTCTACACTAAAAATCCTGAATTTAAAGCAGAGCTGTTCCGCTGGCTCAGGACGCTGCTCGGCGAGGAGCTCAGCCAAATCATCAAAGTTCACGTTGCCTCGGACGGCAGCGGCGTCGGCGCCTGCATTCTCGCTGCGATCTGCGACAAGAAGTAATTCAGTGCTGCGCCGTTCGTTTGTCGCGCGAGTAAAAGTCATTTAGTGTCTCCGTCTTGATTTTCTTGAGCATCGATTCCGGGAACGTGCGCAACAGGTCCCAGGCTATGTCTAGCGACTCATAAATCGAACGGTTCTCATTCTTCGCCTGCCGTAAAAACTTTTGTTCGAACTTCTCGAGAAACTCTAGGTAGAGCAGGTCCTCACTCGACAGCGCTTCTTCCCCGATCACGGACTTCATCGTGCGCACGTCCTCTGCGTACGCGTAGTTCGCGTACAGCTGATCGTTCACCTGCGGGTGGTCGACACGTGTGTACTTCTCGCCAATGCCCGACTTCATCAGCCGCGACAGCGAAGGCAGTGCATTGATCGGCGGGTAGATGTGTCGATTGTGCAGGGTGCGATCTACGAAAATCTGTCCCTCCGTGATGTAGCCCGTCAAGTCCGGCACGGGGTGCGTGATGTCGTCGTTCGGCATCGTTACCACGGGAAACTGCGTCAGACTGCCCACCCGCCCTTCGATGCGCCCTGCGCGCTCGTAGATCGAAGACAGGTCTGTGTACATGTACCCGGGGTAGCCGCGGCGACCGGGCACCTCTTCGCGCGCCGCGGAAACCTCGCGCAGCGCGTCCGTGTAGCTCGTCATGTCCGTCATGATCGTCAGCACATGCATGTCGCGCTCGTAGGCCAAGTACTCTGCCGCCGTTAAGGCCATGCGCGGCGTGATGATCCGCTCGACTGTTGAGTCGTTCGCGTGGTTTAGAAACAGCACCACGCGGTCCATCGCGCCGCTTTTTTCGAAGTCTTGGCGAAAAAACCGCGCGGTCTCGAGTGTGATGCCCATCGCGCCGAACACCACCACGAAATTGTCTTCGTGGTGGTCCGCAGTGTCTTTTCCCGCAACCAACTGCGCCTGCCGACAGATTTGCGCGGCGATCTCGTTGTGCGGCAGCCCCGATCCGCTGAACAGCGGTAGTTTCTGCCCGCGGATCACGCTGTTCATCACGTCGATGGTGGAAATGCCCGTCTGCAGCATTTCGCGCGGAAACGCGCGACACGCCGGGTTGATCGACGACCCGTCGATCGGCAAATAATCGTCTGCGACAATCGGCGGGCCGCTATCCATCGGCGCGCCGCTACCGCTGAATGCGCGCCCGAGGATGTTTTCGCTCACCGGCATCCGCATGATGTCGCCCGTGAACTGTACGCGCGTCAAGTCGGTGTCGATTCCGGTTGTTCCTTCAAACACTTGCACAACGGCCTTGCGCCCTGAGATTTCCAGGACTTTGCCGGTCTTTAGCGAGCCGTCCGGCAACGTGATCTTCACGATTTCCTCACTCATGACGTTCTTGACGTTGTCGAGGATGATGAGCGGTCCTTGCACAGCTGCAGTTGAGCCGACGCAAACGTACTTTCAACGGTTTGGCTCGAAATGTGCGGAACGACGAAGCTTTGCAACGTTTTGCCGAAGCTAGACATGATCGCCAAGTCTACAGCGATCGCCCGAACTGATCAATTATAATTATATTTATATTGATTCGAGGAAAACTCTTAGATGGCCTATTGACTCATTCAGTTCAGACGCGGCTTTGCGCGGCTACGCGCCGTCGAGCGTCGCACACAAAACCGCTGCGGAGAAACCTGCTCCGCGGTTGTTGCACAGCAATCCGCTTGAAACGCACACACAGGGGCCGGCTCGCACACCGACTAGCGCGCACTAACCGCAGCGCAAACAAAACTGCACGCGAACGGCGCAGCAGCTTCTACGGCTTGGTGCCCGGGAACGGCCCTGGCGAGTCAGGCAGCGGTGCTGGCTTCGCAGTTTGCACTGGTTCGCCGGCCCACGCGACACGCGCGCCGTCCTTGAATGTTCCCACCCGACTCAGTCCGTCGGCCTGGATGATCGTAACTTCGCCGTCCAGCGCGCCCTTCACGAAGTTGCCGTGCGCCTGCTTGCCATCGGCGTACTGCAGTATCCCCTTGCCGTGCGGCACGCTGTCCGCAAACTCGCCTTGGTACACCTGCTTCGTCGGCCACCATTCAGTGCCCTGGCCGTGCATCTGTGTGCGGACCCACTGTCCGCGGTAAATCTTGCCGCTCGGCCACCAGTACGTGCCGTCTCCGTGGATTTGTCCGTCGGCGAACGTGCCCAAGTAATGCTCGTTGTCGTACGTGGTCAGCCGACCGAGTCCGCAACGCACGCCGTTCTCGTAGTGGCCGATAAACACGTTTCCACTGCTGCGAATCTCTTTGCCGACACCCGTCTTGCGACCTTTCTCAAACGTTCCGATGCTCACGCTGCCATCTTCAAAGTCGTAGCGACCGAATCCGTCCGAGCAGCTTCCTTCGTACTCGCCGATGTAGCGCGTGCCTTTCGCAGTAGTTACGATGCCGACGCCGTTCGGAACGTTGTCCTTGAACGTGCCCAAGTAAACCCCGCCGTCCGGAAAAGTCAGCCTGCCTACGCCGTGCATCTGCGAATTGACCCACTGGCCTTCGTATGTATAGCCGTTCTTCAAGTCGATCAGCTCGCAGTCCTCAGGGATTTTGAGCGAGTCGGGCGGAAACGGAAAGTCGGGAAACGTGTCCTGCACTTCCTCGGGCAGTCCCGCTATCGGTTCGTAGTTGTCTTTGCGTCGCTGCACGATCGGCACAGCGCACTCCGAGCTCTCTGCACTACCGCTCTGGAACGAGCGCGTTACGTCTGCGTTCTGTGCGGCCGCCTCGGCGCCGAGAGCCGCAGCTGGCTCGGAGCCATTGCGCAGCGTCAACACGCCCGCCTCAACAGACGAGGGCTACAGCGCAAGAGAAGCGTACTTACCACTGCTGGCCTCCTGGCCGCCGTATTTTTTGAGCAACACGACCCCGGCATTTACTGCGATTTTTCCGTAAATCTGCTTATCATTAAAAGCGCAACGTGGAGCAACGTGCACCTCGTCCCGCAGTTAGTCACACATTGCAGAGTCCTTCTTCTGACGATAGCTGTTGACAAAGGCATTAATCATTTCGGTTTTCCACGGGCAACTGTTCGGTATTTGCAGTGGTTTGTGCGACTTGTGCCGCTTCAGCGACTTCGACACTTTTCGGATCTTTCTGTGGTGCTCCTTCACCTTTTTCGCAATGTTGTACTTCGTCCCTAGCGGCTGCCGCTTCGACTTGCCTGCTTGGCGCGCGACTCAACTTACCACTCAGCTTCACCATCTCCCTATTTATGTAAAAAGAATCCCAAATTTAAGGTCCTCTCCTTAAGCCTTCGAAAGCGCTTCGCTCTCGCGTGATGCTGTACAGCTTCGTCGTCTACAACGGCTCTTCAGAGCTGTGTTATCAAAAAGCGCTGCTACTTTTCAAGCGAGTCGCTGCGCGACTGCAGAGTGCGCTGCCTGGCGAGTTGGCAGAGCTCATCGCGTTTTGCCGTAACCAGGTGCTGCTTGGTCCACGGATTTCGCTTTGGCTCGTCGACCTCTGCAGCTTTGTCGCTGCGGCGCTCAACCGGTGCTTTCGGAACGGTCCGATCTCCGTTTGTTTTTTACTCGAGAGTGATGAAACGGGTTCGCTGGCCGCTGACGAAACTAGCGCGCTGCAGCGTTTCACAACCTTGCTGCAGACGGCTCCGCAGTTGCTAAAAGCAGACAACGAACTGCGTTTTCAGATCCTCGGCTGCGGGCCGCGCGGCAATGACTCGAGTGCATTTTGCAGCGCACAGATCGCGCTTTCCAGACTGCTGAAATCGCTGAGCTTCCGACCGGTGGCGCGGCTCGTGACTGCAGACCTCGCGAGCTTCGAGACGGGCGACTGGAAAGTGAGTTCGCGGCTCGACGACTTCGAAGTCTTCGTACTTGGCCGCGCGGCCGTGCTGCAGCCGCCATCCGCCGACGACGTGCTCGAGCCGGCCGTTTTGGACGGCTTTGAGCAGCCGAATGTGTGCAGTTCCGGTGAGCAGTCGATGGTGACTGCACACTTGCGCGCGACGCTTGAGCGCCAGGGCTACCGCATTGTCGGCAGCCACAGCGCAGTTAAGCTGTGCCGCTGGACAAAGCACCAGCTGCGCGGCCGCGGAGGCTGCTACAAGCACACGTTTTACGGCATCGAGAGCCACCGCTGCATGGAGTTCACCTGTTGCCTCGCTTGCGCCAATAGGTGCGTCTTTTGTTGGCGCCATCAGAAAAACCCAGTCGCAACGGCTTGGAACTGGCAAATGGACGACCCGCAGCACATTGTAGAGCAGGCTGTGCGTGAGCAACAGGAAATGTTGCAAATTTTTAAAGGTGCGCCCGATGTGGCCAAGCACGAGAAAGTGCTTGAGGCGTGCGCTGTCGCGCATTGCGCGCTGAGTCTCGTCGGCGAGCCCGTTCTCTACCCGCGCATCCAGGAGCTGCTCGATCAGCTGCACTCTCGGCGAATCAGCACCTTTTTGGTCAACAACGGACAGTTTCCCGACCAACTCGACGCAATTCAGCGCGTAACGCAGCTGTACCTCTCTGTCGACGCCGCGGACCCCGCGACGCTCAAAGCGCTGGGAAGACCCGTTTTCGTGGACTACTGGCAGCGGCTGCTCGCGAGCGTCGCGAAACTCGCGACGAACCCCAATCGCACCGTGTTCCGACTGACGCATATCAAGGGCGGCAATGACGCCGATCCTTCCGGCTACGCGGAGCTCATGAAGCTCGGACAGCCTTCTTTCGTCGAATTCAAAGGCGTGACTTTTACCGGCGTGGGCTGCGGCGTTTCAATGGCCAACGTGCCGCGCTTCGACGAGACGCAGGCGTTCGCACGCGCTGTTCTCGCCGCGTATAACGCGCAGCGCGCGGCTGCGTCTGCGCTGCCTGTGTACGAAGTTGCTGCGGTTCACCAACACTCAGTCTCGGTCCTGCTCGCACAGACTAAGTACTTTTTCGATGGCGCGTGGCACACGTGGATCGACTACGATCGCTACTTCGAGCTGCTCGCGCGCGGAGACGCGACTATCGACGAATTATCGTATAGTGCACCCACGCCAATTTGGGCTTTGGAAACTGCACCGGAGCAAGGCTTCGACCCTTCGCAAACTCGGCATCACCGGAACAAACTGCGCACTGCGGTCGCTTGTTCCGAAACCTGCAGCTGTTGGTGAACTCGGACGCGTCTGCCGACCCGCCAGACTGCGCGCAAGACCACGCGCGCGGCAGCGCGACGGACTGCGTCGAACGGCTGCTGAGCCTGGACCTCGACCCAGAAACTGCGCAGCTCGTGCAACAACTCGCTGCGGAGAACGCAGCGCTCCGCGCTCTGAACGAGGCGCTGCACTCAAACGCTCACGTATACACACAACTCCTGTTGCGTTTGAAACGCTGCACGTGCGGCTGTGCCGCGGCGGCGCCGCACTCCGCGGCTAGGAAGCCGCAAAACAGAAAGAATCTATGGTCCAAAATTAAGCTCAGCACTTTTTTGCACGGAATACCAAAATAATTTTGTGGAAAACATTAATTCGTCGGAAATGCCAGTTGTTGACGCCACGCGAATTCAATATGCTTGCAATGTTTGCAGCTGGATCGGCTTCGTCGGCAGTCTGTTGACGTTCATCCTAGGCTTGGTGCACATCGTGAATCTCGCCCCGAGGATAGATCTCAAAAGTCGCAAGTCCGCCATCGACGACGTACAAGCCGCGTCCTGGCGTCAGAAGACGTTTTCCTTCGACCCCGCCGTGTTCTTCGACGCGTGGACGCCCCTCTTGTTCGGCTGCATCGGCATGCACGCGCACGTCAAAGACTCGGTGTTCAGCCGCTGGATTTGCAAAAGCTACAGCGTCTACTTCGTAAGTTGCGCGCGCCCGAACGCAGTTTTTCTGTGCATTTGAGTTTGCCTTTGCGACCGTGGCCTACTGCGGCCTACTCGGCGTGATTTTCTCCGTGCCAGTCATCGTCGCCTGCGTCATGAGCGGCATCCTTGGCCAGTTCTCCAACTGCAGTGCGTCACTCAACCTCAACCCAAATCTCTCGTACTACTCCCAACGCGAACCAGAAGCCGTCTAAGTGTCAGTCCCCGCGCGAAACGAGTTGAGAGCTACGAGTCATCGCCACTTGGAATTGTCGCGCAGTAGTCAATTTTTCCGGAATCTCCACGTTTACAAAACACTTAATCAGCGGGAACAACTTTGCACAGTTCGCTAACGCGATCTGTTCGCAGCGCTGGTCCCCGACGCTGAAAACCGCGTCGGGCTTGCAGTGCGCTTGCGCTGCCTGCAGCGCTGCGAAGAACACGCACGTCTTGTACTTGGCCAGATCCGCGTTCGCGCCCACGCCGCAGTGCGCGTCGTGCACGCTCAGCACGCTGACGCCGTGGTTTCGCAAGAAAGCGGCGACGCCTGGGTAGTAGTTGCTGCAGCAATACTGCACCCACTGCTGCGTGGCACTGGTGACTACAAACGCCGCCCCGCGACGCACGTCTAGCGATTGCAGAAAGTCTAGCGCGTTCTGCTCGATCATGCGGAACTCCACGCGCTCCAGCGTAGTCCATTGCGAAAAGGGCGGAAAGCGGCGTCGACCCTCCGTCGCCGCGTTCCCGCGTGAGTCATTGCGTGTTCTGCTGCGCGCTTCCACGCGCCCAGCTACTTCTAGCAGCAGCGAAGACGGAAACAGAGTGTCGTCCCAGTCCAGGAAATAGACGCGACACGATTCGGCCGTTGGCGACTGCGTTAACGACCAACTCGCAGAGCAGTCGGAGCAGACCGTAGTCGCGGCGTCGCAGCTTATCGGCTCGCCCGCCGGGCACCCCCCCCCG
>NW_020873735.1:86555-188718 GCF_001901225.1 Dermatophagoides pteronyssinus
CCGCTACGTCCGGCGCGCTCCTCGCGCCCGCCGCCTCGCCGCCAGCGGGCGCAGTCGCCGCGGGCGCAGTCGCCGCGGGCGCGCTGACACACTCCGCGCTGTCAACGAGCGCGGCGCGCCAGTTCTCCTGCACGGGCTTCGTCTGGCACACGTACGGCGTCAGGTCCTCGACAATCCACGCAATCAGCGCGTCGGTGTGCGCGCCTAAGTACTCGCGCAGCGCCGCAGTCACGACTTCCTGGCTGGGCTGCGGCTGAATCACCGTTTGCCAGACGAAGCGCGAAAGCTCTTCGACGTCTTGGCGCGCCCCAAGCAGCTCCGTGAGTTTTCGCGAGATGCGGTGGCAGCAAAACGCGGCTATCTCCGCAGGAATTGCGCTCATTTCCGATTCTGTAAATTGCAGAATTAGCTCGAATAATTTCGTGACTGCCTGGAGCCGCGGCGCCTCTTCGCGGCGAAATGTTCGCCGTCTACAAATCGTGGAACGACCTTGTGCGCGGCGTCGCAGTGGCGCCCGAAACGTACGGCGCGTTCACCTCGCCGGCGAGCGCTGTCGTCGGCGCGGCCGGCTACGAGGGCAACCAGACCACCTGGGAGGCTTCGGACTTGCTGTTCGACTGGTTCGCGGAAAATCCGCAGCTGTTGCAACTGGAGCGCGACTCAGTGGTGATGCTCGACCTCGGCTGCGGCAGACCGTTGCTCGCGTTGCAACTCGCGCGGCTGCGCCGCGCGCACAACCTCTCGACGATCTGCGTGTTGCAGGACCTGGACTATTACCCACTCAGCTTGCTCGACGCAGCCGAGCTGCGTGACGACCCGCTGCTCGACGTGCGCTTTCTGTGCTGCGACTGGACCGCGCTCGCGCAGCAGCTCGCCGCAGCGCGCAGCTCCGCTGCGCCCATGCTGCAGTTAAACCTGCTCATCTCTTCCGAAACGCTGTACCGCAGCGAAAACTTTCCGGAACTCACCGCGATCTTCCGCGCAGCGCTTGCGCAGCACGGCGCGCGCGCCGTGCTGGCGCAGAAACTGTTTTACTTCGGCGTGGGCGGCGGGCTTCTCAACTACAGATTCTTCCTGAAGGAAGCGGCTCCCGACCTATTGATTGATGTACTAAAAGTTTATGACAACACGAAAAATAGCTCGATCGGCGTTTGCTCTATAGCACTAGCTAGCCGATGAGCTCTCTAATTTCCCAACGATCGGTCGAACAGCTGGACACTATTCACACCATCGTATATTGATGCGCGATGCAAAGTGTGTGACTTGCGAGCGGTACATGGCGGCCGTGCACAAAGTACTCAGCGAGTTGGTCAGCGCGAACGCGCTGCTGCGCAAGAGCTGCGACGTCTCGCTAGCCTCGACGGCACTGGCCTTTCGGCAGCTGTGCGGCAAGCTGTGCTCGCGAGCACTAAAGCAGAAAGTTGCTTAAACTACGCCTTCAACAGCTCGGCCTCGAAGATCTTGCGGAGCCGGTGCGCCTGCAGCTCCGCCGGCTGCATGCCGAGTTGCAGTTCGTAATTCAAGTTGCCGTGCAGCCGCAAAACGTCTGCCGCGGACGCGTCGGCGAGCCACGTGTTCAGCTTCGACGAGAGCAGCGCCGTGTTCGCGGCCTGCTCCGGCGACGTTCCGAGGTATTTTTTAAACAGCGTTTTCACCTGGCCGCGCGCCTCGCGCGCCGCGGCCTGCAGGCGCACGCGCCGCTCGACTTTTTGTCGCACGGTCTCCAGCGGCACCTTTTTGACCACTTTCGCAGCGCCAGAGGCCGTTGCGGCTTTGCTCTGGGCGACCTTTTTTCCGTTCGGGTGCAGTCGCTGGTCGTGCGACTCGCACAGATTCAAAAACTTGATGATGCGGTCGCGCTCGAGCTTCGCGAGCCGGTTCGAGACCTTTTGCGCGTCGCGAATCGACCACTTGCGCTCTTCGCGCGGCGCGTCGTTGTCCATCAGGTGCATTGCTGCGCACGAAAAATCGCGCCACGACTTGTACTGGTACCAATAGGCGTAGAATTTGCGCACCTCTTCGACGGGCGTGCTCTCGTCGCCAAACTGCGGCACGGGCTTGTTGACGCACCAGTGCGCCTCACGCGCGAACAGCCGCGGCACGACGGAAAAGAACTCAGCAGCGTCCACGTCGAACGGTAAGTAGTTGTCCAGCTGCTGCACACTGTCGTACTTGATACGGTCTTCGCGGTTCATCAGCACTTCGTAGGCTAGCCGCACATTCGAGAAGTGCTCCGTCTTCTGCCGCTCAGACATGCTACTCAGTTCGGGCAGCGCGCTCGCCAGCTCCGGGTCTTCTTCGTGCGCGCTGACACAGTTCGCCTTATCCGGGTGAAAAATGACTACAAGCTTTTTGAAGTTGCTTTTCAGCTTCTCTTCAGTGCAGTCCGGGCTCACGCAGCACAACCGATAGCAGTCGAGCATTTGCTCGAGCGCCATGCGCAAATTTGCGCTCACGTTGAACGCTTTGCGCTCGATCTTCGTACGGTTGTAGTTCTCGGCGTCGACTTCGGATTCGGGCGACGAAGCGGCTCGCTCAGCGTCAGTCGCCTTGCCTGGCGCGGACTCGTCCTGCTTCGCCTCGAATTTGTGGAAAAAGCTGCTGCCCGCAGGCTCGACGGTAAGCTTTGTGACTGAATAGGTTCTCACTAGCGGACCTTGGTAGCTCACTGGAACGGAGGGTAGACTTTTCGCGGACTTGGGCATGGCAACGGCGCTAGAAACTTTTCCCGTGAAGCAAATTCTTTTTTTGGATCTAATTTTGCGGCTAATTGTTTTATGTGAGAGACGGATTCGAGTGCAGCGCAGGCTGTTTGCGCGCCAACGCACTCAGCTGTTGGATGGCCGCCTCGTACGCGCTCAGACACTCGGTTTGCAGCGCGAGTCGCGCTTCCACTGCACGTTGCAGTTCCAAAATCTTCGCGCCCAGCTGCGTTGCCGCGGCTCCCGCTTCTGCGGAGGGCAGACTAGCTTGCACGACGTTTAGCAATGGCTGCAGCGCGGCGAAGGCTCGCGAAACGTCCAGCGGCGCGTCGTGCGTAGCCGCGGCTCGCACGCGCGCGGAGTCTACGGCTAGCGCAGCGCCATGTTGCTCCGCGAAGCAGCGCAGCGTCTCCAAGTTCGCGGCTACGTCTGTCGCAAGCAGTCTGCCGCGCAGCGCGACAGACGTCGCGGCTACGCCGTCGCCGTCGCCGTCGCCACCGCCGTCGGTCAAGCCCAGGAAGTGCTCGAGACTGGCGCCCAGCTGCGCCTGGACGTACAACTGGCCCAGTCGCCGCGCGTGTTCGCTCATGGCGTTGATCGGCTCAGCGAGGTTCGGCAATGTGCGCTCAATCGACGACGTCTGTGAGCGAATGCGACAAGGGCACTTTTACCGATAAGCCTTGTTCTGCAAAATACTGGTTAATTTTTTCCAGCATTAATTTGTCTTCCTGTTCGTCGAATAGTGTATAGATGTTTCCCGACTGCCCGGCCCGGCCGGTGCGCCCCATGCGGTGCAGATAGTTTTCCACAGACAGCGGCACCTCGTAGTTGACCACGTGTTGCAGATTCTTGATGTCGATGCCACGGCCAACGACGTCCGTCGCGAGCAGCACGTAGCCGCTGCTGCGCGAAAACTTGGCGAGCGCTGCTTCGCGCGCAGCCTGGTCTTTGCCACTGTGGATGTTCAGCACTGGCACGCGCTGATCGGCCAGAAAGTTGTGCACTGACGTGGCAGTGGTTTTGCGGTTGGTAAACACGATCGCTCGGTCTTTCAACTGCCGCAGCAGTTCGAGCAGCTTCCAAGAACGTGCGTCGGCGGATGTCTTGAGGAAGTGCTGAGCAATGCGCTTGAACTCCTCGAGTGAGACCTTTACGCGCACGAAGAGCGGATTTTGCACAAGCGCAAAGGCTTTGCGGCGCATCACGTCGTCGAGTGTCGCGCTGGTCAACACTGTTTGGTACTCATTCGGCAGGTGTTCTTGAATTTGCGCGACCGCTTCATCGAAGCCCGCCTCCAGCATTTTGTCTGCCTCGTCGAGCACGAAGACGCGCACGCTGCTCAGCACTACGTACGCTTTGCCGAGGAAGTCGAGCAGCTTTCCTGGCGTCGAAATCAGGACGTTGATTTTCTGCATAACTTGGAACGCCTGTTCCGGCTGACTCTTGCCGCCGACAAGGCTGTAGCTTTTAAAGACAAAATAGCTCTGCATGAACTGCGCTGCGCGCTCGATCTGGTGCGACAGTTCACGCGTCGGCGCGAGACAGGCAGCGTAAATCTCGACGGGGTCGAAAGCGCCCGCTTCGACGCTGCGCTGCATCTGCAAAACGATGGGAACCATGTAGGCCAGCGTCTTGCCCGTGCCTGTAGCCGCAATGCCGATTACGTTCCGACCAGCGAACACGTAGGGAATCAGTGCGCGCTGGATCGACGTCGGCGAGTCGAACCCTGCACGCTCCAGCAGCGCACGCAGTTCTGCAGGCATCGGCGGGTCGCGCCAGGAGCGGAGAATTTCGCCGTACTTCGCCTCCTGGTTGCAAAACACGATGTTGTGATTCTCGCACAAAATTTTCCAATCGCGAGCTAGCAACTCGGCCAACGGCTTTTCCTCCAAACTGACATTCTCCACGTGCAACTGTGTGACGTACGCAAACGCGTTCGGCGCCTCGTCCGGGGACTCGTTCGCGTAATCTTCAAGCTCAGCCGTTGCAATCTTCGGCTTTGACGCGAGAGCAAGGTCAATCGCCGGCGTCAGCGGCTTCTTCGGCACGGGCGCGGTGAGCTTCGCGTCTGACTTGATGCAGCGTGCTAGATCGGGCTGCGCCGAGTGTTTGCCGAGCATGGCCCCGCGCACAAAGTGCAGTTTTCTGCGCGCGTGCGTGTCAGCTACCATGCATTATGGCTGCACGCGCAAAACTCGACCAAACGAGCGGAACAGACAAGTAGACACAAAACTAAATTGCGAAAATGACCCAAAAAATTCTATTTAGGATTCTCTGCTCGCACTCGCTGTAATGATGCCCAAAATACCTCAACGAAGCGCTTCCCGCGAAACTGCCGATATCTTCATGAAGAACGGACTCATCGTCGCCAAGGCCTCGGCCTCTGCTACCACGGATTCGCTCAAAGCAACGTACGAATACGTCAAGAGCTTGTTTAACATCTTCGACAGCTGCGTCACCAACATCCAAGTCGAGCGCTCCAAGCAATTTAAAGAGAACCCGGTTGAGTTTTCACAGTACTACTTCAACATCGACAAGGGACTGCAAGCAAAATAAGCGAGTGCGGAAACGCACCGCTTTCTAGTTGGTGTTCTGCGCAACTTTATACACGGCTACCGCTACACGGGTCGTGCTGCGTAAAACTCAGCGAATCAATGAATTCACAACAGACTGCTCTTCGTTACCAATCTGCGCACATGTATGTTAGCAAAAGTTTTACTTCCTGCTTGTAACACTTCTGGACTTCCTCCGTCAGAGTGGATCTCTCATGCGAGTCTGATTTAACAGGCACTGCAGCGCGCTCACTGCGCCGCGCATCGCTCGCAGTGTATATGCGAGGATATGCGCGCAACGCGGACGCGGCTGCGCTTAGCAATGTAAAAATTTCCACGCGCGCCGGGTTAAACATCGCGGCAGTTTTCATAATTTCCAGCAATTTCGTGTTCACGAAGTCGGCAAGAAACTTTTTGGCGTCAGGGCTAAATTGCGCGCACGGCTCGTTCTCGAGCTGCGCGATGTACGCCGCAGCCTGCTCAACCGTTTCCGCGGTGCAGCCAATTCCGGTTTCGCCGCTCTGCGGCTGCCTAGGCAGTTGCGCAGTGTGTTGACTTTTCGCGTTGCTAATTATGTCGCGACGAGAAGCTAAGGCTGATCACAAGCAAAATTCGGCCAAATAACTTTTATTCTTAATCGTTAATTTAATTAGCAAAAATCTGTGAGTCAAGTAAAGTTTGTCGATCAAGCTGTTCAGCTTTTGCTTGTGCAGCGGCACGTCGAGCGGGATCAGAAACTTCTTAACGCTGTTGCGAGCCTTGCGCAACTCGACGTAGTTCGACCTGGCCTTCGCCACTAACAAAGTCTGTTTTATCGCTTCCAACATGTTGTATTCCTCTATCTGTTCGTGAATTTCTTCGGAAGTCAAACACGTGTCAGCGCATCTCCTCGATAGCTGCGCATCGCTCGAGTAGATCCTGCTGCTCCGAGACTTGTCCGCGGCGACAAGATTTGGTCGCTGCCGCCACGCCGACCGGCTCGTAGTCGCCGAAATCGTGCTCGTGCAGTTGCTTCCTAGCGAACCAAACGACTGATAATCCAAACTCTCGATTTCTGTTGGGCCCGAGCTTGCAGCTGAAGTGGGCACATTGTTTCCACTCGGCGTAACTTCTGTTTCAGTCACCGTCGACGACATCAACAATTCCTTGTCGTTGCACACCACCAGACTGCCAACGCAAAGCAGCTGATGGCTGAACAAATCCCAAATGCAAATAAACGCATCGTCTGAGTAAGTAACGAGGAGCCCACTAGCACTGAAACACGCGCGCAACACTCGGTCGTTTTTGCGACGCTGCATGACAAGCTTCTTTACAAAAGTTCGCACGTTCAGCGTGCCTTTGACTGGCAAAACGCGATACGCTTTTACATTGCGGTTCGTGACTAAATACAACCAGTCCTCGTAGGTCTGACTGCTGATAAAGTAGCCGCGAAAAGATTCGATGCGAAAACAGTGCATCAGCTCTGCGCTCCGCAGCATCGAATTGCTCGCGCCGGCAAATAGCGAAACTGGCTCTTCCTCTTCCGCAGTCGACCCCGCATAGTAAGACGAAAACTTCGACAGCATCACCAGCAGATCAATGGGGAAAAACACGCAAGAAGACGACTGCACTACGCACACGCAGCTTGCAACAGAATGCAACGCAACCACGTCTTCCTGGTTGTTGAGTTTGATAGTCAGCTGAAACTCGCGGCGCGTAAAGCCAGCGTCGCTGAACAGCAGAACGAGAAGCACATTTCGACGCGATATCAGCACACAATTCTTCCCGCGCGCGCTGAAGAGCGCGACGTGCGACTCGGCTTCCACCCGTTTCCCATTCAGCACAGTCGATTCAAATGCGATAGGATGCGACGTCAAGCTTTCAGCGAACACGAGTTTGCAAGATATTGCACTCTTCGACGAAAACCTCAAGGAGTACAGCGAGCAACCGTCTGTGGTGATGAGGGCGACATACGCGGCGGACTCTGTAAACGCAACCGCGCAGTCGAGCAACTGTGCGTCGAACAACGCGCAGTGAATCGGATCCAGCACAATGCTCTCCACCGCTTTGGAAACTACTACATCAGACATAGCGAAAAACTCTACTGGCGCGATCGCGGATTTTTGAATCACAGAGATCACTTGGCCCAGCTTTGCGTCGGAGAACGTTTTGTGGAACAGAAATGCTTTTGCTTCGTAGATGAAACTGCCGCTACTCGCTAAGTACGGAAACTCTATTGGCTGGTCTGAGATTTTGTAACAGTTCATCCGCGAAATGCTGGTGTACCGGTCCACCGAGTACATGTACAAACGCTGGCTGTCGATTTTCGAGTCTGTGAGAATGGAAGCGATTTCTGGATCAAAATTCTGCAGCGAAGCGACTTGCTCGAACCCGGATTGGTGCTCAAAAATTCGAGCGTTCAGCTGCGGCGTGCGAAGCAACTTATTCGCGCAGAGACGACTCGCTGTGCAGTACTGCGAAACAGTCGTGCTGTTGAACCCGTACGCAGAGAGAACGGCGACGAGCGTTTTGAAGCTCGTTAAATCTTTGCTGGAGTCGAGTTCAGTGTAAAACCAGTCGATGACGAGGTTCGCGCGTTTGGAAACGCTCCGCAGTTTATGCGTGTTCTTTGGCGGCAAAAATGGAAAGATTGATCTGTACAACAGCCAAGAGTCATTGTTCATTTTACCATCCAAGCACGTCCCGCATAAATCTGCATTTTCCTCATAGTTGCTAGTCTGCGCCGTGACGCTCAGTCTAAACACTAACGCTTCCCGAGCTGCGTCACCCAAAAAACTATTTAGCCAGATAAATAGATCATAATGTTGGGTTTTTCAGATGTGGCCAATCTGCAGATTTAGGGTTTGCAGCCGCAAACCCGTGCCGCGACGCAGTTGCTCATGGAAAGCTTCTTAGAAATCAGTTCTCCAGTTTTCGTCAACGCTCTCGGCGCGTACCACTACGGCGTTGTCGTGGCCAATGGCGCGCGGCTCGCCGTGTTCGTGCCCGCTTTACAGAAGGTCATCAACGTCTCCGGCGAGAGAATCGTGTCAGTAGACTCTGCGACTGCGCTCAAAGCTGAGCAGTGCAGCGTCAACTGCAGCGAGTTGTATTTGTTAGGCGATGAAGTCCGGCATAACTTCCGTTTCATTTTGGCAAAGCGCGCTCAAAATAAGAACTACAACACCTACATCGTGCCGCGTCATCTCGTCTGCCTCTCCCCTCCAATTGCAGAGCGCAGAAAAGTGGCGTCCGGCAAGGCCGAGCTGCGGAGCAGGCTTACTAGTTCTTCCGATGACGCGCCGAGCTCTGGCTCACTTGCTAGCAAAGTTTGCGAGGAGCTGTGCAAAACGGGCGCAGACCAAATCATCTTCATCAACGGCAACGGCAGAAGCTTGCAGCAATTTCTGCTGAATGTGCTCGAAACCGTTCGCAGCTTGGGCAGCAAACAGCAAAACGTTTCGCTATGGACTTCATTCCTCAGCTATGCACTGGTTTTACTAGAATGCGCGTTTTCCGACGCCGATGGCTTCTGCAATCGCGCAGCGGCGCAGTGCGAAATCAGTGTTCGGCGTTACGCGGCCAGCTTTAGTCCCGCGATCGCGCTGGCACACACAGACGTTGAAGACAAATTTTTCGACTTTGAGTCCGCGGGCGTAGAGACGAGTGTAGAGTCGGTTTCATTTCGGCTGGCCTTTCTGCAAGTTTCAGCTTGGTTTAGCGGATTCTGCGACAAAATTTGCAGGTCAAGCAACTTCATCGAGAGTTCTTCCGCAAAGCAGTTTAACAAGTTCGCGTCAGACGTTCTCGTTTTCTTCATAGTCGTCCGCGTTCCCACTTTTTCGCGCTCTACGAGGTACACCAATTTCGCTTTGGAGTCAGCCGCTGCGAAAATCGTTTCGGACTTCTACATTCCGCACACCGTGCTCAACAAACTAGTTTGCGATTCCGAAATCCTTATCTTCTCTCAAAACCTCGCAGAGTCGATCGACTCCGTCATCGAGTTCGTTGACGCACTGAGTTTCATGCGCGTGTCGCAGGACCTCATTGAGACCATTTTCCGGTACTTGTTCACGGTGGCATTGATGGATGTAGCATCTAGGCACCTGCTGCGTCTGGGTTCTCTCGCAAAATACGAATGGGACTCTGCAGTTTTCATCAAGTCATGTTTTGCTCTAACCTTTGTGCGCAACGACATGGTTGTGGCTCCGGAACCAATTTATGTGCTGCAGTACGTCGTTGTCGCGCTTTCGCTCTGCGCCGATCATATACCTGAGGAGTACCACAACTACCCTGTCTCCATTTCCGCTTTAGACACAGTTTTGGAGGACTATCCCGAATATCTCGGCGACATGGTCACGCGCGTCACTTCCGCGGCCAACATGATTGTAGAGTTTCCGCACTGCGGATTCTACCTTCTAAACTCTCTTTACAGATTCGTTGCGCTACAGCTTGTGGCAACTCTGAACACATACATTCAGGACAACTCGGAATCGCTGTTCGGCGCAAAACTGAATACGAGCGAAGACAACAGCAAGCTTGTGTCTGCTCTCTACTGGGTGCTTCCCAACAATGTGCCTTCAGTTTACTACAAGCAGGCCCACAGCTTCGATACGCGAGACAACGCAAAACGAGAAACTTTTGAAGCTATCAGTCTCGAATCAGCTGCTAGACCTTTTTACACTGTAAACTGGATAATCGCTGCAAGAATTTACAACGCCGTGTTGATTGCGACTAATTTTTTTGGCACGCAGCGAGACGCGCTGCGGCTGAACCTAGCCTCAACGATGAACGAACATTTACTCGACCAGCAGATAAAGGTTAGCAACCTGTCGCCACTCCTGAAAATCGGAGTTTCGCCCATCTTTGACATTTTGAAGCTTTCCGAGATCTACTTTCAAAACTTACCGCTGCCTGTTGCACAACCCGTGACAATTCAGCAGCATACCGGAGCATTAGCTGCGCAAAACAACGAACTGCTTGCCACTTTGCGCAACGAGCCTTGGCTCGACGCTTTTCAGTTCCGGAAATCAGACACGGACCATATACCTTCTGCTTACATCAGTTACATTAGAAGGAGTTTAATGTCCTTGCTCGACTACTGCGTCCAGTCCAAACGCTTACTGACCAATTTCAAAACGAACGCCGGTTCGTTGGATTTCGATTATCTATTGTACGCGCTGTTGTACGGAGAACTTCTTGCTCCGTATTGCGAAGTGTCTGATCCTCGAAAGCAGATCAATTGCGTCGACAGCTTCTCGAAGTCGCCTTTCACTTTCGACATAAGCGCTGTCCTTCATGATGCCGCCTTCTTGTCTAAGTGGAGCGTAGCGTCCGAGCCTGGCGTCGGCAAAAGTTTAAGAGTCATGCTCACTGACAAATTCGGTTCATTGCTGAGAAACGCGCATTTAAGCAAGTGTCTAACGCAGAGCCTTGATGGTTTGAGCGGAAACATTGGCGAGTTAATTAGCAAAGGAGATTGGACGAAGCTCGATGCTGAAGTTTTCGACTCTGCCATTGAGACGTGCGACGCCTATGCGCAAGCACTTTCTGCACGCGATCAGCCACGCCCTGACTTCTCTACTTTCCTGAAAGCTTGTGCAAAGTTTGAGTATTTGGACAGCGTAGAAAAAGTGGTAGCTACGATTTCGAACGAACTCGAAAAAGCATTTAAACGAAGCGGTGACATGAAAATCTGGACGATATCCTGCGTTTGCTACGATTCGAAGGCTTTCGTCGCTTTCGAAATGCTAGGTTTCGCCACCATTCTTCGTGAGGCGCTCAACGCATTTTCACATCATTACAACTTGCTCAACTTCCTTTCTGCATACCGCTGCTTGTTGAGCGCCAAAGCGAAGCGAAAACTTTTACTCTATCTCAACGACGTGAACCGGCTCTTGCTTGCTGGTGAGCTTGACGCCTACAACAACATAGACGCTTTTGAGTTTGCGCGAGAAACAGCCGTCAAGCTTCTTTCTGAGCTGCACCGCTTACCTTTCGACAGCTACAGGCTCGGCTTTAAAACTATTTTTTTGAAGAGACACGTGGTTCACTATCTAGACCACGCCAAAAAGCACTGTCTGTCACGAAGACAGCAAAAAGTTGTGGAAATGGTGAAGCACCGGTTGGATATGATCGTCACCAGACGGAACTACAAGCGAGCTTTGGCGCTTATCAGACAAGCGCAGCAACTGTGGCGACTGCGGGTTCAGCACGACGCGAAGAATGCCAACATGGCGCTATTTTTCCCAATGTTTCTCGCTGTCATAAAGATTGGAAAGCTGCTGATTCCTTATGTCGGGCTAGGCCAGCGCGATGACAAATACTTCAAGGCGAATGAAATTCGAACGCCAAAGCACGAGCATGTCTTGAGCGCCGCGGCTACCGTAATTCAATCATGGTGGCGATGCATTCAGGCGATGCGCGACCTGCGGGAGCGTAAACTGCGAATAGTCGATCAGAAGTCAGCAGTCTTTATTCAAACCCTGTTGCGCACGTTGATTTCAACTGCCGTAGTGAGTGGAGTAGTGCAACTTAGCGACGAAGACAACAGTATCGCACTCCGCTCTATGCGAGACGTGAACAGCACATTCATTCAAAAGCACGTGCGGCGAAAGTTCGACGTCAAAGCGCTGCGCATTCGAGACGTGCAGCAGGGCTTCCGTGCCGTGATGCTCCCAGCAATTCTTTTAGCTGAAAAACTGGAACGGATACACAGCTTCCAAACGTACTTCAAGCGGAAGCTGCGCAACGGAATGAAGAGCGCGCTTTATCGCAGCATCACAATGTACGAAGACCGCCAACGGTTCAACTTGTTTTACGTGATTAAAATCCAGACTGTTTGGCGCAGCTACTTCGTACGCAAGCAGTACCTAGCACTTTTGGAGTCAGTGGCCGACGTACAGAACTACATGCACGCGCAACTGTACCGCCGTAGATTCGTGAACTTTGTCCAGTCGGTGGTCAAAATTCAAAAATGGTGGCGAAGTCTATTACTGTTGCGAGACGCTGCAGGCGATCAGCCCTACTACGTATCTTCCATCGGCGCAGTAAACTTCAAATTTCCAGAGCAGCTCTACGTGATCTACGTTAACTATCTGCTAAGCACGTGCGCAAATTATGATTCGAACGGCATCAGCAACAGACGCTTCCTCGACACTCTCCGAAAAGACATTGCGGCATTCAACTACGAGAAGGATTCGGCGATTCGCGCTTGTGAAGAGGGGCTGAGTGCGTTGCTGAAGCGCGACCACCAGTTCTTCTGCGGTGACGAGCGCGATTACCTTGACGTCAACATCGGAAACTACTTGCACGAGCGCTTCATTGATGATTACATTCGCGATTTCAAGATAAATTTGCTGCCTAACACGAGTGAAGTAAACCAACTCGTGCGCTGTTCGGCAACCGTGAACAAATACTACAACTACCCTGAGTCTTTTTCGAAACCTTTCTACGTTTTTCTTGTGAGGTATTTGATTTCCAGCTTCATGCGCTTCTTCCGGAAACAACGGTTTTCGATGGTGATGACGTACCAGTCTTTGTTGAACATTTATGAAGAAGACGAGCAATTCATGAACGTGAACAAACTAATTATCGCAGAAACAATGACGTATCTGGAGAAGACGTTGGTTCGCGAACTGAAGTCCAGCGAATCAAACAGCACCAATGCGCTTGGGTCGATGCTGTACATCAGCCCCGTCTTAGCGCCGCAAATTCTACTGCACAATATCGAAAAGAACTTGTTGAAGTCGACCAACAAACTGCATAGCAGCACGCTCAGCGACTACTTCATCGACAAATTTTTCAGAGTCATCGATTTGAAGGTTGGAAATTCGTTCTCAATGGTGCTCATGTCTGAAAAGCTGCCAAGTTTTCTAGGCGTTCTGCAAGGCTCGCGCAACAAAGTGATGCAGACTAGAATGATTCAGTCGCTAATGGAAACCATTGGCAATGAGGTCGTCACGCTGTACGGCTGGGGCAGCAACAAGCACTTTCAGCTGACGTTCGAAGGTCCTGGTGTGCCCATTAAGACTCGCACTGGCTGGGGGCGAAGACTGAATTGCTTTCCCGCAATGCGCATTGGTGCCGGGCCAAAGACAGTTGCCGAATTCATTTACGACGAGATCAACCAAGGTTGCGAGGTTTGCTGCGCAGTTTCTCCCGAACATGGCGTCTTGCAAAATCCCGACAAATACTTGTTTTCGGACCACTCTTCGCTGCACTTGATTCGAATCGTGCATATCATGAATGAAAAAGAGTACCGCGAACATTACAAAGCAGCAAAGCATCAGAAAGCACGCAAAAAGCGAGCGGAGCGCTACGAAGCCAGTTTCTTCAGCGACTCAAGTAGTGAGATTCTTAGCATAGACGAGTACGACGAGGCCGAGCGCGACGCGGTCCGCGAGAAACTGAAAGCTGCGAGATCGCAAGGCATTTTGCACGTCGCTGAGGGCGACGAGTTCCGCGGCGGTGCCGGGTCAACTAAGTTGCATGCTGCTCATTCAGAACTTTCCGTATACAAAAAACATCACAAACTTCGTCGCTTCATCGACTACACTTTTAGAATCGTCAGCGTCGAAGTCGGCGAGGACTTTTGCATTGCGCTCACCAACGACGGAAAGCTGTTTTCCTGGGGCTCGAACGAAAACGGTCGCTGTGGTCAAGGGCCTAAACACGACGTTGTTCCCGAGCCGCGGCTCGTTCCTATCGTGAACGAAAACAACCACAGGGTGCTGGCCATTCGTTGCGCGCCGCGTCACGCGATGTGCCTCACTGAAGGCAACCGCGTTTTCGTGTGGGGATCGTATTACGGCCTTCATCTCGCAATCAAAGGTCAGTCCGACCTGTACTGGCCCACGGAGCTGCCGCTCAATTCTCTGCTAACAAAGCGGGTAAACACGACTTACGAAGTGGTGCGCGACCGCGAAAGAATTCGCTTCGAATCCACAAAGCCTGGCTACGCGTACTCAGCCGTCAAACTTGGCAATTTCGACGACCTGCCGCACTTCGGCCACACAAGCGACTTCAAAAGCGAGCTGCACAAAAGTGCCACACCAGACATGGAAAAAGACGGAACATTGCCAGACGAGGACTTAGCGCAAGTGCAGCAGTACGTTTCCAAAGCTGACCAGGCGCGAATCAAGTCGGAGTATGAAGTATGGGAACGCAGCAACAACTTCGACGAACACCTGAAATCGGTCATCGAGCGACGAGAAGATCGGAAGAACCGGCGCGCTGCGCAAAACGCGCGTCGTGCCGCGCGCCGCGAGGCGTATGAGACGCTGCAGGCAGAGCTGAAAGAAAAGGCCCGAAACGACGCCGAAGAGAACTATCATTTCATGCTCGAGCAGGGCAAAACGCTAGACGAGCTGCAGGACATGGGGTTGATTCGCTACAAAAAGACGGTGAACGAAAGCATGCAAACCAACGAGTTCGAAGTTGTCATCATTGTGCAGCCGTACAAAGTTCCGGATCCGGAACCAGACTCTGACGTTGTGGTGTCTGACGATAGCGACGCCGAAGAAGAGGTTGCGTACTGGCAGCCGCACTTCGACAGCGTTTCGCGTGCCGTGGACGGCTGCTGCCTGCCCGACGACCACTTCAACTGGAGACGCATGACGGACCACGTGCTGCTCGACAAAACCGTGCTGCTCGGCAAGCAAAAGAGCGCTGTGGTCGATCCGCTCCCGGAAAACAAATCGAGGTTCGCGAAACGCGTACTCTACGAATTCAGTTGGAAAGGCGTCAGTGTGGCAGAACGCTTGTGGTTCGAGAACCTAGAACGCATAGTTGCCGCGCAATGGCACGTGGTCGCGATTCACGCTTCGCACTTCTTCAATTGCGTCCAGTTGCGGACGCTCAAAAGCGAGAATCTGAAAGACATCTTGCTGGTGTGGGGCAGCGAAAGCACTGGTCAACTGGGCTTCATCGTAAGCGGTCGAGAGGTTTTCTCAAAAGCGCGGTCCTTGAAAGAGACTACTGAGCCGGGCGTCGCCGCTGCCTGGTTCCCGCTCTTTTTTTGGCTGGGCAACCCGCAGAGTTTGCGCGACACGAACTACCGCATTCTCCAGCTCAGCGTGGGCTTCCAAAACTGCGTCGCGCTTGTCTCCTTCAGGTCTCGAAAAGTTCTCTTTCTGTGGGGCACTTTCCCGGTCAATTCGTACAACTTGCTTCGGCACGCCTCGAAAAAACTCACGGAGCGCGCTTCGCCAGAGAAAGACGCGCCGACTTCTTTCTTCGCTTCTGTCCGCTCCCGGTTGCACAGGTCTAAACAACTGGAGTCAAAAAACCGTCGCCGTGAAGACGAACTGGAGCAAGAAAGTTTGCGGGCCAAGGCGCGTGTAACGTTCAAAGTGCCAATTGTCTTGAAAATTGAAGACGTTGACAACTTCGAAATCACGCACGTAGATTCGAACAAGAGTGTTCACGAAATTTACGTGTCCGGCTACAACTCACGAACGAACGCCAGCCGTCTCTACGGGTTTGCTGCGATCACGCCGCGGAGCGACGCGAAGCTGACGCCCGCAACCGGCAGCCACCACAAATACATCGATCAAACTCCTATGATTTACGAAGCGTACAAAGCAGACGAATGCGTTTTGCCGTATTTCTCGTTTGCGGCAGACAGCAGCTGTTCGTACTTGGGCCTAAATTTTGCGAGAACCAAGTTCGAAAGCTTCATCCAATCGACCGGGTCGAACCCGAATGTATTGTTGCAAAAGGTTCGTGCGCGCAAAACGCAGGGGGAGCAGACGGCCGCTGAAATATAAATCCTCAGTCCGTTTGTTGGTTTTAATTATAAAAATAATGGCTCTCGACAGCGCTTCCGAAGAGTCCGTCGCTCAGAGCTCGACAGTCCTGGAACAACCGGTGACCGAGAGCGACGCAGAAAGCGTTGCGACTAGTGAAGCTGATTCGGAGATTGTTCCGTGCGAAGAGTGGATTTTGAATCTGAATGACGTGTTACAAAGCACGCCTGCGCACTTCACGAATGAGCAACGTCTGGCCTGGTGGTACAGCAACGTTAAGTTCGAAGTACAAAACCTGCTTTCTGTGCTCGGAGGTGGCAAGAGCTTGCTGCTTTCATTAGACGGCGCGATCCTCCACTTCGTGGCCAGCGAAATTTACAACTACAAGTCGCTCCACGGCTCGCAGTTTTTGGCGCAGACTTACCGCATTGAAAATTTTTTAGCCAGATTGTGCACGCATGAAATTTCGCAACTCAATCTCGTCGCATTCGACTGTTTCAAAGCGCTGTTCTTCCGGATCAACCCAGCGCTCTGGGCATTCCGCAATTGTCTAATCTTGCACTTCATGCAGAATCGGGTCAACGTGAACGTCTTTTCGGACTGGTTCGAAGAGAAGTACACCAGCTTTGTGCAGCGCGTCCAGCCCTTTGTCATCCTGCTTGAGGACGGCTCTGCCGTCACCAACCAAACTTCCTCATTCTATACTCTGCTCAACCCCCAATCCGCGGCTGGAGGATCTGATGATATCGAGTACTGCGCCGGCGAGCACGGCTTCGGGCTACTGTATTCTCTTATGCACGCGCATCTTGGCATGGGAGTCAGCGTCGGTTGCTTGTTCCAGCTGCAACTCAGCAGCGTGGAGGTGTTCGGCCATTGCTTACTCAAAAAATTGTACGTTGGCGCGCTCGCCAAACACACTGTACATACTGTGACCCTAGAAAAAGCACTAATTGACAACTTGAATACTCTGTTGCCCGTGAAACAGTTCGAGGCGAACGGTGATTTTGACGCGCTGGCCGAGAAACTGCTCATTCACGCGGCATCCTGCTTGCTGAGCGAACTTGAGGAAGACGCAGACTCGGACAGCGCAACGTGCCAGCTCTATTTCAAAGGCTTGTGTCTGTACCTGGCTTTCAAAAATGTTGTCGGCTTGGCGGCGCGCAAGTCCGCGAATCTGCATCTCGGCAACAGCTTTGACTCGACTACCGAGCTGCTGCTGATTTACCTGAGTCAGAGCAGTGACGCGCTGCAAAGCCTCTTTGCCGAAAAGTGCCTTATCAAGAGCCGCATCTGCGACCTTTTCGACGAAATGTTCTTCAAGCGCTGTTGCTTTGCGCTTTTGACAGAAAGTGATAAGTTGGCCCAGGACTCCTATATCGCTTCGAACGTTGAGTCCTACTGGACGAGTTTCAAAGCGCTTTCTCCACAGCTCCTGTGCAGCGAGTTTTTCGATGTCTCGGTGCCATCGGACGTAGATCTTACAGCCTGCCAAGAGCAGCTTGCGACGGAGCTCAGCTGCGGCGCTGGCGAGGACAAGCAGATCACTGTTTTGGACCCTTGCATTTTGTCCTACACCAGCGTCATCGCTTCTCTGCAGTTCCAAAACGCAAACAAGAGCCTGTTTAATTACGCGGACTCTCCCGACTTTTTCAGGCTCTACAAGAACTTCGAAGGCTCAATTGGTCAGTCTCTCGACAAGCAAAAAGTTCTCTCTGAAACCTCGTACGATTTGGCGCACTCTCTGATCCACGGCAGTGCTAATAACCGCGAACAGTACCTTCCGAAGTGGGTGCAAAACTTGCCGGCTGAGCGGCGCGCTAAAGCCGTTGCAGATTGGAAGCTGAAGTGCCAGCAAGACGCGAAAGTCTTCGCGCGCAACATCAACAAGTACATGGGGTCGCTGAGTAGTCTGCACAAGAACATCGCTCTCGTAGGTGACAAGTGTTTCTCCGACCACCCGTGGTACAAATTGTCCGGCTTGGACGAAATCAGTGCGAATGGCAAAGCTGTGAAAAACCGAAAGAAGCCAATCAAAAAGAGCAGCAGCGCCAAGGTCCAGACCATTATCGCGAAGAACAACGAGCTGCGTGCCGAGAAACTTGCCAAGCTCGACCAGGAAAGCCTCAAGCAAATCAAACTCACGCTGAACTACCTTGTGAAGTCAAAGCAAGACTTTCCGGAGCAGTTCTACACGGCGCTGCTAGAGGTTTTGCTAGGACCGCGAAACGCTCTCGACCTCACCGTCATCGAGGATTTCACGAACTTAAATAAGCAGCTGCTCATGCCGAATCTGCGACTCGAGTTTCTAGAATGCTTGATTCGCAAGTACATCGACATTTTTAGTCGGTACTGGACTAAGAAGAAGATCACTAGTTCGCAAGTCGAGAAGCACGTGCTCAACAACATCGGTCTTTGCATCCGAATCATCGAAATTTCGATGGAGAAGTACAAGCCGCTAGTCACTGAGTCGCAGATTAAGTGTTTCCAGCACTTGCTCATCTTGCTTGGCCTTCCGCGTCTCGCGCGGTTGCTGTTCGACGACTGGCTCAAGAGCAAGGTAGACGTGTTAACCGCAAAGGGCCACGAAGGGGCCGCCAAAAAAGAAGTGAAAAACGTCATAGCGGCGGAACGTTCAAAAAAGCACGTGAACAGCGTTGACTGTGTTCAAAAACTAGAAACGAACCGAGTCGCGCCGGCTGACGTTCCCCAAATCAGCGAGATGGCGGTCGCCAGCAACAGAGAGTGCGAGTTTCAGCTCGAGTTTTTGGGCAACGATCTGAAGCGAACGCTTGGTACTTTGGAAGATTCACGCGTTTCCTTCAAGCCCGACTACTGGCAGAAAGAAATGCTGGATGCGGTGGACAAACAGGAGTCTTGTTTAATTTGCGCCCCCACGTCGTCGGGCAAGACCTTCGCGTGCTACTACGCTATGGAGCAGGTGTTGAAGTACGACAACACGAGCGTTGTCGTGTTTGTCTCGCCCACGCGCGCGCTGGCGCTGCAGGTCGAAGCGGAGGTCACTGCGCGCTTCAGCAGCAAGACTTACGCCGTCGGCTCGAACTGCCAGCTGCTTGGCAGACTCTACGAAGACCGCAGCAGCAATTGGCAGAATTGCCAAATCCTCGTCACCGTGCCTTCCGTGTTCGAGACCGTGCTGTCTTCGCCCGACTTGGAGTACATCGCGTGGAAGCATCGGTTGATGTACGTAATCATCGACGAGATCCACTGCATTGGCAACGCTAGTCAGAACTTGTCAATGCAGCACCTCATTCAGATGCTCTCTTGCCCGTTTTTAGCTCTATCGGCTACAATTAGTAACGAAGCGCAGTTTTTAAGCTGGTTGAACTCTACGCAGGACTTTGTGAGCAAGAAGCAGGTCAAACTGATCGTGCACAAAGAGCGCTATGCTGACATCCGCACTCTCTACTTCTCTAGCCACGACCGCAACATGGGCCATTTGCACCCGCTGTTCTCTGTGAGCTACTCAGACGTGCTAAGCGGCGTGCTGTGTTCCGACTTCAGTCTGGTGCCGACCGATTGCTTGACCGCGTACCGCGAGCTTGTCAATCTGTTTACGGAACAGAAAGCTTCGCCAGAGCTGATCGAGTTGGTCACTCTTTGGAACCCAGAAGTGTATTTCGAAATGACGCGGTTCATCACGAAGCGGCAGTACGGCTACTACAAAGAAAGTTTGTGCCGCATGATCACCGACTTTGCCAAGTCCAACATTCTGGACGAAGCGAAATTCAACGAGTACGTATTACGCGTTACGCAAGCGGCCGACCGACGATCTTCCCGATCGTGGTACGAAGAAGAGCAATCGGACGCACGGACGGCCGCTGAACCATCGATCATTAACAGCATTCGCGCGAATTCTTTCGACAACTCTTCGTTGTACAATCCAGAAGTGTTTATCAGCATGGTTCGCAAGATGGGTTCTGAAAACTTGCTGCCGGCCATCGTTTTTAACTTCGAGAGATCTTCTGCCAGCAAGCTGTTCAACAATTGCGCAAAATACCTCGTTCAGGAGCACAACAAGAAATTTCACGGAACGCCAGAACTTTCTGCGCGCACGAAGGCAATCAACAAAAAACGGAACGACGAGTACGAAGCGCTAATGAGCCAGCGTGCGCAAGCCGAGAAGTGGAAAACACTTTCGAAGCAGGAACGTGACTACCAAGGAATTGACGAGGTAATGCTCGCGGAACTGACCGGCGCTCCGCCGCCCAAGCCGATCGATATCGAGGACGAGCACGACGCCGAGTTCTTCTTCTGCGACAAGCGCATGTTTCTCGGCTTTCAGTCTGAGTTCCAGTCTATCATGGAGTTCTGCAAGATTCCGCGACTGCTGCAGGCCGGTCGCATCGAACCACTGTACATCGAGGCGCTCAAACGCGGCGTGGGGTTCTACCACGACGCTCTCAACAGAGAGTACCGCCGCGCCGTCGAGTATTTGTTCCGCGCGCGTTATTTGCGCATCCTCATCAGCGACGTTGCGCTGTCTCTCGGCATCAACATGCCTTGCCGCTCCACCGTGTTTGCAGGTAACTGCGACACTCTGACGCCACTTCTGTACAAGCAGTCTTCGGGGCGAGCCGGCCGGCGCGGCTACGACGCGGTGGGCTACTCGATTTTCTGGGATTCTTCACCGAAACTGCTGAAGCACTTGCATTGCTCGAAACTTGCTAGCTTGACGGGCGAGAACCCGATTCGTGATCACAGCGTTTTGGGCAAGGTGCAGCTTTTCAACTCACTGTACCGCAACAAAACGGCGAACAAAACCGGGAAAGCCGCGCAAATCATCAACGAGCGCTTTTCGCGGCTCTTTTCAGAGACACTGCACCGCGTAGCCGCGATTTACCCCAGCGCGCACTACGAAGCGCTGTATCGTGCGCAAACCGTGCTCACGCTCAACCTGCTGCACCAGTGCGGGCTGCTTTCGAAGTCCGGCAAAACGGTCGTCTTGTCGTGCTTGGCGCGCGCACTTAGCGGAGACAACAACAACTCAATGTTCTTCGTGTTCTGTCTGTTATCCGGACTTTTGGGCAAGTTCGACGGTGTTCCCGATCCGAAAGAGCAGTACAATCCGGAGCTTATGGCCGTTATCGACCATTGCGTCGAGCCACGCCGCTACACCCACTCGCTGATCCGCCGCTACGAGCTGGCCAACGCTGTCAAGTCTTCTAAGGTCGAGTCGAAGGCCAACACCCTTTCAGTGCTTGACAGCTCTATTGTGCCGCCACTGAGTCAGAAGCTTATGGAGACTGCCAAACGCTTCGACACCTTGCTACTAGAAGCCTATCGCAACGTATTTCGAGAAGTCGACGCTAACCTCGCGTTTGACAAGTGCGACGCGCAGTTGCCATTCACGCACACTCGCTTCGACGCCACACCGAGCACCAACGCGAGCAAGTCCGCAGTGATGGCTAGTTTGCAGACCACAATGTTTACCGAAGAGCAAACTCGCATACAGTCCATCTTCGAGTCGGGCCGCAGCGACAAGTACTACGACTGCTTCGAAGAGTTGCTCATCGCGCTAGACAGCCGCATGCCGTTCGACGTTGGCAGGCCTAGCTTCGTCCTCAGTCCTCTAGAGAGAAAAGGCGTTTACAAAGAACTGTTCTGTAAAAACGTTTGCCTAAAGAGCAACCACAACCGCCTACTCATCGACATGAAGAACGACTTGCTCGGGGTGCTAAAGGCCACGGAAATTAGTGGCGATCAGATTTACTTCCTTTTGATCTCTTGGCTGAGCACGTTGCACTGTTTAAACGACGCTTGCAAGCAGTTGTCTCTACAGTTCCCGAACATCACGTTTTTCAACAAGCTCTCTTCCTGCTCCGCGCAGCTCGCCGAAGCCGCAGAGTTGACGCACAAAGCTTGGAAGTCTTAAGCGGCTCTCTGTATAAATTAATTTTTCACATATTTATGCGGAACTGCTCTGCAGAGCAGCAACACTTTGATCAGGGTGTATCGTCACGACTGGAAATCCGAGAGTGTGCGAACTGGGCATACGTTCGAAAGGAGATCGAGCTCCCGCTCAAGGCTGCAAGCTACTGTTTCGTACGCGAGCTGCTGGTCTACCTTACGTTGGGTAGAGAGTCTGGCGACCGCGTTCCCGTGCTGCCTCTTTTAGACTACGAAGCCAGCGAAGCCACTGCGGCTTTCACGTTACCGCTCGCGGCCTGCAGCCTCAATGCACTACTGCGCGCGCTGGAAGCAAACGGTGAGCTGTTAGCGCGCGAACAAGCTGTACAGGTAATGCGGGAGTTGCTAAGGGCAGTAAGTACGTTGCATCACCATCACATTTTGCACCGAGACTTAAAATTGCACAACTTTTTAGTCGGGTTCGATGGAAAGCTCTACTTGTGCGACTTCGGCAACGCTGTGCGACTTTGCGCCAGCACACCCAAAATTGCTCGCTTTATGCCTGCCAGCATCTCGCCGCCTGAAGTCCTGCTCGGCGGCACGCGCTACGAGACTGCCGCTGACATCTGGAGTTTAGGCATTGTGTTTCTGCAAATGCTGCTTGGAGTAGATGTGTTTAACCGCGACTCCGCACTGAACACACTTGCCTGCATTGTGGCGCTGCTGGGTTCGCGCGCCATTCTCGCCTCCGACTCGTTGCTGAACAAGTTTCCGAAGTTCAAACACTTTCTGACAACACACAAAGTCGACTCATTTATGGAAAACCGACTCCGCAAGTTGCTGCAGCCTGAGTGTTATGACGTACTCGCTGCTATGCTGTGCTGGAGGCCAGCACAGCGCGCTTCAGCTGTCTTGCTACTTGAAACGCCGCTGCTACGCGCCGCTGACGTTGCAGACGGCACGATCTTCGCGAAGCTAAAATCGCTGAGCGTTGAATCGAAATTGATCAACTTGCGACAAAACGGCGCGGCTGAAGTAAAACGCAGCTCAGAGGCTTTATGTGCAACCCTTTCTTGCGGGAAACAGCTGCAGCAGTCCCGAACGCGATGGAAAAAATACGGCTACGACGTCGACTTCGCGCGCTATCAGCAGTTTCTATCTGCGCTGCGCACAAAACGAATCGCATGGGCCCAGTTTGCGCAGACTAGGCGCATCGACCGACAACTGAGCCGAACTGTCAAAGCATACAAAAACAAATCTGCGACCCTCATAACGATGTTTGAGACCCGCCTTGCGGCGGAGTTGCGCTAAATAATTTGTTGTGTCTTTATCTTAAATATTTAAGCTCAGTTTCGGCGCAAATGGCGAAGAACAGCGAAGTTCAGAAAGCGAAGAAAGTGGCCGCTAAACTCGCCGGCGAGCTGCGTGCTAAACACAGAAAGGTGCGCACTTCTGCTAGATTTTACCGTCCGAAGACTGCGGTATACCAGCGTAACCCGCGCGCACCCGCCAGGCTCGTTACGCGCCGAGAGCCAAAAACTGACCTGCACCAGATCATTCAATACCCTCTTGTGTCGGAATCTTCGCTGAAGAAAATCGAGCAAAACACGTTGGTGTTCATTTGCGACATCAAGGCCACCAAGCGTCAAATTGCTGCCGCCGTGTCTAAGAAGTGGGGCGTTCGCGTCTCGAAGGTGAACACGCTCATCCGCCCTGACTGCAAGAAGAAGGCGTTCATCGTGCTCGACCCATCTTGCGATGCAAGCGACATCGCCAACAAGCTCTCCTTGATTTAAATGCATTGTGTCTATGTCGTCTTTACTCGTGGACGCAACGATTGCGTAGTCTGGACTGCACGGTGCAACTGCGCTGGTTACTCCAAAAGCGCGTCCAAGTCAAACCCAAGATGTGTCTGAGCGCTCTGCGGCGCGCTCTCGCTCGGCGCAGAAGCACAATCGTCAGCAGCAGATGTCGCTGCGCCAGACGAGCCGCAGCCGTTCGAAAAAAGTTGTGCTTCGGGCGGAAGCGAACCGCCGCGAGCGTCGTTCGGCGCTCCACAGCCGAATTTGAATAGCGAGTCTATATCATCAAATGATTGCTTTTCGCTGCCGCCGCCTTCCATAGCCACCAAAGTTGCGGAGCAAGTATTGACTAATTCGTAGTTGTCCTGATTATGATCGTCGAACAAGCTGTCGATGGCATCGCCGCTCAAAGCGCCACTTTTTGTCGTCTGCGCTGGTACAGCCGATTCTGTTGCTGCGTGCTGATTTACAGAAGGCGGAGCAGTGCAGAAAACATCCGATTGCGCAGTCGATGAATCGCAGGCCACATTTTGTTCGACGCAGAGTTGAGGTGAAACCTTGACGAATGGCGTAGTCCAGGTAACGCGAGAGCTGCAATTCGTAAATTTTGCGGTCAGTAAGTCGGCAGCCGATGTGCGCAGCGTAGCACTGGTGAAGCTGCTCAGTTTTTCGGCGCGCAAATCGGCGAGCAAACAGCGAATCAACTGCTTCACACTGCAACGAAGTTCGGCGCGTTCAAACTCCAGCAATAAAGCTTGAAACTCACTGCGCAACGCCGGACAGCGCGCACCGCAGCAAGCGATGCAGAAGGCCAAGTTGTTTAAGAAGTTCTCAGAGTGGCCGAGCTGCATGCCGACCGGATGAAACTTCAGGACGCGTTGCTCATCGTTACTGGCGTCCGTACAGGATATCGGAAGCTGCTCGACCTGGTGGCAGAGAGCAAAGCCTGCAGCAACACCGTTCTTGTGCAGACGACTCCGGTACTTAAGCGCTTTGCCGCTGCCAAAGGCGACAACATATACCGCGACAACAGATTTCAAGAAGTTCAGAAGCAGTGCTGAGTCTACGACACAAGAGGCACTGTCAAGAGTAACAACTCGAAGAGCAGCCTCTGGCGAAACTGCGTCGCCTGGCTTGCAACCAGTTGCTGCGCAGTTGTCGTTAAAGTCAATTTCCGAGAGGAGATTCACTGTCGCTCTCGGTCTCGCAGCTTTCTGCTCGCTCGTCCAGTTTTGCAGAATCTGGAAAGATTTGACGTTCACAACGTGCGTAACCAGCAGAAGCGCAAGTTGAACGCAGCTTGCGTCAGTCAAACAGCTGCGGGCGTAGTTGAGCGCATTAATCACAGCCGCGGGCCACACACGCGGTCGAAGCAGAACGAAATCGAGCAGAACTGCAAACTGCTCTTCGGGCTCGAACACACCCATCAAGTGGAACTTCGCTAGCAAGTCGGAAATCTTGACGTCGTCCGCCGGTCCGTGCTGCATTACGATGTGTGCAATAGCCTCCGAAACTCCGTGCAGAACGCGAGTATACAGCTCTGAAACCTGCAACGTTTCGTCAAGGTTGGGCACTTGTTGGATCATCTTGCCCGCAATGCTCTGGTTCTTTCCGACGTTAGTGTAGTCGATGTCCACTATGCCGCCTTGCTGCACGGTGCTGCAAAACTCGAACAGAGTTTTTAGCGCTTGCGCGTACACGGCAGAGTACACGGTATGCTTGATCAGTTTAATCGCTTGCAGTCGCATAACTAAGTCTTTCAACTGCAACATCTGCAACGCAGCCGTGAACACAAACTCAAGTGGCAAGTGACTCTTCGGAATTCGCAAGAGTAAGTCTGTAGTATCGTAAACAACGCAGTTGTTGTCGCTCGTCAAGCGAATCTGCAAGTATTTTTGCAACTCGTTCTGGAACAAATGCAACTGCGCGTCGTGCTCGCAGCCCTGCAGAAAAAACTTCTCGGCGTACCGCAGCACCGCCAGAATCAAAATTACACTAGCGGAAGGAAGGGCAGAAGCGGAGCTCCACTGCTCAGCGCAGCGCGCAAGCAACCCCACCGTTGCTTCAACAGCGCCGCGGTCCAAGTACTTCAGCATGTGGACATCTTGCTCCGAAAAGAAGTTCAACAGTTTACCAAGCACACGTGCCGCGCTTGTCGCCGCCAACGCCTGCACAGAGTTCAGCGAGTTGTTCGTCGCACTCGTCATAGAGTGCATGACCTGCACGTCAGCCGGCGAGCCGCGGCTCGCGAACCAGTTGAAATAAGTCTGCACTTGGTTGTGCAGTGCACGCGCGACTTCCGCCAATTGCAGCAACACGTCTTGCAGCGCAGCGCGCTCCTCGCTGTCGACAGGTGCGGAGCGGCTCAGATACTCGAGCGCCTTACTGATGTAGTAGAAGCAGGCCGACAACAAGTGCGTCAAACTGCTCTTCTGCAAGTCCAGCAGCAGCGGAGCCACGCTTCGAATCGTCGCATAGCTCATGATTGCGGGCGAAGCGTAGAGAAACAGCGATTTCGCGGCAACGCGCGTGTTTGTGCTTCTCACGTTCTGCAACAGTGTAGGCGCCAACAACTCGAGCAGGTGCGGAGTTCGGCACAGCGTAAGCGCGGAGCAGGCGGCATTCACGATCAGCGGAAACGGGTTGGTGAGGTCCTGCGAAATCGTATGGTGCGTCAACATGAGGAACTCGTTGTTATTGTCTATCAGCAGCGGCAATCCGGCGTAAGCCACGCGCTTCTGCACGAAGTTTGAGCTCGCCAACAGCTTCACGAGCTCCAACTGCGCAAAAGAGACATCGTAGCCTTGAAGGTATAAAAACATCAGTTTTGCGACGTTGCGGTGCCGATACACCGAGTCGTTTTCTGCAAAGTTGGTGCGTATGGCAGCGAGCTCCTGCGCTGCAATTTTCTCCTCGTCCTCCTTACTGGCGCAGGCGCGGAACTTGTTGATCAACTGCTCCGTCTTTAAAACCAGCTTTGCAAGGAGCCGAGCCATTGCGAGTCAGACAACCGCCGAGAGCTCTTAAGCAGACGAATTTAAATCACAGAATTCTGCATATCGTGCGTTTTCTGTCCAATTAAAAAGCAATGTAATATGTCACGAAATAGCGCGAGGCCTGTGGCAGCAGCGGTTTTCCGCCCAGAGTTCACGTTTTTCTCCGTGTATTAGTTTTTACACATGGCCATTATTGCGCAATACACTTTCGAGTTTTTCTCTTGCGGCTGTGGCATGTGATCAGCGGTAGCATGTCTGCCGAGCAAATGTTAACACTCAGGTCGACCCCCGACTGCTCAAAAAATTTTGAAAATCCTCGCTTCGTCTTCGATCCCGATGCGCAAGCCGTAGGTAACGCAGCGCAAAAGGTCACGCAGCAAGGATTGTTCTTACGCTCGCTGTCTCGGTGCGCATCTGACGACAGGCTCGAGTCGAGCGCCGCAGTTCACTTCACGTCGCAGAGCGCACAGGAAGATTGCTTCGCGGCGCGCGCAACGCCTGGCAGGCCGCCGCGTCGTTTAAGCTGCACAATTTTCGACAAGGCGCTTGTAATGCGGGAATGGCTCAGTTCGCAACAAGTCAACTCTGCGTTTGCTGGGCTTTACCAAGCCGCGCCCGAGCTAAAGTCTGCAACCTACCAATTCAGCGAAAAAGAGTTCAGCAGCCAGCGTAGTAAACGCTATCCATTCGGCGAGGACGAGCCGCAGATGACGCGCAAATTGCAGTCAAAAAGCGCGCGCATCACTAACTGCGACAGCTTCCTCAACGGGCTGCAAAAGCTGCACTGCTACTTCTACAACATGACTCTGTACCTCTGCAAAGCGGTTACGCCACTTGCGAGCAACTTCGACATGCAAAAAGCTCTGCGCGCGCAAGCCATTTTCACGGAACCCCTAAACCAGTTAGACTTCGCGCTTAACGCGACGCAGTTCGTCTACGAGCTCATCAGCCAAGTCTCGGGCTGGGGTGCAAGCAGCTCCGACGGAGTCTCTATGTTGCTTGGCTCTGGGGCACTGCAGCTCGAAACCTGCGAAACGGTATTCCGAGAGTACTTCGGCGTTTGCTGCAGCTCTGCGCTTGACGTTGCCTTCAATCACTGGAAGCAATTTTATCGCGGCACAGACCCAACTGTAAATCCCGCAGCAAACACGTTCAGCGTGCAATACGCGTACCTCGTTTACCGCCAGGCGGCGAAGCACCACGATTTGAGTCTTACAAAGCTCAGAAACTTGCTGATGCAAGTCTCGCGGTTGCATTCGTATGAAAACTGCTTCAACGGAGTCAAGTACGCATTCGTGTCTTCAAACGCTGAACCGTCGCTTCTCGGCACGTGGGCCTATCTAAAGCTCATACAGCTGTACAATACGCGCGCCAGCTGCAGCAAGAGCTACTGCCCGCCGCTCACCGATATCGTGAAGCACATCAATTTTCTGCTACTTTGCTTCGAATGGAAGCTGAAATTCGACTGCGTTCAAAACGAGCTGAGCGCTAAAGCGTTTGAGCTCACCGTGATCAAGACGGCGCTCGACGCGCTGCAAGTACTCAATTGTCTGCTCTCGCGCTACGGAACAGTGCTCACGCTATCCGTCGAGTTCGAAGTTAACCTGCTTTGCAAACTAACCGAATTCAGCAACGCCAGCTTCGACTTGTTGGACCGCAATCCGTTCGAGGTCGTTGCGCTGTACGATGTGCTCGAGTGTCTGAAGCTGCTCCGCTGTATAAACCACCCGCGCTTTACTGAAGACCGCATCAGCTTCGCACAGGACGTAGATCACTCTCAGATTAAAGCGGAGTACCGAGCGCACATTCAAAAGTTGTGCGAGCAGAACGCGCACTACGGAAACCGTTACGAAGTAATCAACGCGCTTTATCAAAACCTAACCGACACCGTGCTTTCCGAAAATACGTTGCGGGCAACGCTTTTTTGCTTCAAAAAGGCGAAATCCGATTTCGTTCCGACGAGGAACCAACTCGCGCTGCGCGAGTCTTATGAGGCTCCGTCCCCAAAATTGCAAAGATTCGTGCACTACGTTTACCTAGTGCGCCTGTTCGAGTCTGTTTACTGCAGCCTAAAGCGAAACACCAGTGCGGCGGAGCGCCTGCTTTGTGTCATGGCGGAGTCCGAAATAACCGTGACAGCGAAAACGCTTCTCGACACGCTTAACCGCTCTTCTTTCTTTAGCAACAGCAACGCCTCCAATTTGCTGCTGACGCACATCCATCGGAACCTTCAAAACTTCGACCTATCAGTATGGAACCGCAGAGACTTCACGACGCCCAATACACCGAAGAGCTCTACTATTTACGCGGAGAACAGGTCTGTGAGTAATTCTCGCGTAGACGAGAAACAATTCTTCAAACTGCATTTGAAGTGCTCTGAAGTTGAAGATTCTGCATTCCTGCTACTCATGCCTGGCAACGAACGCCTCGAGCGCACGAAGCAACAATGCATAGAAACGCTCGCGAAAAAAAGCTTGTTCTGGATCCTGAAGCACTTGAAACACATATCGGCTGTGACAGCGTCAGGCGTTCCGACGCAGGACGTTCTCGAAACGTACACTCAGCTGCGCGAACAGTTTGTCGCGCAGCTAAACAGCGAGCCCTCGCAATCCTCCAAGTTAGTGATGCAGCAAGCCAGGCGCATCCGTGACTTTGTAGATAGAACAATGCAAGACGCAGACAGACTTGCACTGGACATCCAAATGGTCCATCAGCTGCGCAACCAGTTGCTCGTGCTCAGCAAAACAGAGCTAGAGCAGTGCCACTACGCGTATGCACAGCTACTGCACCGCCAAGAATTTTGTACGGCCACGTACGTAACGCTACAGTTGTTACTGCGCAGCAAGGCCGCCGCGCGCCACGCGCAGCGAGCGAGCAAAGCTCTCGCAGAGCTGCACGCCAGTTTCAATGATCTCTGCTACAGCTGCGGCGTGCTTTCGCACTTGCTAAACTGCACCGTGGACGTCGACGCGTTTCTTTTGCACAGCGAACTGCACAGCAATCTAATAATTTGCAAATCTCTGGGAAAAATCAGTACCTATTAGAAAAGGGGATTTCGGTTCGCGCGCCTTCATACAATGTGTCTTGTGTCATGTGAAGCTAGGCTCAGTCTATCTTTCGTGCAAGCATAAGAAATGCGCTGTTTTTGCGGCCGCAGTCTTGCTGTACTGCGGATTCTGTCGGCGCACAGCGATCTCAGAGTCGGAACGGGACGCTCAGAGCAGCGTCTCGCTACGCTCAATGATTACTTGCGAATCAATCTGCCAAAGCTAAGAGCGTACGAGCGTAACACTCTGGAACTTGCTGCAGCTTTTCTTCGCGAGAACCTGGAAACTGCGGTGCCAAAGTTCAGCAAGATGCTCGGCTTGTCCGAGGCTGACGTGCTCAACCAGGCGCAGCAGGAGATTGTGCTCTATTTCTTCGCTTTCTGCAGCGAAGACTTGACTCGAAAACTCGAATCTGTGCAACGCGCTTGCGCCAACGCGGCAACCAGCCACTACGCCATAAATCCGCAGTCTGACTGCGCAAACCATCGCGACCCTTTAGATGACGCTGAAGTGTTCCACGCTGCTCAGAAATTGCTTGCACAACTGTGTTTAACGACGGTTGCTGCAGAACCGGCTTTGTTCGATTACCGACGCGCTGAGTTAGCTGTTTGGTTTTGCAACTATGTGGCCCTGCACTTCGATGTAAACGAGGGCGTACTTTGCGACCGTTTCACAAACAATTGCAACTTCGTCGCCACTCTGCACGCACAGCTAGTTCTTTCGCAGCTGCGCACGGAGCAAGCAGCGCGACTACGCGCTCTTATGCAGTTGTCTCTCACGTGTTCTGTAGCAAACGAAGTGGCTCTGGGTGAGCGCTTTTCTGCCTTCTCCAGAGCATATTTCGATCCTCGACAATGCTACTGCTTCCTTTTGCTGCTCGAAGAACAACCTGAGTTGTTTGCTCAACCGCATCTGCGGGCGCTCGCGTCGGACTGGGCGCAGTGGATTCTCGATTCTTTCGACGAAGACTTCGGTCTGTACAGCTTTAGGCCGGGCGGAGAACCGCACGGCGGGTTCACCTTTGTCTGTTTGGGAATGCTGAATATCATAATGACCCGCTACGGCAAGCTTAAGAGCTTGCATGAGTCGGTTTTGTGCGCTCAACTGTTCAGGTTTCTCGAGATGTCTTCTCTGTACACGGAGTGCTCAGAGCAAATCATTGTACATCCCGCGCTACTCTTGCCAACCTGGTCGCCACACTCGAACACTGCTCGACCAATGGGATTCAAAGGTCGGCTGTACAAGGTGGCAGACGTGTGCTATAGTTTCTGGATTCCTGGCGCAATTGCGCACGCTCGAATGCTGCTGGGTCTACAAGAAACGCACGTTAACGCTTTGACCGATGGCAACTGCGAGCTGTTGTTTTTGTCTGCAGCTCAGTGCCAGACGCAGGGCGGTTTCTGCCGCTTCATTCGCAAACAGTCTGACTTTGGCGCAGACGCAGACTGCGACGCGCTACACACCTACTACGCGGTGCAGCGCATCTATCTTCTGCTCCGCAGCGCTCTTTCCGATCACCTGACCGCGCAGGTGTCGGGCGGTGACACTCCGTCTGCATTCGAAAAGCATAACAATTTCGAGACTGCAGTGCAACAAAGTCCGCTTTTACGAGGCGTTATTCTTCTTGCTTCGCAACAAGTCGAGAGTCTCCGCGCATTCTGGCTAGATCTAGCGCAAGCTCGTTTCGAAGACTACGCGCTTGCCGAGCTTCACGAGCGCTGTAAGCTGAAGATCGAACAACGTCTCAGCGCTCCGTCCGCGCCCCAGAAACTCACTAACGTCTTTATGCAGTGCCTGTTCCACCAGTATCTATCTGAAACTGACGACTGTCTCCAACTGCTGGCGCAGCGCTCCTCGAGTGAGCTAACTTTGCTGCTGTGCTGTCTCTCCTCTTCGCGCGCCGCTTCGTCGGAAGAGTGTTCTGCCCCGGCTGTTGTTCTGATGTCTGCCGCATTATTTCTGCTCGAAGTTTTTGAAACTGGCAGCGTCAACGGCGGCGAATGCTTCTGGCTGCGGACAGCGCTTTGGTTGAAATTCGTCGTTGACAGCCGAGTCTCGCAACTCAACGTTGACAGGATCTGCGCTGCGGGATGCTTGGTGAAAAAACTGGGGAACACGGCTCCGCTCTCGCAAAAACTGCAGGCACTCATTGCTGGAGCACTACACCAATTCCCCTTACACAACGCGCTGGTCGCGCTGTGGAGCGAGCTTGCCAATCCTTTCCCGGAGGTTTTATTCGCCAGCAGTCGGTGCGCAATTAGCTTCCAGGCAGCGGAAACTGCAAGTACCATGAAAACTCCTTGTAGAGACGTGCCTGCGCAGGCTGGTACTGAGAGCGTGCAAGAGTTTAAGAGTGCGGCCGTGGAGATTGCCGAAAGGCTCCGTCGCGACGTCGCTGTTATGAAAGAACTTGTTACTCAAAACGTGGCTAACGCTTCAGTCGCGCAGCGCAATACCTCGCGTAACGTCTATTCCGCGAGCGTCACAGCAGCGCTCGACAATTTAGGCTACTTCGGCTTGGATGCGAAAACTGGTCTTTGCTCCCAGCGCAGCCGTATCCCACACCCAACAGCTTGCCAGCGCAATGTCGACTAAAATTATAGAGAGTTACCGCTGCCGCTGCGTCTGCTGCTTTATTGTTTAGCGCGTGATAACTACGCACGCTCACATTCGCAGCTGTTGTGGAATAACTGCACAAGTTCACACAGGCAACTCTTGCTGCAAACCCTCACACAACAGCCGCAAGCTGGGCCAGTTGTAAATGGCACCGAAGTGAAAGAGAGCGCGCAACAACTCCTCCGGACTGCCAGTGCGTGCCACGGAAAACGAGCCACCACAGTCGCAAAACTTCTGACACAGTCTCTGCCGCAGCTGCCCGCATAGCCCACACACCTCTCTAATGTTCTGCGTTTCCGTCGTCCAGTAAGAAAACAGCAGCCGGATTAACAAGTCTTCTACATGCGTGTCGTCGAACTTATGGCCGCAATAGTAACAAAAATTCTCGTTATCACACACACTCAGGTTCATCGCGGCGCAGCAGTTCGCGCACTGTACAGATTTGAGTACGATAATTGGGACGCAGCGCAAATTGCTCGGCGCCTCGTCCGCTATGAGCGCAAGGTAGGACTCGACCTTGCTGTGCTTTGCGTAGTCGACGGCGTCGTAGCGTAGCAGTCTTTCGACCACCAGCAGCGGCAGGTCGGACAAACTGCGGCCTGCATACAGCGGCGTGTTTTCGCGGTGGACACTAAAGTTGCACTTCTGCAGCGCTGGCAGCATTGCCGCCACGAACGCTAAAATACGTTCATCCAACGCGCCTGGCGCCCCGCAAACTCCTTGCGCAAACGGCGCGGCAACCACTGCAGCGTCCGCTGCTTCAGCAACCTCTAGCGTCAAGTACTCAACAATAAAGTCTTCTACGTACTGCGCGCGTTCTAGAGACCTCAGCATGGGCAGCGAGAGATCTGCCGGCTCGCCGTTGGTGCTGAGAATCACATGGTTTTGGTTGTCGAACACAACGCATTTGAAGAAGTGCTCGACAGCTGGTTTAAAGAACGTCTTGCACTTCAGACTCTCCGCAAATAAGGCGTGCACGAACGGCACGGCTTTCTTTGCCAACGCCAGGTCCGTCGTCGGCAGCCCTAGCAGCACACTTTTCTCGGAGATGTAAAGTACGGTCAGCTTGGTGCCCAACTGCTTCGATATTTCCTCGGCCGCGCTAATGATGCGCTTTTTGAGCGCAGGCACCAAAACGTTCATGATCTCTTCAGCGAGCGCAGCGAGCAGCTTGTTCGAGCTGAGCTCGCGGCTAATTTGGTTCGCCGTATAGCTGCGCAAAATCGAAATAATGAACCGAAACGCTTTTGAATTCAGGTAGGTTGAAGACGTGACCATGCTGCCCGAGCCGCAATTAAGCTCGGACTTCTGAGCAGAAAACAGCTTCGACAAAACCAGCGCCTTTTTTTGATAGCCTTCGGTGAGCTGCTCGAACAACAACACGGCGGAAAGCGGCAAGTCGTAAGTAAAGTCCAGCTTCACGAGTTGTTTGCGAAATATCCCTTCGTTCGCGTACGCAATTGACGAGTCCGCGTCACTGTCTAGACAGCCGTAAAAATGCATGCTGCTAGCCACCGCTTGTGTGGCGAAACTGTGCTCGAGCACGCCCTGGTTCTGGCAGAACGCGGCAAATTTCTTGGAAATTTCAACGTTGTCGAGGATGTCGCACAGAGGAAAGTCATTCAGCACGGTCGGCTGTTCGCGCAGCGCAGAAAAGCTTTTCGACTGGAAGATCCGCAGCACGGGTTGCAACAGCACTTTTGCTACGTCTTTCGGTGTGTCAAGCAATTTGCAACAGTCCGTAGGCAATTTGCTGAATTTGTACAACGGCCGAGACACAACCCGGCCGTCAATACTGTCGGCGACGACGCGCGAGACAGCGTCTAGTGTGTTCTCGAAGTTGCTGGCGCACAACTTAATACTGAACTTATTGTCCAGTCGCGCGCCTTCTCGTTGCAGTACCGACTCGTACCGCCTTTCAACAAACTCCGCCAGACTGTCCGTTTCTAGTCGATCGTCTTCGATAAAAGAAACGCGCGAGGTCAACACCTCCGTTGGCAGGACGAAGTGCTCTACGATGGCCAGCTTAAGAGCCTCAGTCAGCTCCTTAGCCAGCGCGAGAAGCTTCTTCTCGGCGCCCGAAAAGAGCTTCAGCTTGCACACCAAGCGCGGGTGCGAGAAAAGCTTGCTGACGTACAGTCTGATGTAACTCTCGCACTCAGTGCTAACCAAAAAATAGTCGAGCGAAAAGTCGCAGTCGAGCAGCATGCCGGGCTCGAACAAGTGCGTCGCCTTGAAGCAGTCCGTCAGTTTGAAGAGTCCGTCACCAGTGCGAAACACCGAAACTGCCGGCGCGTGCACGTAGTCCTTGATGCTCAGCCGCAGCAGCTTGTTTTCGGTTTTCACTATTGCGTGCGCGCCCAGACGCAACTTCACCTCGTAAGGCATCAAGTAGTCTGTGAACTCGACGAGCCCCGGGCCGCCACGCTGCGTGCGCAAAACCGGCACGCAAGTTTCGCCAGGCGGCAATCCAACTGCGCGAGTGACGTCCTCCGCTGCGTGCTGCCCGAAAACTGTGACCACGCAGCTCCGCTCGCAACTCACGTAAAAGCAGTGCATTGTGTGAGGCTCAAGCAGGCACGCGACTCTGTTGAAAAAGCCGCAAAAATGGAACTGCGTTTTGGTGAGGAGCTCGGCTATTGACTGGTAGAAGTACGGTTGCGGCAAGCTCTGCCACACAGCAGGGTGCCTTTCGCGAAACTGCGGGCATGTCTTGCACAGCAGTGGCGCTTTTCGCCGACGACCAGCGCGGTCTGCGCTGCTCTTCAGGCTGTAGTACTTAGCAAAAAACGCAGTGTAGCGGTTCTCGCCGACCAGCTCACTCACGGCTGCTCCGGACGCATCTGTTGGAGCAGCCGCAGATTCGACAAACTCCAGCTTCAAGTGCTTTACGTGGCTGTTCACGTGCTGCAACTGCCGCAGCCAGTCGGGCGGCTGCACAGACGAAGGGTTCGGCAACTTGTTCAACAGGCACGGCACGATCAGCACCTTGTAAATCTGCTTCACCAGTCGCTCACGGTAGTAGTCCCAATCAATCAATTCGTAGGCGGACATCAGAGCAGGAGTGTCGATGCCACATGCGTAATGGTCGAGCAAAGTGCCGGAGATCGTGACACACGCCCACTTTTGCAGAAACGCAGCGCGGGCGCTCGCGTCCAGCTCGAAGAAAGTTATTGGCACGGCTCGATAGATGCGCTGCTCGTTCACCGGCACCTGCAAAACCACGTAGCTCACGCGGATTCCGCCTTCGTTCAGGTACGTCGCGTCCTCGCGCAGTTCGGCTAGCTTCTTCATCACCTGCATGCTCATGGTTTTCTTGTTCGGCGTCGCGTTGTAGCTCTTGCTGATGGTGGTGCTCTCAGAAAGCAGACTCAAGACGACTTTCTCGTTCGCCATGTACTTTCCTTTCGTGCTCAAGAAGCGCAACCAGTTGTCGCACAGGTCCGAGACGCGCTGAAAGATCTTGCTTTTCGACGAGGCCGAGATGTACAATGGAAAGAGCTTCTTTTGGAACAACTTGAGCATTTCGAGCTCGCCGCGACGCTTGAGCTCGAAGCCTTTGAGCTCCGAAATGTCGCCTTTTTTGTTGTAGACGACGTAGCGCTTTTTCAGCTGCGCGTCCTTCTTTTCGCTCGCCGGCAGAAACATGGCCTTGTAAGGGCCGTCAAGCTCGAAGTAGATCGTATTTACGTTTGAGCGCTCGAAGCTGTAACCGTTCCACGTCAGGTACTGCGAATTCGTGCAGTACTCCGCAACCGCGCCGTTAAGCATCCAGCACGGATAGCTGAACGTGAAAGAAGACTCGCATCGCCCTGCACCAGTGCCCGCCTCGCAGCTCGCAAGCGCCGCCGCGTCGGAGTGCTGCACTACTACTTCAAAGTTGGTGGGAAAGTTGCTGGGAAACAGAGTCCAAATGCCGTCGGTGTCGAGCTCGAGAGGCAGCCCGACGCCTGCGCAAATTTTCTTAGCAAGTTTGATGATGTTGCCGCCCGTATATGTGGTGATCGCGGCGGTCTCCATTGAGTGCCAGCGAGCTCCCTTGCGCATAACGTAGCCGTAGAACGAGTTCAAAATGCACTTGTACGCGAGCTGCAAGCTTTCGTAGTAGATAACTTTGTTCTGCAACTCGGCCTCTTGCAAATAGTGTGCGTTGCGCAACCCGTTCTCGGCCTTTTTCTTCAGCTTCTTAAACACAAAGCGACGATCACGAAAGTCCTTCACAGTGGACACGTAGAAGTCGATGCTGCGCTGGCAGACGCTTGCAGTGCACTCGAACACTTTTTTTTCTCCGACTCTGTTTCTGTTCAGCTTGGCGCTCATCGACTTCAGCCGCTTCATGCGGATTTCTTTGCGCTCGAGTAGCGGAAGGTTGCGGAAGTTCACGGCAACCGCGTTCTCGTTGCTTGCGTCCTCCCGCTTGAAAGTCTCAACGCTAAGCTGGTCGCTCACCAAGTCAATCGCGCGCTTCTCGAGGTTCAGAATTTCGCAGCGCCGCAGCCACTGCATACGCTTGTTGCAAACGCTCGACTGCGCACCGTAACTACACGCGGCGCACTGCGCCGCGTCCACAATCGCGTACGGCTGCAGCCGGTTCGTGATAATGATGTTCGGGTACATCGCACCGACGTCCAGGTGGTAAATTAAGGGGTTCTCTTCGAACGAGCCCGCTGAGATCAGCGTGTTCAGTTGCTCGACAATAACCGGTTTGATCTCGCTCCAATTGGTTTTCTGCACACCCGGGAGCCGGACTTCGCTAGCGAGAAAGTGTTCAAACGCTTTGTCCAAACCCGCAATGAGCGACTCAACAACCTCGCGGTCGAACACGAACTTCTCCGGAATGTCGTCCTTGAACACACCCGAGCGGAGTTGCTCGACTGTGCCGCCGACATACGTTTCGTCAATCAACAGGCGCTCCTCGTCGTACCAGTTGTCCAACTCCTCTTGCAGCTTGTTCGGAATCAATATATCTAGCTCGTGCGCCTTGCTCATCAGCAAGCACTCGCACAACGTGCCCGAGCCCTTGCGTAGCACGTCGTCCATGCTGAGCGCGATTATGCTTGTCAGCGCACAGATGAAGCCGTGGATGTACGTCGAGTACAGGGTGTAAGTCAGCCGCGAGTCAGACACGTTGTACTCCGCCATCAGTTGCGGCTTCAATTTGCAGTACTCAACCATCAGCTCGGGTGGCACTTCTCGCGGCTCGGTCTTCAGTTTTAGCCGTGCCACGGCCTTCAGGCCGCGGCTGCCCTGCGGCAAGTAGCTGTCGCGATTCACCCAGCGCAGGCAGTCCATGTGCATCACCAGCGGCGAGGTGAAAGACACGTCATTGCGCATCTTCGATACCTTCGAGTACAGCTCGTTGCGCACAAAGCCCCACGAGTGCCGCAAACTCAGCTGATTCTTCGTGCAGCGCGTCTGCAGGTACGGAAAGTCGAACACGTCACCGTTGTACGTGACCATGATGTGCGGCCGTAACACGTCCTTCACGAGGCCCAGAAAAAACTGCAACATCGATTTCTCGTCGCCGAAATTGTACACTTTGCAGTACTCAGTCTCGTCGAACATGAAGTCTGTAATGGGTTGCGAGAAGTAGTTCCGGTTCGTCAGCAAGATCGAACCGGCTTCTAGCGAGAGTGCCACTGACATGATTGGGTCTTTCTCCGCGTCTGGAAAGCGCAACGGCTCTTTATAGGTCTCCAGATCCCACGCGCAGATCTTGAAGTTCGGCATGCGGCCCTCCATGGCAGTGTTCGGCGTGATGACAGGGGCCGCTGCGACGAGCTCTGCGTCCTCAGCGACGTCATGCTGCGCATGCCGCGCGACGAACGGCTTCCGCACGTCGTACCAGCGGCAAAGCCAGGTTTTGTTGGAAAAGATGTACTTGGAGATCGGGTTGATGTCGTGCTCGTAAATGTTGTCGATAATTAGCACCGGAGACTTCGCGAGCTCTTGCTCGATCGTGTTCTTCAGAGCGCTGCCGTCCTGTTTGCGCAGCCGCTCATAGTACTCGAGCGTTTCGCGGTTTACTGCAAGAAGGTCTTGAAGCACACGACGCGCTGCGCGGAAGTCCTGAGCATATGCGAACGTGAACTGCAGCATAGCCTCCTTCAGGTAAGGATTGTAGTTATTCCGCGCAAGATACTCGTGGCCCGACGCGCGAATCTTCTTTACCCACTTAACTGAGCTCGGACCTTTCACAACCTTCTCGAGCTCGGTCGTCAACGCAATCTCCAGCATAAACTCGATGCCTGGCTCCGGCTCTACCCCTAGCACGAAGCGGCGTAACGCGACGACAAAGCTGTACTCAGCCGCGGTGTCCACGCGGATGACCGCGCAGCTGTCCTGTTTGATGAAGTACAGGCTGACGCAGTTGCTTGGCCGAGCCTGCTGCTCCGACTGCACTTCTGCTACATGGTACAAAAATCCGCAAAAGTCGACTGCGTTGTCGCTCCAGTTGAGCACTCCCCACTCCGCGTCGAGATCCGCCATGCGTCGATGCGCAGCGCACCAGCTAGCTAGTTCACAACTCGCGCAGCGCTCTGCACAGTGCGCTCAACATGGCGTTGATTTTTGCGAGAATTAAATATCGCCGCCTCCGCAGCGCGAGCGCACGACGACGCCTTGCGCTGCGAAACGGCCGCGCCCAAAACCTAACGTGTCTCTACACATCCAGCAGCAAGTGCGCGCGCGTTCGGTCCAAATTGAATTTAATGCAGTGCGCCGTGACGGCCTTAATCTCGGTTCCGCAGAACACGTGCATGGGCTCGTACCGCCTGCCAAGCGCCGTTGCTTCCACCACAAATCTTTTGTGAGCCTCGTAAAACTTCGTCACTGTGACGTGCACCGCTACGAAGCGATACTCGTAGTGCGTCGCGAGCGCAGCCTCGGCGAACTGCGCGAGAAACGCGCCAAAATCGCCGCTGCAGCGCGCCGAAAAACGCATTTGCTCTTCGAGTTCGGTGTCCTCGCCGCCGCTCAGGACGCTGTGCAAACCGACGAAAAGCGACTGAAGTAGCCCCTTAGTCGTTTTATGCTGCGCGCTGAAAATCACGTCCGCAGCGTGGCTCTCCAAAGCAAAGAAGTAACGCTGCTTCGCTACGATTTTGCGCACCGCGTCAGACGCGATGGCGCTAAAGGAGACCTCGACTTCCACGCTCTGTGTGCAAGCCTTTTTACAAACACAGCAAATCGCTGGCCGCTAACAAGTCCGTTTTCGGGCCGACGATGGTGGCTGCGCTCTTTCCGAACTCCCCCACCGAGCTGCCTTGTAAAATTCGCGTTACATAATTATCGCTGCGCATTATTGCGGCGCCGAGTACCTCGCTCGTTTTGTACTCCGGACGGTACTGCGTTTGGTTCTCGCGAGTCGCAGCGCGCTCCTCGTCTGTCTCGTCCGTTGGATCGCGCTTGATTTCCGGATTGACGCAGCAGGAAGACTTCGTGTAAGCGTTCTGCAAGCTCTCGATGACGCGCGTGCCCAGTGAGACACGCCTCCACTCCGCCTTGCGTACTTTGCCGCGTTTCAGCAAGCTCTTAGCACTATGATTCGCGGCCAAAAAAGAGTTGGCCATGTAGTAGTCTGCGACCGGACAGCGCAGCTCTTCGAGTCGCCGCTGAATGCTAATTGCATTTTCGCAGTGAATCGCGCGAGCCTGCTCTTCGCTGTTGCCACACATACCCAGCAGATAATTTTTTACGTGCAGATCAACAAATGTTACGCTACATATTGCTCGACTTGCGCGTACAGCTGTGCAACTGCTAAATCCAGTCGCGCGGGCTCGCTAAACTCTTTGGTTTCAAAGCCTCTAAACCGACGCACAGGCACGGGCACGGTACTCAGACGGAAAACAGCTTCGCTTGCCGGCACAGCGCGCCCTTCGCGCTCAAACGCGACGCGCCTGCGCAGCAGTTTGTCGAACCGGTTCATTGCGCGCTGCGACCCCTCTACTATTAACGCACAGAATACACTTTCTGAACGGTGCAGCAGAAACCCGGACAGCTGAAGCTGTTTTGCGTTAACCGCGATTTTGTACACGCTTTTTCGGTTCAACGCGTTTTGCAGCTTATACAGACTCAAAAACTGCTGACCGTCTGTCTGCATCCAGTGCTGTTTCTGCTTCTCGCGCCGCTGCTCCGCCGTCAGCGCTCGCTCCGCATTAGTCTGCAGATGCTTCTGCCGGCGTGCCTCTTCTTCCTTCATCGCGAACTGCACACTGGCCGTTGGGTTACTCAGAGCTTTAGAGCCGAGAACGCGAAACACGTTCGAAACTTTGATCTTCGGCCCAGGTGGCTCGATGAACCCCATAGTAATTTGGTCGCGCTTGCGCTGCTCCTTCGCCATGTGCTCCTCCTTCCGCATCGCTTTCCGCTCCAATTCTGTCAAGAAAAGCTTAGGCAACACCTCGCTACGCAGTTTCTTGAGCACAACCGGATGCTCAATCAGATTCTTCGGCTGCGCCGGCGCGGGTCCCAGCGACCACGCGTCGCAACCCGACTCAACGCCTTCCAGGTATTTGCACAGCCTCTCGCAGAGACTGTTGCGCGATAAGTTGTTGTCTTGAATAAACAGCGCTGGCTCTTCATACTTCGGCAGCTTCTTGCTAAAGGCGCTAAACACGGAAACGGTATTCGGCCGTTTGCGAAAGTATCCTGGCGTGAAGAACCGAAGACCTCCGCGTTGAGCGCGCTTCGCAGATGTCGTCGACGTGGTCTTTAAAGGTTCAGCACTGCGCTCCAGCCGTTTGATCTTTTTGGTCAGCTCCAGCCTAACGCTGCTCTTGCTTTTCAGTTTGTTTGCCAGCTTGTTCATCACGCTTGGCAGCTTGCGCTCGAGCGCTTGCTTCAAACTTTTTAGCTTCTCAGCCGCGCTCGATTCCATTTTGCTACTCCGTTTGTCAAGTCACCAGTTGGGCTAAAGTCTCGACGCCAGGCGCCGCGCTCAATTTCAAAATCATATTTGCCCTGCACGGAATATCTGCTAAAATCGCGGCAATAATGAGTGCGCCGAGTGTCTGCGAACCGTAGCGTGCGGCTTCATGCAGCATGAAACCGACTTCATCGCGGAGCCGGACGACGCTCGCGCGGATCCGGGAAGCGAACTGAGCGACTACGGTGACTCTCGCTTTAGCTATCTTCGGCCTCTTGGCTCCGGCGATGAGTCGTCGGATATTGTCGATGCGGACTTTGCAGACGACACGCGCAGCACTGCCCGCGCAGACGCTGAGGAGCACTCTGAGCTAGACGACTTGTTCAGCGGCAAAGTCCGGCAGCTGCTGCACGCGCTCGACAACCTGATAACTAGCGGTGCTTATTTGGCTAGCGAGGCGGGCTGCACCGAGACGCTGCAGCAGCTCGTCGGACTGTTCACGCGCTGCACCGTGGAGTACAAACTCGAACGCTTTCTCGGGAGATACAAGTCCTTACTGCTGCAGCCGGGCTTTGCGTTGTACAGCGGCTTGTTGTTCCCGATTTGGCACGCGTACTACACGAAAGGGTGCGGCTATAATGCGCTGGGATACATTGTGTTGCTGCTTGCGCTGCTCTGCGAGGAGCCACAGCCGGACGAGTGTCAAAACACGCTGAGCCAGATGCAGTCTGCGCTGAAGTGCAGCTTGACAAACAAAGATTTTTTCTGCGGCATTAACGAACTGCTGCTGAACATCACGCGCATTTCGCAGAGCGGGTTTCTGGACGCAGAGTCTATCGAGTTGCAGCGCCAGATTGACTTACGCCTTCTCGAGCTGCACAACACGCCAGAAGCGGCGTTCGAGGTTTCGAACAGCGACATCGTGCTCTTGTCGCAGCTGGACAACAACTACGTCGGCAGACCGTCCACAGCTCGCGAGGTAGTCGCAGAGTTGAGGCAGCAGCAGGAGATGTTTAGCAGCCAGAAGCTGCTGAACAAGGCGCTCTTTCAAAAAGTGTTTACGAGCATTAAGGAGCTGCTGCTTAGCTTGGTCCGCATTCAGAGTGCGAAAGACTTCGCTTTTCTAGATCTCGTGTTTGAGTACGATTTGCACGTGTTGTTCCAAAGCGAGTTAGCCTGCGTGCTCGACAACAACGCGCACCTCACCATTAACCGCAAAAGCGAGCGCGTTTCGAAGTGGGGCTACTCGCTGGGTTCTGATGAGGCTATTTTGCGACGGGCCTTCAACTTTGTTTTCTACGTCTTCAAATCGACGCCCGTTCTCACGCTAGCAGTGTACCTCTGTGCCGAGTACCTCAGGAAGAACGCAGACCCTGGTGCGTGCGCAGCCGCGGAGCCCTTGCGCGCCGCGCCAGCCGTAGACTTGCTCAAACGCATCTCCTCCGCGCCCGCTCAGGCGCAACACAAGCGACGCTCGACAGCTGGCGCGCAACGCAACACGGTAGAAGACTACAACTCGCTGTTTTCGACCAAGTGCGGCGTCCGTCATAAAAAAACGCCTGCCCGCGTCAAGCGGCTGAACAGCGCCGAGTTCTCTCAGTCGGGCGAGATCGACCTGTTCAACGATGCCGTTTCTTTCTTCTCGCTGCAGTTCGATCCCTCAGTGAAGCGCAGCGGTTTGCTGCAGACACTAAACGCGCACTCCGAGGCAACCAAAGCTCAGCTGTCTGCGCTGCTGGAAGCTGCGTCCACCGCCAAATGGCTGTCTTCAAGGTTCATCGGCTTCGTCCTGGACTTGTTCCAGAACAGCGCGTACGACAGGCTGATCGTCGGAATCTCCGGCGACGTCGCGTCGAACCTGGAGACAGTCGACGTCGTGTTTCTCAACCAAGTGCTTAACGCGCAAAGCTGCGTCCTGCTGCTGTTTGGCTTCGTCTTGCACCACTTCCTGGCTGACCCAAACTACGCGAAAAACGACTGGAAGCGCGACACCGTTACCAACTTGGTGTACTGGGCACGCACTGCTTTCAACGTGCGGTTGACGTCCTACTTCGTCGTCGTGGCCAAACGCGAGCTCAAGAAGAAGGTCGCAGAGCGCAGCTCGTCGTTCGTCAAGTCCTTTTTGCGCTTCAACCTGCTCCGCTTGAAGTGGGTCGAGCTTCTGCGCGTCAGCGCGAACGACACTCTGGTACAGCTCAGTCGCAAGATTTACAGCGACTGCTTCAGCAAACCAGTTGCGCAAGTCACGCGAAACGCCGGCAAGCTGCTTGTGACGTCCACGAACGAGCTCGAAACGTTCTACTACTTGCTGTACTGCGCGTTCCTGGACGAAAGTGCGCAGCCTAACTATAGCTTCCTCGAGAAACTTCTCTACGTTTTCTGCAGGAACTACGATACGGTGCCACGCTACAATCCGCGCGAAACGCGCCCACAAGTCGAAGCGCTGTGCGACCCGCACTCGCGGCCGGCTGTGTGCGTTTGGCTCTTCGAAGACATCGCGCTTTGCGTTGCGATGCACATGCTCCACTCGCAAAGCGAGACGCTGAAGTGCCGCATGTTTTCAGACTTGGCGAACCTCGGATACTGCAACTTCGTGCTGCAGCAGCCGAGTGACTGCGTAGCAGAGCTGCGCTCCGACATTCTGAATGCGTTTGCCTACTTCCAAAAGCTGTGCTTCACTCAGCCGCACACGCTGCTGAGCGCGATCTTCTCGAACTCGCTAGAGATCGAAGAAGCCATCAATAAAATTGTGAAGACGTTCCGGCAGAATCGCTATCTGGAGGAAACCAAGTTGTACAGCGCGCTGCACGCCGCGGGCGTCGACCAAGCGCTTCTGCACAAGTACAGCATTGTGTCCGACAGAGTGCTCGGGCTGCCCGACTGCGTTACGCTCGAGCACAACAAGGTGTACTTCGCCGCGCTGGAGGGCGTCGCGCACGGCGACGCGCAGCTGGCGGAGCACACGCTGCCGCCCGCGCTGCGCACTCGACTCGCCCGTTTCACCGCGCTCGAGTACCACAGCACGCTGTACATCATCCTGGCGCTGCTAGTCAGCGAAATTCCGTACCCGCGCCGCGCAGAACTCGCGATCGTAGTGAACAGCTATGGAGCGTACGTCGACAAACGCTTGACCGCACTCACCGCGGAAGCTCTGGCGACGCAAAGCGACTCGCGCTTCGAAGCGGTAGACGCGTCTCCTATGATCAACCTCTCGCTGCTGCACCTACCGGCGTACCACTACCTCTTGCACTTCTTGTTCAGCCGCGCGAGTTCTGGCGGCGTCCGCGTATCGAAGCGCGCTCCGCTGTCTTTGTTGGCTTCGCGTTCGCAAATCATCTTGTACTGCGCAAATCTCTCAGAGTCGGACTTCCAAGCGCTGCTTGAGCGCGCCAACGCGCGGTTCTCGCTCGAAACGCGCGTAGATCCCGGGACGCTCGGCGCACAAGTCGCGCTGCTACTCGAGACGGATCAGTGTGCGCCGCAAGCGGTGTTCGTAGCCATCCTCGTCTCACTGCTCCGCTGGTCTTACAGCAACCAGGCTTACGCGCTAGAAGTGAGGGAAACAAGCGTCGCGGAGCCCACAGCGGAGCCCACAATAGAACCGGCGCGCGCATCAGAGCCGAGCGTCAGCGTGCCACTGTCGCCGCAAGCACTACTGCATACAGACAACAAGCACGACCTCGCGGCACTCGACACGAAGGGCGAATCCACGAAGGCTTATCGGCTGCTAGCAGAAACTGGCGACTTAGACGCAGTCTCAATCCACGCAGCGTGCTGCGCAGACTATCACTACAAGCACGAGTACGTGCTGCAGCTGTGTTGCCCGGTGCACGCCGCCACAGCGTTCCTGAAACAACTCGGCCTGACGCTCACCAGCCAGCAAGACGAGCAGGACTTGGACATCGTCGTTGCGCGCTTTGCGAACGACCAGCGGCACAAGATCTTAGTGCGCAAAGTTGCGATCACGTTGCTTGCCGTTGCTGAAATTTTCAGCAACAACTTAAAGGACGCTCAGCTGCTGGTCGGCGCGATCACATTTGCAAAAAGCGAGGCAGAAGTTGTCAAGGCCGTGTTCGACTGGGAGAGCGGCGACCTGGCGGTCACTCTACCGCACACCGCAGGCTCGGACCCCGCGCCGACGCGCGCGAGCCGCGGCGAGCCAGCGGCCGCAGCGAGCGCATCGACCGAACGCAACGCCAAAAGCGCGCTCGAGCCAGCCAAAAGCGACGACGCGACCGCGACGCCAGCTTGGGGGCAGGACGACGAGCTAATCTTCGGGCCCATCTTTAGGCTGCTCAGCGAGTAGCTGCGCGCCGTGCGAGTCGTGCATATTATTTACGTTTTTCCACTTGTTTATAATGTTCATCACTTCAATGCAAGGCAAGCGGCACGAGATGGAAGTGGACCCCGCGCAACTCGTCAACACCGTAGTGCAGCAGGTGGCGGTAAGTGCGTGCGACGAGTGCGCAGGCCAAAGAAGGTATCGACCCGGCGCACATCCGATTGATTTTCGCCGGCAGGCAGCTCAGCGGCGAGCGCACGCTCAGCGACTACAACATCACTCAGGAATCGACGCTACATGTGCTGATCATGTTGCGAGGCGCGTAAATTCTCGCGAATTAATCAAAAAAGATTTCTAGTTGACCGCCAAATGAACCTCGCATGATCGTGGCAGTGCTGTTCTGCAACAAGCAAGGGCAGACACGCTTCAGCCGCTACTTTGACGGCCAAAAGCTCGTTTCGTTGAAAGCGCGTCCCGCATTCGAGTATGCCTGCGTTAACGCGTGCTTTCTGGTGAAAAACCAATCGTGCTCGCTTGCGGAACACGCGAACTTCCGGCTGGTCTTCAAGCGCTTTGCGAGCCTCTATGTGATTTTTGTGCTCGCCCCCGGCGCTCAGGTAAGTGTCTCCGCGCGCGAGCTAGAACGAGATGTTCTACCTGCACCTGATCGAGGAGATGGTCGAAGCGTTCGACCTCTACTTCAACTGTGTCGTAAGTGGCTGCGCACGAAACGCAGTGCGAACTAGATATAATGAAAAACTTGGACAAAGCCTATGCAATTGTGGACAGCTTCGTGAGTGCGGGCCGTCCGCTGTACAACTCGAAGTACGACGTGCTGAACCACCTCAAGTCTGTCGAGTGAGCGCTCAGTCCAGCGAGTACGGCTTCTCGTAGATGCAGCAGCCTGCGGCGCGGTCCACGGGACTTACAGTTGCTTTTCTTGCGGCCTGTGTGTTCGTTGTCGACGACCGACTCGTGAAAGTGCACCGACTTCTTCGGTTCGCTGCGCTTCAGCTGCGCATTGCTCTGCGAAACAGTCGCGTTGCGCTCAAGCGTCACGGTCTCGGTGACCTGCGTCAAACAGACAGTTACCTTAACCATGCAGCTGCTGCGGCGCCGCGTTAGTACATTAACGCTTTTTTATTGGCAGATTCAAATCGACCTATTTTCCGAATGCGATAATTCAGTGCGTGCGCGCGCAGCAATAGATGCAGATGGTAGGTGCGGTTCTTCGCCACCCAGTTTTTCGGCTCGGCCGCGCGAATCTTTGAGCACGGCTTTTCGCAGCGCAATTTTGCTCGCGCGAACCCTAAAGACTTGGACTTCAAATATCAAGAATACTACAACTGCTACAGTTTCAGCTTTTGCAACAAGGACGAGACTGAGGTCGGCAACAAAATCATTCTTCCCGCGACCGCGCTGACCTCGTTGAACTACCTGCACGTGCCTCTCCCGATGACTTTCCAGCTGAGCAACCCCGAGAAGGGTCTGATCACGCACTGCGGCGTGCTCGAGTTTTCCAGCGATAAGAACGACGTTGCGTACGTGCCTTCTTGGATGATGCGAAACCTGTCGCTCGAGGAAGGCGGGCTGATTTTGGTTTCGAACGTCTTTTTGCCGCAAGGCACGCAGATCAAGATCCAGCCGCAGCAGAAAGAGTTCATCTTTTCGTGCGACGACCCGAAGACGATTCTCGAGCTCTGTCTTAACCGCTACACGTGTCTTTCGCAGGGCGACGTGTTCCGCGTCGCGTACGGAGACCGCACCTTCGACATCGCAGTGCTCGAGTGCAAGCCGGAACCCGCCATCCGCATCGTCGACGCGGATATCGCAGTGGACTTCGCGCCGCCCGCAGACTACGACGAGGCTGCAGAACTGCACCCTGCGCTCGACCCGACGGGCTTCTTTTTGCCGGACGGCTTGACACCCGTGCAGCCGCTGCCGAATGAAGTTTGGAAGACGCGCATTCCGGCGGGCGTGGTGCGCTACAACCCGCGTTACACAGCTCAAAACCAGTTCACGTTCGCGAAGTACGCGCGTCCGTTTTCTTCGCTCGGCAAGCTGCGCCTCTAGCGCAGCGCGGGAAAACGAACAAGTACTGACAGCGCCGCGCGCTGCTTACTTCAAAAACGGCGCGAGCTCTGGGTTCTCGGGAGTCAAGTCTGCTTTTGAGCGGATCTCGAAGCGGTGGCGCGGCACGTTGGGCCGCGCGAAGAGGCTTTTGCCCGCGGTTGCAAAGTGCATGCGTTCCTTCACGTTCGCCGTCTCAGGCAGGTACACGACCCATACGTCTGACTGGCCGTCCTTGCTGCGGAAAATGATTTGCCGCGCCTCGTTCTCGGGGCACACTGCGACGATCTCACTGAAGAACGAGTCAGACATTGGCCCGCTTTTCACGCGCTTCCACTTCTCGCCGTCCAACGCGAAAACGATGTACTGCAATTTCTCCTCCGGCTTGCAGTTTGCAGACATGATTTTGTTGTAAATCGCATCCGTGTCTTCGTCGGAAACGGCGAACGAAATTATGGACTTCATCTCGGTCGACAGCTTATTCAATTAATAATTTGTGCAAAACGCAGAAACTGTGTAAAATCAGCATGCAGTAGTAAACAACACATTACGTGTTGGGGTGTAACGGCGTGACGCGCCTGGCGCGGCGCCGCAGGTTCGATTCCATAATTCTATAACACTAAATTATATACCTCGAAAATAGATGCGCCATGACAGCCGGCGAGTTTGAGCTTGAAAATGTAGCTATGTTGGCGGAGCTATTGAACCGCGTGTTGAAAGCTTTGGAAAAAAACAAAGCAGCGTACCGCAAAGTTAAACCGCTCATAGACAAAGCGAAAGATGTGCTGATCGACCTTGGCTACGATGGCGATAAGCAGGAGTGCGAACCGACGCAGCCGAAGGTGGGCGTCATGCAGGCGTGCGAACCGGCGCAGCCGAAGGTGGGCGTCATGCAGGCGTGCGAACCGGCGCAGCCGAAGGTGCGCGGCTCGCCGCGCAAGAAACACGAGACGCCGCCGCCAGAATCGCCGAAGTCCATGTCGCTAACTGCGCTGCTGCCTGCGCCGTTTTCTGAAACGCCATCTGTGTTACCACCGCCCACAGCAGTGGACAACGCCGACCATCGCCGCGAGATGCAGTCTGCGGCGCTGCGCGCGCGACTGCGTGCGGCGCGCTCCGCGGAAGACCTGCGGCGCCTGCACGAAGAAGCTGTGCGTATGCAATTTATTCACGAAGCCAAAATCGCGAGCAAAAAGCTCGCAGAGCTGCAACCGCAGTCGTAGCGACAGCATCTCTGCGGTGCGCGCCCCTGCCGGCAAAATAAATTAGCGGAGACGGGAGCTGTGGAATAATATGTGTACATTTTAGAACGAAGTGTGCGTTTAGCGACTGCCGCAAATTTTTAAAAGAAGAGTAACGATTTCGAATGCTGCAGAAAGCCGCGAACGCCGCGAACAGCGAGAAGAAGCTTCTTCTGCACGGGACTTCGAAGTGGAAGCCAAACCGGCGAGTCTCGAAATCGCACAACCACACGATTCCGTACCTCGTGTCCATGACGGCGGCAGACGGCATGCCGCTCGAGTTCAACGACTGCAACTTCGACTGGTCGATGGTGAACATTTTTAGAACTAGACTGTGTGACAGACTAAGCTCTGTCGGGTCATGCCACATGATCGACCGCTGCCTATTTAGCCACGAGGTCGCGCACATTCGCAGAACGCCGTTTCTGCCGAGATCGAACTCGTTGACCCTGCGCTACATCCCCGTGTGGTGCCAGAACATCCCGGTGCCCGACTTCAAAGGCTCCTGCACGGCGACCGGCGTGATCAGCTGGTCGCGCAGCGGAGCCGCGCCGCGTTCCGAAGGCGGTTGTCCGCGCGGCGACAACTGTCCTTTCGTGCACAGCGTGGACGAGTTTCTGTACCACCCCGCGATCTACAAGACGCGCTCCTGTCCAAGCTGCATGCACAAGCGCCAAGACTGGGGCATGACGATGTGCCCCTGGTACTTTTGCCCCTACGCGCACAGCCAAAGAGAGCTGCGCGTGCTGCACGAATCGGAAGCCAAGTACCCGTGGCACTTGCCGCCACAGCTGATCGACGACTACTACGTGGCACACACGCAAGGCTTCACGCAGACTGAAATGGGCCTGATCCGCCTCTACAAGCAGAACCACGCGGAGGCGCTGAAGCGGAGCAAGTTGTGCACGGAGTTCGGTGTTGTGCTCGCCGTCGCGGAGGACAACCCGCTCAGCAAAATGTCTCCGATGCAGCAGCACCGAGAGCTGAAGATCGACCCGGTGCTCTGCTCGATGGCCTTCGCCTCGCTGCTCGCGATCCGGCTATACCCTGTGGAAAACTACTACATGCCGGCACTCATCTCTTTCCAGTCGGGCCTGCTGATGCGCATGCTGAACATCCGACAAGACCAAGAGCTCTCGAGCACTGCGCTGATCAACCTGTACAACACGCGCGACAGCGCAAAAGCTGCGCGCTCCGGCGCGCTGTACGAAGACGAACCGACGCCGAGCGAGATGTCTGAAACGGACTGCTACTTGCCGCTCGACAGCGAACCCGTCGTCAACCAAATCATGGACCTGCTCGAGAACGACGGCATCATGCGCGTCATGGAGCTCATTGAAAACCGAATTCAAGCGTTTTAGTTATATCAGTTAAAACTAGTAGACGAGTTGCTGAATTCTCGAAACTGCGCGCCAAAATGGCGCCTCATCTAAACCTGATGAAATCAATCAGAGCTATTTTTTAAGCGCCCACGATACGAATCTACCGTGATGCAACCGCCCGAATTATCACTCTCCCGCAGAGTTTTTTTAGTAGTTTTCAGACTTCATATTTTCATGTCACTATCCGCCGGGAGGTAAGACGCATGGCAAGCGTAAGCCGCTTGCGCGTACTCTTGAAAGACGTGCCGCGCGCCGCGCTGGTGCTAGTACCTGGCCGCGTGCTCAACGCGGACACCGCGGTCGCGGCGCTCGGTGGGCTCGAGGTCGTCAGCAATGCTTGCGCACTGAAAACGGAGCAGAGTCTGCTGTTGAATCTGAACCCGCGCGACCCGCTGAGCAAGCGCGTCAGCTCTACCGCGCACAAGACCTGCATCGTATACTTCGCGCGCGCGGACGACGCGCTGCAGCCGCTCTTCGTGGTTACGCAGCTGTTCGACTTTCAAGCGCTCTTCGACTTCTACAACAGTTGCGACCTCGCGTACCGACTGCCGCGCGCCCGCGCCGCAATAATGCGGTGTCCAGAAGCCGCCGCGCACGCGCCTACAAATTTAACGTTTTCGGACCTGCTCGAGCCGCCCGCGTACTCGCGGCAGACGCGGCCCGTCAAATGCACCTTCGAGCCTAGCGGTTGCAAGAGTGCGTCTCCCGCTGCCGCTCCCCACAACGCAATTGACGGCGCGCCATACCACGACTACGTGCAGCAGTTGCTGGATAACATTTCCGCACGCAAGATCAGCCACTCCGCGCGCTTCGAGGACGACGCAGTTCCCAGCGCGCCGCTGGCACCGCTCGACGCCGCCGCGCTCACCGGACACGAGCGCCAGCTCTACCTCACGATCAAAAAGGCGCTCGAGCAGCGCCCCGTATGGACGCGCGCCAGCTTGCTCGGCAAGGTAAGTTCCCGCCGTGCAGCCGCAGCTGCAAATCTCAAAGACCAACCAAACGTTGCTCAAAAAAATTCTCGCCGCGCTCACCTACAGCTACAGCAACGGCCCGTGGCGCGGCTGCATTGTGCGCCTCGGCTACGACCCCAAGCGCAACTCTGAAGCGCTGCGCTACCAGTCGATCGACTTCCGCGACCCGCACTACCGCTCTTTCAAGTTCGGACTCGCCGGCACTCGGGCGCAGCTGAACGCCGTGCTCGACTTCGAAATGAAAACTTCGCCAAGCAAGCCAGCTGTAATCTACATGTTTTGCGACATAGACGACGAAACGATCCAGAAGTTCCTCGCGACCGCGAGCCCCGTCGACACGTGTACCAAAGAATATGGCTGGATGAGCCAAGCCGCTTTCAGCGCCCTGCGTGACACCCTCGTCGAGCGCAGCAGACGACTGCGCAACTCGGAGAGTGCGCATTGAGTGCACTTTAATTTCGCTAAATGAATGAGCCAGCCGAAGTTCAACGCGTTCCTGGCGGACTTTGACTCGCAGACTAGCTTGAACAATGCTTCCGACGAGCTGCACAAAGAGCAAGACGTCGCCACGCAAGCCACGAAGCCCGCGCCGTCCGCCGCGCTGCACGCTTCGCGCGACGGCCGCGGTGAAAACGAGTCGGAGTGCTCCTCGTTCGTGCAGCTCATTCCCAGCAACCTCTGCACGTCCGGGATCAGCTCTCCGCAAGTCAGCGAAACAGAGCTCAGCCAGGCGCAACAGCTCGCCGCCCACAAGTCAAGACACAGACACAATTCGCCGTACATACTGCCCGTGAAGTCAGTGCGCAAAGCGCTCACGCACCAGCCGCGCAAGCTTTATAGAACGCTCGCGCACGTCTCGCTCGGCCACTCGCGCCACCGCAAGTCGAACTCAAAGTCTGCGCACAGCGACACCCGCGAAAAGCGAGCGCACCCCAGCGTCGAACGCATTGCGCCGACCGCACCGCTTGCGGAAGCCGACGACGGACCGCTCGCCAGCGAGGCCGGCACGACCAGCTCAGCGCTCGCGCCGGCCAAGTCGGCCAGCGTTTTTTCCGCTCGAGGCCACTCGCCGCTCTCATCCAACGCTGCGTCGACTGTGAACTCAGACTCGAGTTCAGCCCACTCCAATAACTGCTTTCTAATATCCAGCAAACGGAGAGAATTGCGCTCACCGCAGCCGCCCCTCGCGAGTCGTTCTCCGCCGGCTCCTACCGTGACCCAAAAAGCTACGCTCGGCGCCGCCTGCAGCTCGCGTGCTTCTGAAAGCAGAAAACAGCTCACGAGCGGCGCAGCAGCAGAGCGCGGCGAGCCACGACTCGCAGCAGCGGAAGCATTGGCAAGCAAACAGCACCTTCAAGCTCGGGCCACTGAAAGTGCCGCCGAGCACGTCGCAGTGCCAGCCGCGGCGCGCGTAAAACTGCGACGCTCAGAGATCTGCAGTCAGCGCATTTTTCTGCCGCCGCTGCAAATACGTGTCGACAATTTCTTCGTGAAAGATGCTGAACTCATCAAGAAAAACCAAGAACTCGCCTCGGAAATTATCCGGCTTACCGCGCTTGTCGAGAACAAAGCGTTCGACCCCGCAGCGCCCGAACGCAAGCTGCAGTTCGAACTCGAAACCCTCAGAGCGAATTTCACGGCGTTCGAAAACAAGTATTCTGAATTGCAAACGATGTACTTCAAACGCACGCAGCAGTGGCAGCTGCTGAAGCAGCTGTTTCAGCGACAGGAACGGCAAATCGAGAAACTGCGGGAAAGGCGCAGAGCGCGCGCGGCGACCGACGCGGCAGCAGTGTCGCATGCAGAGGCGCCGGCGGTTTCGAACGTAGAAAAAACCGCAACCAAGCAGACTGACGCGCCATCGCAGAGCACACGGCTCGAGAGCGTGCTCGGGGTAGACCTGCGCTGAGTCTCGCGCCGAGAGCACGCCGTGCGCCCGCGCACACTGTGCGCGTCCAGGCTTCACGAACTGCGACGCATGCCGCAACGGAGGAACTACAGCGCGTTGTCCAGCGGTCGGTTGCAGCCGTACTTGCGGTTAATGTACTGGCGATACTTGCGTCGGCCGACGAACCGCGCGGCGCCGTCGCTGCCCTCGTAGCAGTCGCGCGGCTTCTTGCCCTTACTGCTCGCAAAAGCCGAAAACCCGAGCGCGCGCTGCACCCGCTGCAGCTGCTCGCACTCCGCGGCGTCTGCGTCCGCCGGTACAGAAGCGTCGTGCTGCGGCGCTGCTTCGCCGGCTTGCGCTTGTCGCTTCTCGCCCAACGCCTTAATAAGCTTCAGTCGTTTCGTCCGACACTCGTCGCCCGCGCCGCGCGCGGCCGAGTCGCTCATCAGCTACATACAGCACAAGCGATTTACTGGTTCGAAAATCGTTAATCCTAATAATCGCGCGCCGTCAGTCGCCGCTAGGAGCGCTCGCTGCACGCGAGCCTCGCCTCACTGAGCGTCGTGCGCAGTCTGCCGCTCACGCGCGAAACGAACGCCAGCGCTGCCTCCGCCATCTGCGCGAAGTCCACCGTGCGCGCAGTTATCTGCACGCACACGGCGCCTCTTTCCATGTGCTCGTAAGTGTAATTGGCGTAGTACGCGTCGAAAATTATGGTTCGGCTTGCGGCGTCAACCGTTAGCACGGTCTCGTCGTCCACCGCAAGCCACAAGTACTCCTCTGAAGAGTTGCATAGCGCGCCCCGCACGCTCGACGCGAACGTCGCCACCCCGCCAGCGGTTTCGCGGACCTCGTCGCCGATTTTCGCGCCGTCTCGAACCAAGTTGAGCGCAGCCTTGTTTTCGATGAAGACCAGGCTCACGCCAACGTCCGAGTAGCACAGCCTCAACCATGCTTCGTCCGTCCAGTGCGCGTCCGCGCCGCGGCAGCCTCGCCGCAGTTGCACGGCGCACACGAAGCTGCAAACCGTCTCGTTCGCGCAAAGCAGCTGCTGCACCATCGACTCGCGAAACCACACGAGGCTGCGCACGTCGTGCATGAAGTGCAGTTGCTTGTCGACTACGGAAACGATCACGCAGTTGCGTCTGTGCAAAAACTTCTGCACCGCCGCAAGCATCACGGCGCCGCGGCCGTCTACGAGAACCATGCTGTCGGCGAAGCTGACTGTGACGTCTGCCGCGTCAGACAACACGCACGCGCCCACCACTGACACGACGCGAAAGTGCGCACCGCTGCTCGCCGCGAGCAAGCTGCGCGGCTCCGGCGCGCGGCGCAGCGCGTGCGCAGCGCTCGCAGACCGCCCGGCGTTGCGCACGATCTGGAGCCGATACCCCGCGAGCGAGGCTACTACGCACTTCGCGACGTTCGCGCATGCGCAACACGTGCGCGATGTGCAGAGCTTAAGCAACGAAACCAACAGCCGCATCCATCGATCGAGTCGCCGAACGCCAGGAGCTTAATATTAATTTGTATATCGAAACCACAGCGCGCGATTAAGCTGTTTTCACTCTCCGCGAGGAGCACCTAAGGTGCCAGAACGCTCGACAATTCGCACTCCACACATGACTTCTGTCGAGTGCGCGCGCCGCTGTGTGGAACTCCGCGGCGACTCCAGCGCGCAGTTTTTGGCCGAGTTGCGCAAATTTGCGAAAGACAGCCTCGCGAACGCCGTCGCGCAAAGCAACCGGCTCAGCGCGCTGCCGACCGCGGTTTGGCTCACACGCAAGCTCGACAGCTACGACGTAAACACCGTGCAGCAATTCGTAGCCGCAACGCTCGACGGGCGCGTCGCTGCGCCCGCGCCGACGCTCGAGCCCGACCGACGCATCCGGCGCGTGCTTGAGGCGATTTGCAGTCTCGTCCACTACGAGTTGCAGCTCAACTACTCGCTCCTGCAGTACCTCTGCATCGTGCACGTGGAGCTGCAAGCCGCAGAGCACCACTTGCAGATCCTCGACGTCGTCGCGCCGCCAGAACTCATCATCGAATCTGCCGCAGACGCCATGCTGTTCAACTACGTCAAGCTTCTCAAAATCAGCAACTACAAACTCAAAGAGTTGTACGACGAAGTTTGGTCGGAGCTGCTCGAACTGCTGTACTACAAAGACTGCCTGCTGCGCGCGCCGCAGCACTCGACGCTCGTGAATTCCGAGCAATTTCAGCGGCTCTCGACGCGCGTGAAAGAACTGCAGATGCAGCTCGAACACAAACGTTACTACATCGAAGAAGTCAACGACGGAATCCAGCTCGACACCGCCGCGTACGACGCAGTGCAGGTCGTTCACCCCGACCGGCTTCTCGTCAACGGCAAAATGCGGCTCTTCGTGCAGCTGCGCGAGCAGCCACTGCACGCCGCGCTGCTCTCGCCCTCGGCGCAGCCGAAGCTCTTCCGCAGCGTCGCAGAACTCGCTAACAAACACGCGCAACTGCTGTTCGCGCCGTCCGACAAATCTGCGGTGCTGCGCCGGAACCTCGCGAACCTGCAGGACTCTATCTACAGCTGGCTCGAAATTTACCGCCACCTCCGCAGGCTGGCGTACTCGCCGCTCTGGCGGGCGCCCGAGTACTACCGCACTGCCTACCGCCCTAGCGACGCCGCGCCGCACAGTTTCGGCCCGCTATCCAAGCAGCACTACTTCTGCGAAGTCCTTGCGCACTTCGCCGGCGTGTACTTTTGCGAGCCGCCGGCAAAGCTGAAGGAAATGTTTGTCACCTCTACCGTGTACCTGCAGCAGGTTACTGACGCACAAGTCAACACCCTCAAAGCGCGACTGCTGAGCGCTGCGTTTCTCGCCGACGCGCGCAGCTTCATTGCGCGCGACCCTTCGCTTGCAAGAGTCAACGAGCTCGCGCAACAGTTCGACGACTACAAGTACATCTACATCAAAAGCTGGCTGTTGTGCTACGCGCTTCAGTCGCTGTTCGAGCCACCTGCCGTCAATGCGCCGCCGCCGACGCGCTGCGCAGCAGTCTCCCAGCCGTCGCCTGTGGCCGTCTAACTACCAGCAGTCGCAGCTACGCCAAACCCAACTGCTTGGTCACCGAATCCAGACACACGCGCTCCCACGGCACCGGCCAGCCCGGGTACCTGCGGGTCTTCACCATGTCCCACAGATTGAAAATATGCGCTAGACGCTTTGACTGGCTGTGCAGAAACAGCGGCCGCTTCAACCACGCCGGCAACGTGCTGAACACGAACGCGTGCGCGTAGTTGCAGCGGTTCTGCACCAGCTTCGGCTGCTTCGCCATTAGTGCGTTCACGCGCTCACGCACCGCAGTCTCCAGTGGCGCCGCGCGCTGCAACTGCTCCGCAAACCAGCCCTGCGTAAGCGCCAAAAGCTCCTCGACTTCGCGCTCGTCTTTCTCGTCCGCAAATCGCAGCACAGGCGACGCGGTGTCGTCCGTCTCGGGGTAGCAGTTCGGCACGTAGCGGTTTTTCATCAACGAGCCCACCGCGGCGCAGTCAATTGGACCAGGAAGCTGGTTCCAATGCTTCAGCGCGGCGTAGTACTTGTGAAGTAGCAGCAAGAACTTGGACTCGGAACCAGCGTCGCCAAACATTGACAGCATCTCGTTCAGCGAAAATTCTTCCTCCATGTGCAGCAGCGCAAGCGCAACGAAGCAAATCGCAATGCCGCACACGTTCCTGTCCATCATCTCGCGATCCGACGCCGACACCTCAGCCTCGCAAAACACGCTGCTCTTTAGCTTCCTCGCCAAGTTCATCAGATCATTCTTTGATCCTTTGAACTCAGCAGTCGCGGACTTGGCCGTCAAATCGCTTTCGGCCAAGTTAATTTTTAGCATCATTGTCTCTTTTGCAGAGGGCTTGAACGGTTTGGACTACTCGCGTATCAAGGAAACGTACCAGAGGCTTCTCAGCAGATACATGGTAAAACCGCGTAACCTGCGCGGCTTCAAACCTGCGAACCAACATCAAATCCTTAGTTTCAGAGGACGTTAGATATGAGAGAATTTTATTAAATTTTGAATCCCGCCGCGCGTAGATCAATGCCATGAAAGAAGCTTTAGCCTCGCTCGGGGTAGTCCTAACCATCAGTCAACTGCTGCGCAGCTTCAACGCGCACCTCGAAAAGCTCATTGCAGTCGCTCGCTGCCGCTACTGCAGCAAAGCAGCGCTGCCTCTTGATCTTCTGTGCAACGGTGTCGTACGCGACTTCATCGTGCGCCTCGCGCAAACCGAATGCGTCAACGGTGAGAAAAGTAAGTCTTCCGTCGCGCGATGCAGTTTCAAAAATCGCTTCCGCTGCGCTACGCGTATACACTGCGCTCGCCAAAGTTGTTATGGCCACGCTGCTCGCCTGCGCCGCAGCTTCCCCGTGCCTCCGCAGCCCCAAGCGCACACTGCGCGCGCCATCTACCGCAGCCGAGCCGCTAATAGCAGAACCGCGTAGACATCCCAGGAGTCGAAAAATTTAACCGTGGGTCTTGTGGCTGGTCATCGAAGTCGTCGTGATTGCGCTGCACGTATAGTTTAATCCAATTAGTGAGCTCTGTGTTTTTCTTCCGCTCTTTCTCCAGCAGCTTCCGCTCGGCCGAGAGTTCCTCGCGCGCTTTAGTCAAGTCGCGCCGCAAACCCTGCACCTTCGAGGCCTGCATAAGCACAATTTGCTTGAGCAACGAGCTCTGATGCGCGTCTTCTTCGGTGCTGTTGACTACGTAGCGCGCCAGAGCGTTAATTTGCATTGACTTCGTCGCCGGAGGTTCGTCTGAGTGCAGCATTTCGCCCAAGTCGTCCGTTACAGCGCGCGTCAGAAGCCGCTTGCGTGAAGGCGTACGCTCCGCGACCGGCGGGCAGACAGCGGAGTTGCGCAAAAACTCGCGCGCTTCGGCCACACTGTTGTTGCAACAAGACAGCACTGTTTTTATAAACCCGTAGCACTGCGTAGGGAATTGCTCTAAAAGCGATAACAGCGCGTGGGCGTCGTACGCGCCGCGGATGTCTCTGCTGCAAGGTGAGCCAGCGGAAGACAAGCCATCTTCCAGCGAAATCAAGAGCGAATTATCATTGCGAATCCGTTTGGCCACGCTGTTTACCAACAAAGACATTAAGCAGCCGAAGCTAGCGCACTGTCTTAATCAATTATTTTTAGCAACAGATTCATTTAATATTTTCGTTAGCGCAGACGGAGCATTTTACCGAAAAGTCGTTTTCGCGTTTTCGCACACTCTTCGCGATTTTCAGTCCATTTAATCGCGCCCGCGGCCGCGGCTCTGGCGTACAATTATTAATAGATATTGAGCAATTTTTGATTAACGCGCCATCATGCACAGGCTCGACGATTTTTCACGCATAATCGCGCAAGATGAGAAAGAAAGCGCTAGCGTCACCGAAGAAGGTAGTCTGCTCTATGTTCGCTTTCCTTCGTGCAGAAGCACACACTTAAACATCCTGGAGCACCAGGAACGCTATTGCGAGTTTCTGGCCGACGGAAAGCGCGGCATCATCGTCACCACCGACCATCAGTACGGCGGCGTGGGCTGCGAAGTCCAGCAGCGGCACAGGCACTGGGATGATCTCGGCAAAGAGAACAACATCAAGTTGTCACTGGTTGTAGACATTGAGCATGTGCCAGTCGAGTCGCTGACGGCGTCGTGCGGGCTGCTTGTCGCCAAAATCATCACGCAGTTTTTGAGAAAGCACGGGAGCACCGCGGTCTGCAAAAGCAAATGGCCAAACGACCTCGTTATAGAGAACAAAAAGGTCGGCGGCATCTTGGTTGCCAAGCTGAACCAGAAGCAGAAAAATGTCTACACCATCGGCATGGGCATAAACGTGGTGCGCGGCAGCGACTTGCCAACTGCAGGGTGTTTATCCAGTTTCGTTTCGCCACTAGAAACTATCGCTGACGCCAAAAAAGAATTGCAAGCGCAAATTTGCCAGTGCCTCTTACTACAACTCCCGCCGCTGGCAGAAATTGCGCTGCTCATAGACAAGTACACTGCGTTCCTAGGTCAGAAAGTTAAACTCATACCGGACAGAGGCGCTCCTGAAAACTTTCAGGTTGGCTTTTTACGCTCGATTAATTTAAAATCCGGCTGCTTGCGCACAAGTATCGGCGATTTGAAGTGCGAAACCATCGAGCCTCTTGAGTAGCAGTGTTAACCGGCGTCGCCGAGATGTTATTTAACAAGTCACAAGCACTTGCGTTTTGGCGAGAGCTCGGCAGCCCACGCTACGTCCTTGCACCGATGGTGGGCGGCTCGGAGGCAGGGTTTCGCTATCTCGTACTCAAGTACGGTTTCGACCTCGCCTACGGGCCCATGCTTCACTCGCGACTGTTAGACGAAGACGAGGCTTACGCTCGTAAGAATTTTCCTGAGCTCAAAGACTTGCCCGGCTACCGCAAGGAACGTTTGGTGCAGCAACTCTGCGGGTGCGACCCAGACACTGTTCTGCGAGCCGCGCTGAAAATCCAACATCGCGTTGTCGCCATCGACTTGAACGCCGGGTGTCCGCAGGGGATTGCACGTCGCGGTCAGTACGGAGCTTTTTTGCTGCAAAAGCCCGAGTTGCTATTTCGCATAGTTAGGAAACTAGTAGAAGAGACCACGGTCCCAATTTTTGTAAAAATCCGTATTGCCGAGAACGACGCAGAACTAAAAGATTTAAACCCACAACTGTTCGTCGACCCAAGTTACGCGGCGAGACTCGAGCAGCTATTCGAGTCGCGCTTTCCGAAGACGCTGTATATCGTGCGAGAACTCGATAAACTAGGCATTGCGGCGCTGGCGATCCACCTGCGAGACATTAGCAACAGAGGTCACAGCATATCGAGCGCCAACGCCAACTTTTTGCGCTACTTGCGCAAAGTTTTCCGCAAGCCGCTCATTGCGAACGGGTCTGTCGCAAGCAAGGTTGACGCTGACGCCTACTTGGCAAGCGGTTGTTGCGACGCCGTGATGGTTGCTGAGGCTGCTCTTGAAAACCCCGCCTTGCTTCATAGCCAGCGGATTTCTCGACTCGCGCTAGTCAGAGAGCTCGGCAGCATCAGCGAACAGCTTAACAGCCCGCTGCAACACTTCCGGTTCCACGTCTGGAAACTGATGTTTGCGTTTCTGAAGCATCGCCCAGAGTTTTATAAGCAGTTTGCCGTCGCAAAAAGCGTGCAGGAGTTGCTGCAGTGCTGCGAAAAACTCGCAGCAGAAGTTCCGGAAGCAAGCATTACGGGCGACGAATGGTACCGCAGACACCGCTAGCTACCCGTGGTGTCGCACAAACTCCTTTTAAAGCGTTTGTTGTTCTTTTTGCCGGACGCACTCTGAAAGCCGTCTTCGACGGCACACGCGCGCTGTTCGTCGCGATCTACTGCATCAGATTTGCGCAACTCTGTCTGCAGCTGTCTACATGTAATATGGAGCTACATACTTAGTCCACACCGCAACGTCCACATAGTCGTTCGCGCGCTTATTGATGAGCGCAACGAGATCCATATGGCCGCGGCAAAACCGAACGACTGCGTTCTGGTCGTCTTAAGAATTTTTTGTTGTGTCTTATTTTAATCAATTAAAAGTCTGTAGCTCGGTGTCTGGACATGGGTATTTCTCGCGACTCTCGTCACAAAAGAAGAGCAAGCGGCGGCGCTCGCGTCATCCACCAGAAGAAGCGCAAGTACGAGCTCGGTCGACCGGCTGCGAAAACGAAGCTTGGAGTGAAGCGCGTTCACACCGTACGCACGCGCGGCGGCAACACAAAATTCCGCGCACTGCGCGTCGACAGCGGCGCCTTCACGTGGTCCAGCGAACAGCTTTCCGTGAAAACGAAGATCATGAACATCGTCTACAACGCGACTTCCAATGAATTCGTGCGCACCAACACCATCACGAAGGGCGCCGTCGTGTATGTCGACGCGAGCCCGTTTAAGAACTTGCTGATCTCGCGATACGGATTAGACTTCGGTAAGACCGCGGACCAGAGCGAGAAGATATCCAAGCTTACCGAACAGAAACGCGCGAGTCGTGCGGAGAACGTGGAGCTCGACAACTCGATCACGGATCAGATCCGCTCGGGCCGCATCCTCGCGATCATCACTACGCGACCGGGCCAGGTTGGCGTTGCCAACGGGTACATCCTCGAAGGCGAAGAGCTCGACTTTTACAAGAAGAAGCTAGACAAAAAGCGCAAGCACTAAATACATTCAGTTTATATAATAACGTAGCGCCAGCTTGGTGTGCGCGTGAAACGGGCGGAATTTTCACTCCAGTGACGGCACTGCGCGTCGTTCGAGAGCTGCTTCACGCCGCGGTACACTTACGATTGTATTTTATGATGTCGTCGATTACCTCTACGTTTCCAATCAACATGCGTCTACAGCAATACCTCTTGAGACCCAGTTGCTCGAAAATTGTTCTGCGTTGCAGTGACCGCAACCTACGCGTCTTTAGCGACAGAGTCTTGCAGCAGCTGTTGGTATTTCTCCCACAGATGGCCAATGACTTTGTTGCAGGTAAAACACCGAATCGGTATAATCATTTTCAAAATGAATTTCACAAAATTGTAACTTCTGCGTATTTGGGCGCGCCGCTACAGTGAACGCTGCCGCCTCACCAATGTCGCGCCGGCACAACTGTTTGTTTTCCTAAACTGAAATTCTAATATTTTTCTGAAAAAAATCGCGATCAATTCAGCATTGCTATTTTGACACACGATATTTGGTCAGTATTGCTACGTTGGCTGGCTCCGGTGTGGCTTTGGCAAAACGTGACGTAAGCTGAAAGTAGGACACGACCTGCGCTAGCTTCGCAGCAAAACATGCTTTTGAATGTTCATTAGTTTATGCCCAGCGTGCAAAGTCCGAACCACAAATGAGCCAAGAATTAAGCTGCAACTCGAAGCGTCGTACCACCAGCGCACGCAGAAAAAGCCCTTGCTGTGCGGGTGCTTGGGCTTGCGCTGGAACCCGGGATGCACTCTGCTGACCAGCACGATCTTGGTGACGCAGAAGCAACTGACGATGCTCTACAACCTGCGCCTACTTGCGAACACACCCGTCACGCCTTCAGATTATCGCCACATGCGGCTGCTCGAAGTTTACTACTCCGGATTCATTAACTCTAAGCCGTGCGGCATCAACAGTTTGAACAAAAATAGCAACGACAACTTTAAGATTCCTGCAGTGCCTGATTCACGCTGGATCATTGTCGGATTTCAGTCGCGCAACCCTTACACCGACTTCCGCGGCTGCGGGCTACTCGGTTTGCTGCTGCTCGCCGACATGTCCGTTCGCAGCCCGCTCAAGATGAAAGAACTGATGAGCGCGTGCTACTCACCCGCACCGTTTGACTCCTCGGTTTACACCGTAAAAATGCGCGAGGACCTGCTGCAAGTGCTGCGCAACTTTAGAAAGCCTTGTCATCTTCAAATTCGAAATCTGTGCTCGCTGCCCAACTACCATCCTTTCGCAGCCACATTCATCAATGTTGCATTCATCATTTACTGTTTTCTCGGCGTTGACGTCATGAGGTTCAACACGAAAAATATTACAATACCCAATAGATTCAGATACCTTGCGATGGACTGCGAACAGGCTCCGAAGCAGCAACGCGCAGGAATAATTGGCAGTACTGGAGCCATCGAACGACTGACGGCGCACCTAGACGAAACGAACCGCGGCTCCGTGTTGAACGAGAACTTGTGCAAACTGTTCTGCAATCAGTCATTCGTGATTCACGAAAACTGGATCCGCATCAAGGAAAAGCGTGGGCACTTCGAGTTCAAATATTTTTTTGACTCGCTCGTCACTACCCTGGAGAATTTCAATGCCTAACCCGTGCGCAACGCTTGTCGTTTCTTTGGCGGCGCAAATAGGGAAATAATGCATGCAAAATGGGGCAGAGCGATTCAAAAATTGCGCCACAGCGGCACGCCGTGGACGCGCTGCTAGACCGTACGCGAGTCAAAGACAACCTGGAAGCCATTAGAATAGATCGTTTGAGCGAAAGCAACAATGAAAAACGCTTTCTGTCGACCTTCGACATTCAAAGGTTGATTGACTCGATTCTGTCGAGAAACTCAGCTTCCGCGCAGGATGAGGCATCGAAAATCGACGAAGCACAGCTAACATCAGTTTCTTCCAGTTCAGAGTCGTGGGTCGAGGATTTGAAGCATGCGAACAATCGGCGCCACATTGTGCGAGAACTGCCGTTGGACGAGCACAAGAACTCGGTTGAGCAACTGTTGAGCTCCGCTTCGCACCCTATTTCCATTGCTGGCGACTTCACGGTAAGCAGCACGCTCGTAGCCGTCGATAACTCTCCTTATCGAAACAGTTTCCCGATTAGCAAGTACGAGTGGTACGTGAGCGACTATCTTTTCGACAATCAAACATTTTCGGGCGAAGAGATCCGCGAGGCAGACAAAATCATTTTGGCAGACCGGTATCTTGGCAGATACGTGAAGCTGATTGGCTACCGCGTGATAGAGTTTACTTCAGAAGGTTTAATTGGCTCCGACGCGCAGCTGACTAACATTTTTAGCTTAAACCAAAAAAACAAGCTTATCGCGAAGGTGCAGTCATACTGCTCTGGCGGCCCGATCGGGCTGAAAAACTCTCCATTTCAAGAGCAACTGCCGTCTCTGCGCTCTACCCGATGGAGCAACATCTCGATTCTAGACAACGCACGGTTTTGCAAGCGGTACCGCCAGAAAGTTACGTCGACGCCGTCTTTGCTTAACAAAATCAGAACCGACTGTTTCGTCGTCCGGCTGCAGTTTGAAACGGAGTACCTTAGCTTCGAACTCGTGCCAGACAGTCAGGTTAGAGACGTCGTACCCGCGTACTACTGGTTGTCTGAACACAAGTCGGACTTTCGGTATAAACTAAAATACAACTCGTTTCGCCTTGCGTACGTCGGCGATGGAGTATGTTCTCTGTGCAGAATAAAAAAAACCAAAATAGCTACCAGCCCGCTCACAATCGCCATGGACTTCAAACTTTGGGCGAACTTCACTTTGCTGCACGCGCAGCATTTCTACGAGGAGCGTCAGCCCGGCGCGTTAATGCTTCAATGGCTGAAAAACGAGGGCCGAAACACGTTCCCTCTAAACCCTATCTACAATGTTTGATGCGATACTAAAGCGTTGTGCTGTTCGAGTTGCTGCGGTTCGCTCTGCTCTGCACGATCCGAGGGCGTGAAAGACAAGCCATCTCCGATGTCGCGCACGGTGGGCAGCAGCCACAGCAGCACGTTGTTGCCGAAGACTTGCTTTAGATTCGCGAGAATTCCCCGGTCCCAGTTAATACTGATGTTTCGTCGCGCCTTTAAGCTTTTCTCGCAAAACTCGAGCGTTGTGCGGTTTTCGCACACCAAGTACAAAAAAAAGAAGGCGTAGCTGCCGACGACGAGCAGCATCAGGGAGTTTTGCACAAACAGGAACATCACCTTCCACGCTACACCCGCCTCGATGAACTGAAGCCGCAGTGCGGTCACATCGCTGACCACCGGGATGCAAAGAGCTTCGACGAATGCGAGTAGCAGAAAGCCGTATATCAGCATCAGCGCAAAGTACTTCACATTGTAGTGCCCGATGCAGCGGTTGATAAAAGTGCAGTGGTGGTCGAGTCGTAGTACGCACGTCGAACAACGCGAACAGTGGTGTGTGCGGTCTGGCTTAATTTTCTCGCACCAGCGACAGACACGGATCGAGCCGGTGTCGCTGTTGCGCGGGTCCAGCGCGCCCTTCATGTTGTACTTTCGCTCGTGAATCCGCGGCAGCCCCACACGCGCATCTTTGTTCGCGATATTCCAAACGTCAGACGACGGAATTGAGCCAGGGTTTACAAAACACGTCAAAGCAAAATTCAGCAGAAACAGCGCCTCGATTGTCGTCGTCACGACGATTATCCACAATGCGTTCTGGTGGTAGCGCAGAATCGTATCGAAAAAGATCCAAGTCTCAACAGCTACGATCGCACAGATTCCCACCAAGGGTAGATACGCCAAAACTCGGTACCAGTTGTCCATTGCGGAAATTGATTTAGCAGGCAGTAAAAATTTGCATGCGACAACGACGTTCGCGACAACAATTTAGCTAATAAACTAAATAAAATTTATAATTCAACGATGCGGATACAGCTGACCCCGGCCCACCTTGACTTCGTAAATGTCTATTCAGAGCTCTTCAAAGACCCCAAGGTGTGGGCTGAGGTCTCAAGTTCGTACCAGGCGTTATCTTATCCGCTCCAAAACTGGCTTGGGGACGAACGATTATCACAACTGATCAGCGGACGAAAGGAGCAGGAGGTTGAAAAGTCGCTGAAAAAATTGAAGTTTCTAAAACCAGAGGACGCCAACGCTTTATTGTCTACCCAGGACAAAAAACGTTTGGCTCGAAAGCTCAACAAACTTGCCTCGTTCGACTTAGAACGTCGTGAGCCCGAATTGGAGAAAGTTCTCGACAAAGGCAACCCGCTTCCTGGTGATATCAAAACTACGTCACCTGTCCCCGAGGTGTCCTTTGACACATATGACCCGAAACGCGACAAGAAGAGGTGCCTAAAACTGCTGACGAAAGATGACTTTGAAAAAGCCAAAAAGTACTTTGTCGATGGCCTCAAGGTTCTGTGCAAGAGGCAGTTCTGCTACGTGTTGCTCGCAGCAGGTCACGGCTCGCGCATGCAAATTGACACTGCTAAAGGGTTGTTCAAGTTTGAAGATTTTACACCCAAAGTCGACTTTTTCGACTTCCACTTGAAGCGCATTCTGCGTCTACAGGATCTCATAAAAACCGGCATAGCGCAGGATACGCATACGGCAAAGGAGGATGTGAAGCTCACAATCCCCGTTGTCATCGTCGTAAACCAGCAGTACCGCCAAGCAATCGAGGAACGGCTGGCTAATGACGAAGAACTCGAAGGCCTCAGCTACATGCTGCTCACTCAAACCGAACTGCCGGTGCTCGACATTGAGGAGCGCAAGTACATCATGGACCCTGCCGCGAACGACCGCCTGCTTTGCGCGCCATGCGGTCCGGGCATCATTCACGAAGACTTTGAAAATTCCGGTTTGCTGAAGTATCTCGAAACTAGCGGCATCAAACTGTTCCAGATCAACAACATTGACAATGTGTTGACTTTTCCTGCGGACCCTTATTTGGTCGGAATCGCCGCTGAGAGTGGCGAAAATGCCCTACTCAACGTAGTGGTGCGCAAATCTAATCCGAACGAGAAAGTTGGCGTGCTCGTCAGAGCAAAAACGCCTCACGACAACGAACATAGAAACGTGCTGTTTGAATACTCTGAGCTGCCGGATACTCTTCGCCAAGCAGTGGATAGTAATGGTCTTCCGTTATATTCACTCGCGAACACCGGTACCTACTTTATGGGCAGTAAGATGTTCAAGCCCGAAAAGCTGCAGGTGCACATTGCCCGCAAGCAAATGCGTGTTCGAGCAAAAAACGGAGAGATTAAGACTTACAATATTGGCAAGCCGGAGTACTTCAATTTCGACAAGTTCCCATTGCACGACTACTTGCAACTCGTCCTTGTAGACCGCGCTACGCACTTTGCACCCGTTAAGTGCATAGTAGGCAACGACTCTCTCTCTGAAGCTGTGGAACGATTGCGGTTATATAAATTTATGCGCGACTATTATCGTCACTTGCCGGAAAACGATAACGATTACTTGCACCCGCTCGTCTCGTACATTGGCGAATAATCGGCCAGCTTTTCTCTTTTTTCATGATAATTGATTCGAATCAACCTGCGATTTATATGCCTTAATTTCGGAAAATTTTGCAGCTATTTTTTGGTTTTCCGCTGCGCGCGCATCGACAGTTCGTCGCGCGCGATTGCGGCGGCTCTACGGCGTGTAGTTCATGCCGAGCTTGCACGTCGCGATGGATCGCGTTGTGGTCCGCAACTTCAAAACTTACGCCGGCGAAGTCACGATCGGACCGCTGCATCGGTCGCTCAATGCGATCATCGGCGCGAACGGCAGCGGCAAAAGCAACATCGTCGACGCGGTCTGCTTCTGTTTCGGCATGCGGGCGAGTCGGCTGCGCAACAAGAACCTGACCGGTTTGATCCACCAATCACAAGGTTTAGCGTGCAGCGAGGCCGCTGTGGAGATCTATCTCAACGTTCTGGCGGACCAATCCGGTGGTCCGTCCATTAGCAGCTTCAGCGTGGGGCGAGACATTTCGCTCAACTCGCGCAGTCGCTATTTTTTGAACGGCGCGGTCTGCAGTTACGCCGACGTCGAGCAGAAACTGAGCAGCTACGGCGTCGACCTCAACACGAACCGGTTTCTCGTGCTGCAGGGCGAGATCGAGCGCTTGGCAGCGCTGCCGCCGATCGCGCCCGACGGCAGTCGGAACGGACTACTGGAGCTGTGCGAGTCGATCATCGGCACTGACGTTCTCGTGCCGAGCATCGCAGCGCTCGAACAGAAAAGCTGCGACCTCAAAGAAGAGTTGCAGGAAGCCGAGCAAGCGATCAATCGCCGCCGTCAGCTGCTCAAAGCTATGCTGCCGGAGGTCAGAGTAATCTACCGAAACTTACGGCATCAGTTGCTGCTACTGCTCTGCAAATACGCCATAGTGGAAAAGGAGCACTGCGCTCTGGCTACCGAGTTCGCTGCGCTGGAACAGGAGCGCAATTTGCTGCTGCTCGAGCGAGCTGCAGCTGCTGCACGACTCGCGGACACTGACGCGCAGGTCGCCGCCTCTACTGCGGACATTAATACGGCGCAGGGAGAACTGCTGAGGGCGCAAACTGAGCACAAAAAGCTCGAGCAGCGGCGCAGCCGAGTCTCGAACGAGAAGGCGCGAAGCGAGCAACAGTTTATCGAGTTGCGAAAAAACTTACAGACCTTCGGCGAGCAGCAGTCCGCGCAACTGAGCGCTGTGCGGAGCTTCGAAACGGAGAAAGCGAAACTGGACGCCGAATTCGCGATCGCCGGAAACAAAATCAGTCAGTGCGAGGCCGCTCTCGAAGCGCTTGACGCAGAGCTCGACAAATCGCAGCGCGAACTGCAAAGCGACCTGAAGCAGTTCAACGAAGTGATCAACCAGCTAGTCTCCGACAAGAAAAAGCTCGAGCAGCGAGGCAACGAGCAAGCAGCGCAGCTGTCGCAGCTCAAGGAAGAGCTGGCGCAGCTCAGCAAGGCAGGCGAGGACCACAGCGCGGTTCTCGCCTCGCTAAAGTCGCAGATCTGCGAGTACAACAGCAAGATCTCCGCGAAGGCGCAGCTGGTCGACGCTCTCTTCCTCGAGAAAAGCGGCCTCGCCGACCAGCTCGAGCTCATCCGCAACATGATCGGCGACTTGGAGGCGAAGACCGCGGAGTGCCAGGCGGGCATCTCTGCGGCGCAGCAAACCGAGCTGGCTTCGCTGAAAAGCAAATTCTTGCTGAACCAGCGAAGGCTCTACACCGTACTCAGCGCCGAGTTCGCCAGCGCCGACGGAAGTCTCGCCGGAAAAGGCACCTTTCTGCTAGACCACTTGCAGGTCGATGCAGAGAAACTCGGCAACGCGCTGACCTGCGCCGGACTGAACGAAGAGCTGGTCGTCGTCGAAGGTCTCGCCGCCGCCGAGCAAATCGTTGCGTTCGTCAAGGCGCACAAACTGGGGAAAGTGACGTGCTTGATCCGGAGCGCTGTGAGCGCGCAGGGCTACAAACTGATGAACAGCGCGAGCGCGCAGCTCGCCGAAGAATTGGAGTCGCACAACGGCCGCGCCGTCTGCGCTGCCCAGCTGGTCAAAACAGACGTCGAGATGTTCCACGCAGTCGCTTGGTACCGCCTGAAACACACGCTGGTTTGCTTCGGCAGCCTCGAAGAAGCGCGCAAAATCGCGTTTTGCGGCAAACAGAAGTTTCGCGTAGTCACGTTGAACGGCGAGCTGATCGAAAAGAGCGGCAGCATTTCAGGCGGCATGGTGCAGAACTTTCTGCTGCAGCGGCAAATCCCCTTGCGCGTTCTCGAGCAGCCCGCGCGCGAGAGCGTCGACTCGCTGAGCCGCAGAACCGCTCACCTCGCCGAACTGAACGGCAAGCTACGCAATCTTCGCAAAGACGAAGAGTACGTCACACAGAACTGCTTGCCGGGCATCGAACTGCAGCTCAAGTCGCGCATTGCCGAAGGCAAGGAGCTGGACCTTGCGCTGCAGCAGGCGAAAACGCGGCTGCGTGAGAAACTCGCCGACTTGAGCAACGCGGCGGCCGCCGACGACGAAGCGAGAAAGGCGCAGCTGGAGGCCGCGGCGAAGTCGCTGCAGAGCGAGCTGCAGCGCACATCGACGGCGCTGAACGACAAAGAGCGCGAGATCCTGGAACAGCGCGCCGCGCTCAACAAGCTGAACGAAGAGAAGCGCGGCTCCGCGCTTCTGCGGAAGCAACAGCTGTCGCAGGAGCTCGCTCACTTTACGAACGTGGCGCGGAACTACAGCGTTCTCGAGAGCGACTTACTCAGCAGGGCGCAACACTTGCGGAGCGTCGAGCTGCCGTCGTTGCAGCAGCAGACGGCGGCATGCGAGTCGCTCAGCGCCGACTGTCAGCAGCGCGTCGAGCGCGCCGACGCCGAGCTCGCGGCGCTGAGCCAAGCCGTGCTGCAGTTGCCAGCACTCGCAGACCTCAGCAAGCGGATCGCGGAGCTCGACGCGACACTGCAGGCGGCGCGCAACCAGCGCGACGAGCTGCAAGGCGTGCTGCGCCACACAGAAGACGCGTTGTCGGCGCTGAAGCTGCAGGAAGAAGCGCTGGCATTGAAGCGCGCTACGCTCGAGAGCGAACGCTCACGGCTGTGCCGCGAGTACGCCGCACTGCCGGAGTCCTTCTGCGTAGATGCTCCGTCTGGTACGCTCGCGCCCAGCACCGAGCCGCCCGCTGGCGCACCGCTCGAGGAAGCCGACTTTCGCCTTGACGCCGACGCCGACGTCGCGATGCCGAGCTACCTGCTCGACGCGCACGGCGACGACAGCCGCCCGCGCGCGCGGCCGTTAGAACAATTTTTTCTGCCCGAGACGCTCGCAGCTGTTACGCTCGAGCAGCTGCGCGAGGACCTCGCACAGCTGATGCTGCTGTGCTCTGCGAAGAACCTGGGCAGCGCGTCGCTGCTCAACGAGTTTCACGCGCGCACTGACGAACTGCGGCAAGCTGCGCTGCGGCACCAAAAGGTGGCTGCACAGCTGCACGAGGTGACACAGAAACAGAGCCAGATCAAGGCCGAGCGCTTCGCCCGCTTCACGGCTGGCTTTCGCGAAATTGCGGCAAAAACGAAAGAACTGTACCAGGTGTTCACGCGGTGGGGCGACGCGGATTTAGAGCTCGTCGACTCGAACCCGTTCGCGAGCGGCGTCTCGTTGACGGTGCGCCCGCCAGGCAAGAGTTGGCGGCCGCTGAGCTCGCTGAGCGGCGGCGAGCGAACGATGACTTCGCTCGCGCTGATTTTCGCGCTGCACCACTTCAAGCCGAGTCCTTTCTTCTTCCTAGACGAAATCGACGCAGCGCTTGACGTGCGAAACGTAGTGATTCTCGCACTGTTCGTACGCTCGAATTTGGTGCCGCCGACGCAGTTCGTTTTCATCACGCAGCGGAGCGAGTTTTTCCACTGTGCGCACCGACTCATCGGCGTGGGCAAGAAGCTCAACCGTGCAAAAATTTTGGTTTTCGACATACCACAAAACGAAGAAAAGCTGCCGCCGACTCTGCACTGCGGGCTCGCCAGCAAGCGGATCGCTGAGCGCTAGTCGAGCCCCAACTTAATTTTTTTTTGGCTTTGTTTCTTGCTACGCTCCTTGTATGCAGAAATTTTGCGGTCCTTCGCACTGTGTTCCGACTTCAACTCTAACATCTTGCAGTTGTGGCGGTCTTGCGCCTCGCGCAGCTTCACTTTTCTCGCGAGATTCTCTTTATTCTTGCTCGCGCGCAGGCGCTCAGCGTGCCGCGCACGCTGCAGCAAGCTCGTGACATACGCCTCGTGCACGTCGCGCGGCTGCTGAAGCACGGACGAGCGCGGCGCAGCCTCTGTTTGCTTTGGCAAGCTTTTGAACGGCAGCTTCGCAACCTCAGCCTCTGCGAGCCGCAGCGGGCGGAACTTGTATTGCGGCGCCGGGTCTTTCTGGCGGTACGCACTTGCGCGCACTTGTGCCTCGTTGCGCACCAACTGGAAGTCGTTGCGCACTTCGGCGAACGTTCGCAAGCGATCCCACGCACGCACGTCGCGCATTGGGTTGACAAACGGCTCGACCGGCACCTTCACCCACGCTTTGCAGAACACTACGTCGTTCGGCTGAATCTTCGCCTCGAACGTCGCACGGAAGCTGCCGCTGTCGTTGCTCGGCGCTTTGATCACACCGCGAATGCCGGACACGGTCTGAATCTTGGCGCCGACGCAGCGCGAGACCTCGAAGCGCGAGTTGAACATGTTCTTGATGTACGCCGTGTTGATCATGATCGATTCCACGTCGCCCACTAACTTCAGCTTCTTGACGATCCGCGGCTCTTCGCGCAGCTCGACGACTGAACCGGTCAAGCTGATGCGCCAGTCCTCATACGCACAGTCGAAGTACTTCATTGCTAATACGCCTGTCTGCGGCGCCACTGCGTAGCCAGAAATGCACATTAGCGCGTGCATGTTCTCTGGCGTGTACTTCAAGTAGCGCAGTCGCACGGAGTTCCGGTCCTCGATGGCGAAGTACGGCAGTGACTGGAAACGCGCCCATCCAATCGAGAACAACAGCGGCTCAGTAGATTTCAGCACGCGCGGCGCCCAGCGGTGCTTCTTCACTTTGCAAAGCAAGTTGGTGAGTAGCAGTTCGTTCGGCAGCACGCCGCCCAATACGACTATGCCGTTGCGCCCGGTTTCGAGCTGTTCTGCGACCCAGTCGAGCGGCAAGTGGTCAAAGGTTACCGAAATGTACTCCCCCGCGGCAAACGCGAGCCGGTCGGCCGCTCCTCTTGCGAACGCGTCGAGCCTATCTTGCTTCTGCAACTCCGCAGCTTTGGCCTGAACGCTCGAAACTAGCTCTGCGTCGTCTACTGCGAACCAGTCCATGTTCGCAATCAGACAAACTGTAATGAATCCGTAGAACGGCGCGAGACCGTCTGCTGCCTCGCGCTGGAAGCTTTCTTGACCACTTGCCTGCGCTTCGGAACTTGCAGAGACAGCATCATAGTAGGCTTCAATAGCTTCAGCTGAAGATTCTTCGAACGCGTCGCTCGTTGCGGCGTTGCGGATTGCGTTGCGTTCCGAAGCTTCGCTTTCGTCTGAATTTTCAGCTTGTGATTCTGACGTAACTTCAGCGCCACTCTCAACGTGGTTTTCGGCGCCGCTGTCGACGAACTCAGCGTCGCTGTCAATACAGTTTTGCTGACTGCTAGCAAAACCGTCTCCATCAAAACTCGCCGTTTCAATTGCCTGCGGTTCAAGCAGCGGCGCTTTAAGCTCGCCCTGTTCTTCATTAGTACCGTTACCGTTCTGCACGAAGCTGCAAAGTGCTGGCAGAGCAGAGAGCATTGCGATACGCTCGTCGTAAAGATGAGTTGGAACCTTGAAGCTATCGTTGGCATCGCGCAACAGAGCCTCCGGTGACTCCTCCAGTTCAAAGACACCGGAAAGTTCGACGTTGCTCTCTCGCTTAACAAGACCCATTCGGCTGAATAAATCGTCGTAGTCAAGTTCGCCGTACACGTGCTGCGAGCAAGTAAAGGCCGGCATCTTGACCTTCGCATTCCGCGCAGCAGCTATCTCCAGACCCGCATCGAGCGTCTCCTGCACGTCCGCGTACGCGCTGGAGTCAGATTCTGAGTTGGACCAAGCGTCCTCCAGCTGCTGTCTCTCGAGAACAACGTTGCCAGCCCTCGGCAGCTCAACTCCCGCTCCCGCGTCATCCACATCCAGCTCCGAAGCTTCACTGCCTAGCTCTTCATCTTCGTCACTAGACCCTGACGAGCTCCAGCCACTCAGTGTATGCGGCGCTGCGCTGGTACCATTAGCTCTGGTAACAGCGCCTTTGTCGCTATCGTCCTCGCTGCTGTCGCTGTATGCGGGCGCCGTCTTGGCAGCCGGATTCTGCTGCGCAGCTTCGCGGTTTAGATAAATTCCCTCCTCGAGTAATTCGATTCCGCTCAAACCAGATCCGGGCGCGAAAATCTTGCATGCTGCAACGCCCAGTTTGCTAATGGCGTTGCTCTTGCTTTTCGCGGCCGTTGCGTCCAGCTCGCATGGATCATGCTTGGACGCGACCGCTGAACAGGGAAAGACGCCGCAGCCCGGGATGCAAAAGATCTGGTTTTGCAGCAAGTGGTAGCCGCGCAGATAGCCTGTGAACGTGACCGAAGCCTCGGTTTCGGACTTATGGTTGAGAGTTGATGTGAGCGCTAGCAAGTACGGGTGTCGCGAGCGCCACTCAGTAGGGTGGAACTCTTTGTTGCTAATAAAGCGATGCAAGGTAATCACCTGTCTCCTTAGGTAGAGTCGTGATTTTATGCCGTTCATCATGAACAGCAAAGCGCCTTCGTACAGGTCACCCCAAAATCGCCGCCGAATCTGTTTCTTGGTTTTCTTCAATCGCTTGTTGTCGGCAAACTCGTCGATGAAAGTCAGCACTCCAATAACGCGCGGCATTCCGTGAGTTTTGAGAACGTTTATAAACTCGAAAGTGTCTTTCTCAATACCTTTTCTAATGTCTATGATGCAGATCGCCAAATCTGCGATTTTGCCGGCGTCTAACATGGAAGCCGTGTCGCAGCCGCACTCGATAAACGTGAGGCGGCGCTTTCTTGAAGCGATAAGTGTGATCGGCCCGCCGATCTTCGACAGAGAGCGCTTTGAGTAATAGCGCACGAGCGACTTAATCAACGTGCTCTTGCCCGAGCGCGAAGGTCCGTGTACCGCGACGATGTACGGCGCCGCATTCTCGGTTTCAAATTGCTCTACGCGAGTGTTTGCAGAAACGCGCTTTTGCTCGCGCTCGGCTTGGAGCTGCGATCTGCGTAAGTTGGAGACATGCCCGCCGCTGAACCCAAAGGCTTTCGGATTATTGCCCTGAGCAGTCCCTTTCTTCCCTTTGCAGAGCTCTCCTGCAGCGCTTGATGCGGAGACGGCTTTGCTCATGAAGCAACCATGATGGTGCTGGAATCGCGAGTGGCCCTCACAGTGAAATTTTGGTCCAATATAATGGATTTTTTGAATAAGTTGCTTTGAGCAATGGAGGACAAAATTGCAAGCGTCGTAAACTACGTCTGTGCGTCGTGCGGCACCAACATTAGTTTGCAAACCAACGCGTCCATCAAGTGCGGCAGTTGCGGTTCCCGCATTTTGTACAAGAACAGATCTCGCAAATGTAAGTGGCGCAGTGTGCGATTTAGTGGCGCAATATTTGGCGCGCTAATAGTGGAAAACTCATTGCGCTCTGTTCCTGTGGCGCGCAAACCACGCTTCGCTGTTGCAGCCACTGCGACGCGCTGCTCAGTGGCTGATCGCTTATCTGCAGCAGCAAAATAATATGTAGATTAAAGTTTTGACCCTGTAAGCCCAAGTGCGGTGTATCGATAGACGCTGAACTAGCCGCAGAACGCAAACAGCAACTGGACAGCAGCGGAGTGAAGGCGGCGGCAACCGGTCGAATTTCGAAATATATTTAATGTAGCAGATAGCACGGATTATTTGATTAAAAGATAATTATGCCTGTTCCTCCGAAGCGTTTCGATGAGTTTTAATTGGTAAACGATGAATGAGGGCGAATTCTCCCCAATTTGGTACGCTAATTTTATTGGTACGTTTAAGAATAAAAAACTCTAGAGTCTCTCAAAAAGCACCCTTCTTCGTATCCGTTCCATAAACCGGTCGACTGGAAGAAGTTGAAGCTCTATGACTACCCAAAGATTATCGTGAATCCGCTGGATCTTGAGACTATGACCGTAAGTGCTTGCCTGTGCCACCCAGACTCGCGCGCTGAACAAGAGCTACTCCGCGCACTCTCTCTACCAGTTTAAAAATGACTTGGACTTAATTTGGGAAAACTGCAGAACGTACAACGGCAGCGACAGCGCGATATACGGCATGGCGCTGGCGATGGAACGTGATGTGAACCGCTTGCTGTGCGAAATGGTGAAAACCAACGAGCAGGGCCAGTTGGTCTGCAACGACGGCCAGAAGACTGAAGAGCCTGCGCCGCAGCCCGTCGTAAAGCGCGGAAGAGGGCGTCCGCCCCTGAAGCGTTTCGAGCGCGAGACGGCTGTGGTGCACGTGCCGGAATACCGAATTCTGTTGCTGAAGAAGCTGACAAACCGCTTTTTGTCGCTGCCGGACGCGGCAGCGAACATAGTAAGTGAGCCGCGGTGCTAGTTAGCTGCTCGGCATTTTAATAAGCGAGCACGAATACGGAGTGTTGCCGCAGAACGCGCTGCGAATCCAGTGCCCATTGATCGAGGTGAACATTTTGTTACTGACGGACGAAGTGATCAGGCGGTATTTGAGCATTTCGAAAATTCTGAAACAATTGTACGCCGCGGAGCCGCTAGCAAACGCCGGTGCTCCGTTAGGCTGAAATGACCTGACGCAGGCGCTCGGCAATGAACTGCGCTAGACGATTATCGGGCGAGAACGCGAGTACGCGCGCCAGAATCTTGTCGCGCCCCGCAGCGACGTGCACGTTGCCTACCACTTCCTCCCGCGAGGTGCTGTGCTGCGTGTAGAAATGCAGTTTGTCGAAAGACTCAGTGTCCTCTACGAAGCTGAAGCTGGCGAGCTGTCGCACTATCGTCAAAACTGCAGTGGTGCTCGCGAACTGGTTCCCGCAAACGACACGCAGACAGACTTCGTTTGCTGTAATTTGCGGAAAGTCGCTTTTGACTGTCTGCGGCCTGAACCAGCCGAGCAGCGTCAAGTCTAGCGGTTGCAGCATTAGCGACGTGCTAAACGACGCATCAATTCCTTCTTCGACGCATGTGTAGACGAGTGTGCACGACAGCGTTTGCGGCGGCGTAGGCAGCGCCTGCGCATCTTTGTTGGTGCTCTTGAGATACGCGAAGATCGAGTTCTTTTTCATCGCCACGAGCTCCACGTGGGGCGTGACCGCCTCGATGGCAAACTCAAACTGTTTGCTCGTTTCAAATGCGAGATGCGCGTCTTGCAGCACCATGTAGTCAATTTCGTTCGTAAAGTCGAACTGCAGCACGAGTGCCGACGCGCTGTGCCAGTACTGGTGCACCGTCACGCTTGCTTCAACGTCTTGCGCCGCTTTCGTCAGCTGAATGGGCTGCGAAATGTATTCTGCGTTCCGCAGCCGCGCAAGTTCCGCGAACAGCGCTTCAATCTGCCCGCTAGTTTGGGTCTGTGACTCCGCGGCGGTCTGGTCCGTCGTAGTTGCACCTAGTGCGGGCTGCACTGTTTCGGAGCGGATCTGCAGATCGCAAATTTCAGACGAGTTGGAGTCTGCGAGTGCTTTGGCCTGCAGCATGATGCTTTTGTAATCATAGTCAAGCGTTTCAGGCTGCGCACTCAAGGTCAGCTCTTCGTCGGTCAGAGAGTCGATCAGATTGGCTTGTTTTTGAGTGCTGCTGCTGTGGGCGTAGTAGCTGTTGAAGTATTGCGTCAGGCTGCGCAGCTCGTCGTCCACGCTGTTTTTCACGTACGACGCAACGATTTGGTTGTAGCGCTTGCCGAGAGAGCGGTCGTTGTGCGCCAACTGGATCAAGCCGCGCAAACTGAAAAAGCGCACCGTGTCGTTCTCGAAAACCAGACGGTTTACCAGACAGATTACGTTCTGTTCTGGGTTGTTCGAATTCGGAAGGTGCCGGCAGATGGCGTTCACAATGTAGCACAGCAACTCGGTCTGCATGCAGTCCTCAATAAGTTCACAGAGCGACTCGATCGCGAGGTTGATGGAGGCGCGACTGTTGCAAACCTGCGGGTCGCACACGCGACAGAGCTGCATGCCCGCCAACACTTTGCTGCGCTTGCTTTCGCCTTCCTTGATGTAGTTGTTCAGAAAGCGGATCAGCTCGTCGTCGAGAGTGTCGCGCTGACAGAGCTCGGTGATCAGCAGCTCTTTTGTCGAGTCGGAGAAGCCGCTGAACGAGCTAGCGAGCAAGCTGTACAGCTCCGCTTGCTGCTCCGGCGGAGAGGTGAGCAGCAGGATCAGAATGGTGCGTGCAACGAGCAGCGGCGAGTCGGAAGCCAGAAAGTACTGCAGCTCGGAGCGGAACGAGTGAATCTCGCTCGGCACGAGCACGCTCAGGCGAGACAAAATGTGCAGCCCCGCGAGCTTCACCGGCTCGAAAGGTGACTGGATTAAGTAGAGCGCCGTCGTAGCCAGCAGCGAGATGTCGAGTTCGTCCACTGCCACTGAAATTCGGTTGGCGGCTGATTCTTCGACAACGCTGAGCATCAGCTTCGCCGCTTCGCACTGCAACAGACTCGAGTTGCTGCGCAAGTAACCCTTGATTACATTCAAAATGCTCGCTCGCGTCTGGCTGTCGGTGTTTAAGAACAGCAGCCGGCGCATCACCAAGAGAAGTCTGAAGTGCGGCACCGGCGCGTCGACGAGATTCGCAGAAATCAGCTTTTGCAAATTCTTGGGTTCGTTGTAATACGTCTTGAACAGCAGAAGCACCGCGAGCGCCGTCACCGCGTCCGCGTTGCTGTAGCTCGCTTCCACAATCGCTTCTACCAAATGGCTGAACTTCTTGCAGAGCGCCTTGTGCTGCGCGTCGGTGTCGAAGTTTACAATTAGGCAGCAAAGCGTGCTGTAGCAGTAGTACGGCTTTTGGCCCACCAGCGCAGAACGGATCGAGGCCTCGAGGTCAGTCGCCGACTTGCAGATGCGCATGAGCATCCGCAGCGCATTGGACTGCACCCACTCGTCCGCGTCGCACAAGTCGCTGCTGACGCGCGCCTGCAGCATGAACGCGTACTCGCTGTCCGGCTGCATTTCGCACAGCAGCAAGTTCGTCAGCCGCCGCACGCGCCGGCTCTGGCTTTCGAAGAGCCTCGACGCGTTGAAGAACAAGTTCTGCTTCTGCTCGTCCGTCAAGTGCAACTTGGTGTTCAGCAGGAACAGCGCCGCCGACAGCACACGGATCCGGGTGCTTAGCTTGCTGAAAGTCAGCAGCCGGTTGAGGTCCGTCACCACGCGCAGCGCCGGCGTGCTGTCTAGCTCGGCGAAGCTGTGGAAGCCGGAAGACCAGTTGCTGATTTCCAGTCGGGTTATGCGCCCGATTTTGTTCACAATGTTGTTCAGCGAAGCTCCCAGGGACACCATCCGATCAGGCTAGCGCGCGCGGAACGCGATCATAGATTGCAGTAAATAATAATTAAAAGCGAAAGAATTGGACGCAGCGCGCAGCTGGCGCAGCGACCTACGAGTTCGCGCCGCCTGTGGCGGCGCGCGCCGGGCACTTGATCACCGCGTCCACGCGGATGATTTGCTCGGCCGCTTCCAGCGCCGCGCGCAGCTGGTACAGCTTCGCGGCATAGCTTTCGTACACACCTTTTTCCTGCATAGAAGCGACAGCGCCGGAGTCGACGTCCGCGCCGGCGTCGCTGACCGCGGCGCCGCCGTGTGCCTGCTTCAGTTGCGCGACGCAGTCCGCAGCGTCGTGCCCTGCGTTTTGCATGATGATGAACGGAATCGCCAGGAAGGCGTCGGCGACGGCTTCGACCGCGAGGCGCGTCTTGTTGTTCAGCTTTTGCGCCTCGGCTGCGATCGCGCTCGCAATCGACGCCTCGATCGCGCCGCCGCCGTGCACCAGGCGGAAGTCCTGCAGCGTCTGCGAGACGACCGCGAGCGCGTCGTGCAGCGAACGCTCGGCCTCCGCGAGCACCTGCTCGTTCGCGCCGCGCAAAAGAACCGTGCACGCTTCCGGCTTCTGGCACTGCGAGAAGCGCGTGAAGCGTTGCTCGGCGATCAGCACTTCCTCGACTTTGCCGCAGCGGCCGAGCTGCACCGCCGCACTGTCTTTGAAGGTGCTCGCGATCTCGGCACCGAGCGCGCTAGCGAGCGCCTCCATGCCGTCGAAGTCCGCGTGCTGCAGGCACGCAATCTTTCTCTGCGACAGCAGCTGTTGCGGGTAGTCGTACACCAGTTGTCTGTTGACGAAAACGTTGCAACCCGAGGCGGCGATGGCCTCGATCTTTGCCAGCATTTTGCGCTTCTCGGCGTCCTCCAGCTCGTTGATGCGCTCGTAGTCGTTCGCGCAGGCCGTCGCGCCGTAGATCTTGATCTTGTCCGCGTCGAGCGCGGTGTTCGCCAGCAGAACGCGCGCGTCTGTTATGGTCTTCGGCGCGCCGTACGCGAGGCGCTTGTCGATCAAAATTCCCTCGACGAGTTGGCTCTCGCACAGCCGCGCGCCCGCCAGCTTGACGACGTTGATCAGTTGCAAGCTGTTTTTGTTCTTCAGCATGGCCACGGCGTCGACCGCGAGCTGCGCGAAATGGCGGCGGTCGGACGAGAGCACCTTGCTGTTCAGCGTGGTCATCGCCATCTGCAGCAACACTTCCGCGTGTTGCGGGTCGTCTTCGCCGAAACGCAGACAGGCTTCGTCGAGCCGCTTGAAGGCAGCGGCGGCCGCGATGCGCAGCCCCTGCACGATCGTCTGTGGGTGCAGGTTTTGCTCGACCAGCTGCTGCGCACGGCGCAGAATCTCGGTCGCGAGAATCACGACGCCGGTCGTGCCGTCGCCGCAGCGCTGGTCTTGCCGCTTGCTCATGTCGATCAAAATTTGCGCGGCGGGATTGTCGATCAGAATCTTGCCGAGGATCGTCGCGCCGTCGTTGGTGATCACCGGGATCTTGCGCGCCGGCTCGTCAGACGCGGACTGCAGAATCTTGTCCATGCCGCGCGGCCCGAACGAAGACTTCATCACGTCGCCGATCGCGATCGCGCCCACGTAGCACTGGAGCCGCGCGTTCTCGCCCGAGTTCTCTTGGCTGTTAGCTTGGTAAATTCCTTGGTAAGTCCCTTGCATTTGACACTAGCGGCCGCGACTCAGCTGAGAATTGCACTCGCCGAATATTGCGATTTAACTACAATTTTTAGTAGGGATTTAAACGTAAGTTATGCGCCGGCTGATCCACTCGGCGAACTCGATTTCGTTGATGGCGCCTTTTCTGCGGTGCGTCCTGTGAGCACTTACTGAGTCCGGTCGAGCGTGTTGAAAATTGCGACCACGTCTTTGAAGTCGAACAGCACCGTGCCGGAGCTGTAGTCCGCGCACAGCCGCGAGAACTCGTCTATTTGCATGCCGTGGCCCGGGTCGGTGAGCGCGAAGGTGCGGTAAATTTCCTGGATCGAGCCCTTGTAGTTCGCCTGCAACAGCCGCTTCACGCGCTCCAGCACGATGGATTTGCGCAGACCCAGCGTCAGGCCCAGCGCGCCGAGGAGCAGCGTGCCGAAGTTCGCGAGCCAGAGCAGCGCGTAGGTCGAGCGCCGCACGCGCAGCTGCGCGAGGCTCACGAACAGGAAGCTCGCGATGAACAGAAAGACCAGCCCGCGCGAGGTGATTTTCGTGAAGAAGCGGAAGTCCGTCATCACTGAGTAGCGCAAAATGCTCGTGAAGCGGACCTGCATCGGGATCTCCATCACGAGCAACAAGCACGCGAACGCGGCGACGCATGCGCTGCTGCAAGTCAGAAAAACGTCCAGCTGGACCAGGCAGCGCAGCGCCGTCACGCTGGCGGAGCCGATGCTCAGCAGCGCCGCGCACAAAAAGATGTTCGAGACGGTCAAGTTCAGCCGCGCGAGCACGGCCTCTAGCCGCGCGTGCGAAGCGGCGAGGTGCTGCACGAAGTTCAAATCGTGTTCGCGCAGCTTGCCGCCGGGAGTCGCGAAATCTGGCTGCGCGCGCTGCGAACTTACCGGAGTTGTACATGCTGCCGACTCCGAGGACGACTAATTACGTCAGTAAAAAAATAATTTAAATTCGGGCGATTTCGTCGGCCGCCTAATCAGCCATCGCCATCGCCTTCGCCCTGGCCATGGACCGCTTCCGGCGAGCAACAAAGGCGCGCAACGTGTGCGGCGCGTCGCTTAGATGTAAACTGTAAACCATAGAGTAGATGCTCTCTGCCCACTTTTTGATCTGTTTGTTTTCCTTCCGCGAGTCGAGCTCAAATTTCACGCAGAAAGCGTCGAGCATCGAGTTGAAAAACTGCGTTTCGAATTTGAAGATGTTGCGCAGCAGCCCGGCAATCCGGAACGGCCCGATCAGTTCGTAGTTGCACATGTCGAAGCGCTGCTTCTGCTGCGCCGGCGATCCGAATGCGTGAATCATGCGATTACTGCAAACCGCGTCGCCTAGCCTACTGCTATCGAGGTGTGTAACCTTCTAAATTAGATTTTTAGTAGTTTTTATATAAACGTTCCAGTGGACAAACGCGTTTCGCCGACGCGAAATCGGCCGCGCTAATTTCAGCGTAGCTGGCGAGCAAGGCGCAGTGCCGCTCGCGCGGCAGGCGTCGTAACAAATCTATACAGTTTTGCGCGCTGCTCTGCAGCAGTTCGTGCATCTCGAGCGCTTCGCTAGCTGCGCGCAGCAGCCACGGCTGGATGTGCGAGAAAACCTTCGTTTCTTGCTGTAGCAGTGCGGCGGCAAGCGGCCGCCGCGCCGCAGCGCCGGGCGCTGCCGCGTTTGCGCGTTCGAGCGCCGCGAACTCCGCGAAGAGCGCGACGTTTTCTGGCTCGCGCAGTGCGCACATGCCGTCCGGCGCGCAGAGCAACACGAGCACTTCGGGGAAGAGCAAGAGACCCAGCGCCGTGCTGAACAGCAGCTCGTTGTAGTCGCGCGGCACCTCGAGGGCGCCGCGCATGTAGCGGGCGAAGTAGCCGCCGTAGTCGAGTCGCACGTTGCGCAGCTGACTCAGCTCGCGCAAGAAGACGGAGCGCGTGCCATGTTTCTGAAAGAAACCGACCAGCGGCGCAAAGTGGAATTGCGGCAGCAGGAAGCGCAGGCGGTCGTACCAGCGGGCGCAGTACGCGCGGTCGCTCGCCGCGCAGTACACCTCGAGCGGCTGCGGCGGGTTCGCGCGGCGCGGCGACGCGTTGCGCAGCGCCGCCAGCTGCGCGTCGGTCGCCGAGTTCGCAGTGTAGCCTGCGCTAAACGCAACCATTTCGACGTAGTACGCGTCGAAGTGGTTCAGCACGTCGAGCCGGCCGAGCATCAGCAGCGGGTGCGGCAGCGAGAGCAGCGCGCAGCACAGGTCGTGCCATGGGTTCAACGCCAGCAACAGCCGGAGCAGCTCTACGGCGGCGGCGTGCTGCGACTGCTGCGCGAGCATGTTTGCGCGGTACCAGAGCACCCTCAAGAACTCGTGCAACAGGTATTGGTCTGTGCGTAACAGCGCCTCCAGCTCTGCGTGTTGGTTGGCCGCCGCGAAGTTCTGCAGCGCGTGGAACATGCGCTGAACTTCTTCGCCGCAAAGCGCGCAGCTCGGCCGCAGAAACCGGCCGCGCGCGACGCTTTCGGCTGAGTACGTTCCGGGGAAGCTCGCGCTCAGCCCTTGCTGGTAGCCCGACACCGCGAGCAGCACGTAACCGAAGTTTTCGGTGCTGAGCGAAGACAGATTGGCGTAGTTGTACAGCGCCAAGTTGATCACCGGACAGGTGCGGTTCACGTCGTGCAGTGCAAGCAACTCGTCGTAGGTCAGGAAGCCCGCGCGCAGCCAGTACGCCTGGTACACCGCCAGCGCGTTCGGCTGGTAGTTCAACTGCACGCAGCCGTCTGCCGCGCAGCGAAGGGAGAAGTAGTTGGTGACGCCTTTGAACACGAGACGCGTGTTGTGGCTCTTGCAAACCGTGTACTGCATAAACGGGCTCTCCGGACACAGCCACGCGCAGTGCCGCACCAGCGCGGCAGCGTTGCGGTCCAGCCGCGCGCCCGCGCCCGGGAGTCTGCTCGCCTTCGCGACCACCTGCGTCCGCACGGTAAACAAATCCGCCAATGCGGCGCACAGCGCGCGCTCCGCAGCCATGTCTGCGTGCGCGTTCCCGCTAGCGCTTTCACTCGCTGCGTCGCTTGCGGTTTCGCTTGCGGTTTCGCTTGCGGTTTCACTTGCGGTTTCGCTTGCGGTTTCGCTTCCGGATTCGTTCGAATTGTCGCTGCGCAACAGCAGCACGCTGTCGCGAGAACGCGCGGGCGTGACTGCGCTCGGCGGTCCCAGTTGGATTGGCGGCTCGCAACCCTCCTCCGACGAGGCGTCGTCCGAAGACAGCTGCAGCGCCGCGAAGGCGCGCGTCGGCACGCGCGGCGCGTCCTCGTCGGACGACAGCGGATCCGCTGTCAGCTGCAGTTTTTGTTTCTGAAACTTCCGCAGCTGCCGGTTCATCGCTTCGCTCCGTTCTGGCAGTCGGCGAAAATCGGGCGAAATTGTGCATTTAAAATCACAGTGCGGCTACTGCGCGAAAAACTGCGCGAGGTACAAAGCTGGCCCGGCGGGGAACGAGGATTCCACCGACTCCGGCTTAGGCTCGACGCGCCGTGTGCGGTCCATGCTGACCAACTCTGCGTTTTGCATGCTCAGCAACTTCTCGTTGATGATGCGCTGGATCACGCCGCAACGGTCCGAGCGCGGGTTCACGTGCTTCAAGATCAGCTTCAAGCTCGAAACCTGTGCCTCTTGGCACAGCTCTTCGAGCAGCTTAGTCCGCGAAAAGTCGTTCAGCACCGACATTATGAGCTCGATGTACGCCTTCTCGTGCGCTTTGTACAAGTTCGGGTGGCACTCGAGCTCGGCCGCGGCGTAGAGCGGCGCAAACTCCGTGCGCTGTCGCTGCACGAACTGCTCGCGCAGCGCGTTCGTCTTGTTCGTCACTGCGTCGCCGTCCAGCGTCCACGAGTAGCGAGGCGCGAGCAGCGCCGCGCTCTGCACGCACGCTAGCGTTTTCACCTGGTCGTGGTCGCGCGGCAGGTAGCTGAACGCGGTGGGCGTCGCCGACAACACCACGCCCACGCGCAGCTTCGCGTCCAGCGGCCGCAGCACGCTCCAAAGCCGCGCGCCTGCGCAGCTGCGCTCCGCGGAGCAGTGCAGGCTGCGGCGCAGCTGGTTGCCGAAGAAACGGCTGCAACAGTAAAAGTTGCTCGCGTCCGTGCCCAGCAACAAGGTGCCGTCCGCGTGCACGTTCGCGAACACTGGAAACTCGCGGCGCAGTTGCAGCGACAGCGGTTCGTCGGTGGTCACGAAGTTCTGCTGCCCGCCGCGCTCGCCGACTTCGAACAGCTGCGCAGTGCACGTGCCACCTCTGTGCTGCGCGCTCTGTCGGCTGAACAGCAGCTCCAGCAAGGCCTCCGCCGCGGCGTCCAAGTTCTGCACGTCTGGCGCGCAGAGCTTGCCAAACTCGGCGAGCAGCGCCGCGGCGTCGCACGGGTCGTCGTCCGCCCCGACGACCACGAACCCCGCGGCGTACGCGAGCACGTGCGAAGCCTTGAAAGGCAGGAAGCAGTCGAACAACAGCAAGCCGTGCCGGCTGTACACGCGGAAAGTGCGCTGGCTGCTTAGAAACGCCACCGCGCACTCGTTCGCCGCCAGATCTGCAACAAATTCGCCCGCCGGGAGATACAGCTGCGGGAAGCGAGGCGCGCTCTCCTGGAAAGCGGTGAACGTGACGAATGCGCGCTTCTCCCACGCGTCCTCTTCGAGCGGGCGCAGTGTGGCGCAGTAGCAACCGTCGCTGACGACGGCGAAACGCTGGAAAGCTTTCGCGTTGTCCAGTACGCGGACGCGCGGCTGGCTCTGCAGACTGGTGCTCAGAAAAAGCACGCGGCTGCAGAGCAGCAGCGCGTGCAGATAGTCGCTGAGCAGCAGTCGCAGCTCGAGTTCTGCGCCGGCGCCAGCGGCGCCTTGCGCAAGGCACTCGCTGAACTCCGCAGTCGTTTTGCGGAACGATTGCGCGTCTATCTGCAGCACAGCGGTTCCAGCGAGGCTCGCGCTCAGAATGCGTTCGTACGCTCTTTCGCGCTTCACGAAGCGCGGAAACGGCTGCGGAGCCGCCACGTCTTGCGTCTTCACCAGCTTCGTCGCGACGCCTCCGCGGGATGAAAGCATTCGGCGTCGCGCGGTCTGCTCGAGCACTTGCTCTGAACTGGCAGCGTCAGCGCATCCTTCCGCTGCGTGGTCAACCTCGGTGCGAGCAGTCGCTGCCGCGGCGCGTTCGCTGTTCTCGGTCTGCGGCGCGCTGGCGCAGTCGCGCAGCTCCGCTTCATCCTCTGCGAATAGCGAGTCGGCGAACTCAGCGCGCTCAGCGCTCATTCAATCTAGTGGCGTTCGCTTCTGCAGCGTTTCGCCCGCGCACTGCGGCTAAATTAAACACTTTTATATGAAAGAAGGAAATTTATAGGGTCGTCCACGACGTTCGCGCACTCGCCCGACTTTTCATTTTGCAACACCTCGCTGTCCAGTTCGAGGAGCGCGTCCTGGCTGAAGATGGAGTCTGACTGAATCTCTGGCCTCAACGTGCGGCTGCGGAACAGCAGCGTTAAGCGCTTAACTTGTGCCTTGTACTTGTTTAGCGTGGCTGTGCGCACGCTCGGCACTTCGCAGTCCACGAAGCTCAGCGCGCAGAAAAACAGCGCTGCCTCCGTCAGACTCGCGACGCAGCTGTCGACCGACTGCGCGGCAAGCTGCACCTCCACTGACTGCGAAGCGCCGCAGAGCAATAGCTCGAAGCGGCAAGGCGGCTCTCCCGCAGCGGCTTCCGCTTGGCTGGGCGCGATGAAGCTCTGGCGCAGCGCGCTGACAAAGTTCGCGAGGAGCTCTTCGGCCGCGGCCCCGTCGGCGGCCGCCGCGCAACTGTCTGCCACGCGTCGGCGGAAGTGGGCCAGGAACGAGAGGCTGTCGACTATCGCCCCCGCGCCCGCCACTGACGCGTGCTGCTGCTGTTTGTAGGCGAGACGCTTGAACGCCAAGTGCAGCATTTTCGCCTCAATGACCAGCTGGTCGAGCACTTCTGGATCGAAGCTCGCCGTCCAGCGTTCCGCTGCGGGCGGTCCGCGCGACACAGCCGCGGACAGCGCGCGTGCAGCATTCAGCGAGCGAGTGAAGCGACGCTGTGGCGCGAAGTCGCAGGGTTGGCTGCAGCTGACGGGTGCGTGAGGCGGCGCGGCGTTTGCAGTCGGCTGCGACCCGCTGCACCAGCAGCGCGCGAGCAGCCGCTGCACCGCAGCCGGCTGTAAGTCGAACTTGTGCAACGCGCTCTGCAGACGCGCGAGCAGCATGCCGAGCACGAGAGCCAGAGCCGGAAAGCGGTGCGCGTCCGTCTGCGTGTAGCTGCTGAAGAAATTCAACTGCAGCAGCACGACGTTCTCGAGGAAGGGCGATTGCGGCCCGCGCTTGCGCAGCAGCGACAAGTTCGCGTTTGCAGAGTGCGGCTTGAAGCCTCTGCCTTCTGTCGAGGCGCTGAAGCTCGAAGAAGCCGCAGTCTCTGCCAACTCGGATCCATCGTCGAACTTGCAGCTCTGGCTGTCTGCAGTTCGCGTAGCAACGCGCGTCAACGCCGAGCGCGCAAGTTGCTCTGCAGACAGCTGTCCGGTAGTACGCGGCTCGCTGTAAAGTAGCTTGTTGTTCGTCGACGCTTTGGTATTCGGCTCGCAGGCTAGATCAGTGGCCGGCTCGCCGGTCAGAGTGTCGGTTCGCTCTGCGTTGGCGTCACAGTCGCTCGCACGAAGCTGCGCAGGCTCGCGCGCCGAGAGCAGCTCGCAGACAAACCGTTTGTCGAACAGCAAGTTCTGCAGGTCGCGGTAGCTGCGCAGCGAGAGCAGAGCGCTGACGAACGCCAGCCCCACAAATGGCACTCCGGCCGCCGCGTGGTTGCGCCATTGCTCCACTACTTGAAGCTGCGCGGCGTTGCGCGAACTGCGCGCACCGTCTGCGATTTGCCGCAGGGCGGCCGGGCCGCCGCAGACGACGTAGAGCGCGGGCGGCCCGCGCTCGCTGAATTGCAGCTGCGGGCTGCTCAGCGAGACGTCCGCGCCGAAGTCGCGCAAAAGCGCAACAATAAACTCCTCCTGCGCGTCAGAAAGTTTCCGCTTCTCTGGCGGAAAGACGAACGAGTGAGAGAGCAGCCGCAGCTCCGCGCGTTTGTTGTTCGGCAGAGCAAACCACTCGCGCACGCCGTCCGGCGTCGTTTGGAAGAACGCAGAGCTGTTCTGTGGCTGGAGCGCGTGCATGGCGAAGCAACGGCTGAGCCAGGCAGTCGTCACGAACACGCACCGGTCGCCTGAACAGAACGGCGCGTTGCCCGCTCGACTCGGCGTATCAACGCTGAGCTCAGCTGCATTATCCGAACACGCGCTCGGTGCGATTGCGCTGGAGACGAAAGCGCCGGTGTGCATTGAGGCGCAGTCTGCGAGAATCGCGGCAACGGTTTTCCGGCTCGAGCGCGGCGAAAGCACGTTCACGACGCCCACAAGAGCGTGCGGCGAGGGCAGCGCCGCAAAGCTGCGGGAAAGCGAGCAGCTGCAAGCAACGTGCCGCACCAGCGCGCCACAGCTTTTCAGCGCACAGCTTAGCGGCACGAGTTCGGCCAGCAAGGCAGGGACGGCGATTTGCGGCGCGCACGCGCAGACGCATTGCGGCCCGCCCCACGCGAGCACCAGCCGGTCGCGCCAATAGGCATTAAACGCACTCGGGGTCCCCATTTTGTGCGTCGCGCTGGGCGCGGCGCAGCGATCTGCGGAATTCGCGGGAAAACTGCAATTAGTTAAATTGAAAATTGCAGGCTGCACTGTGCGTTTGTGCGCGCGCGGCGCCACGCCTGCGGGTGCTTCCGGACGCGGCTACATGTGCGCTTCAGCGTCTTCCGCTACAGCCAAGTAGCTGCGCAAAAAATGCGTGTAGCTTTCGCGAGGCACGAAGTTGTCGGCAATGAACTGCCGGTAGGCGGCGGCCTCTTCGTTCATCTCTTCGCGCGGCCGCGAGTTGCTCGGCAGCGTGACGCGTCCGTTCAGTTGTTTGCGCGGTAGTGAGTCGAAGCACTGGATGTGCGGCGGGTAGTGCGACTTCATCTCTGGGAGAATGTGCACGTGTTGGTGGAACACGGTGCAGCCCGCAGGAGCGCCGTTCTGGAAGCAGAAGCTCACCGAACGCGACTGGTAGAACTTCTTTATCATGGCCGCGACGAACTTCGTTGTCGCGGCCAAATCGTCGCGAACCTCGTCCGGCAACAACACGAACTTCTCGTAGCAGTGCTTCGGAATAATCAGAACGTGCCCCGGAAACACGCAGGACAAGTTCGTGAACGCTATGCAGTGCTTCGATTCCCAAAACACAGATTTCCCGACGATCGGGAAGTGCGAAAACTTGAAATGTTTGTTAACGAAGTCTGGCTGCTCGGAATCCATTGCTAATGAGTGACGAGTAATCTATTAATTAATCCTAATTGAAAACTGCAGAAAATATGGCCGTCGACGGCTAGAGCGAAAGCGTTCGGAAGGTCTGGCTCGGTCTGCGTCAGTTGCGTAACTTCCTCGTTTTGCATGTTCGTGAGGCACAGCTTGCCGTCACATCCGAAGCTCGCGAGGTAGCGCCCTGCGCCCGGTTCGAACGCGACGTTCCGCAGCACGCCTGAGTGGTTGTACAGCTCGCGCACGGCTGCTGTGCGCGGCTCCGCGCGACCTTCACCGTAGCGCCTCGGCACGGTCCCGGCGAAGGCGCGCAAGTCCCAGAGCCGCGCGACGCCGGCCGCGCCCGCGGAGCAGAGCAGCCAGGGCACCTGCGGGTGCCAGGCAAGGGCAAGGGCCATCTGTTCGTGTGCATCGAGATTCAGCACGTTCAGGTTTGCGCGCACGTCCCAAAGCTTCACGTAGCCGTCGAGGTCGCTGGACGCAAGCAGATTCGGCTCGAGCGGGTTGAAGCGGCAGCAGTGCACAGCGCTGCCGTGGCCCTCCTGCAACAAAAGCTGCGTCTGCGTTTCGTAGTCCCAGAAGCGCAGTGAGCAGTCGTGGGAGCAAGAAACGAGCGCGAGCTGCGAGCAGTGCAAGTCAGTCATGTTCACGCGCGCGGCGTGCCCGCGAAACACGGCGTGCGCGACGACCCCGGCGGGACTTTCTGGCAACGCAATGGACAGAATCTCGCCGTTAAAGAGCGCCGCGTGCGCGCGGTGCAGGCCCGCGTTCAGCGCAGCCACGGCGACGTGGTTAGCGAGCGCTGCACTGCGACAGAGCTCGACGACAGCGCCGCCCGGCGGCCGCCAGCGCACGCTGCGCGCGGTGTCGCAGGCCAGCAGTCCGTCGCCGCACAGCGCGAACGCGCGGACCTTGCGCTCTGAAAGCTTGATCACGTCGACCAATTGCGCCTGCTGCCGCGGGCGCGGCGCGCCCGAGAGCCAGCTGCGCAGCTTCGCAGCCTCTGCGCGCTGCGACTCAGTCTCCGATCGCGGCGGCGCGGCGCGCGTGTAGCGCTCGCGGAACTGCGCGACGGGCTCAGGCAACTCTGTGAAAAAGCGCCCCAGCGACGTGGCGCGCGGCGCTGGGAGCGCCGCGGCGACGGGCAGTTTCCAGCAGCGCTTTAGGCGCTCGCGCCGCTGAAATGCAGACTCGCCGAATTCGGCGATTGGCTGCGCGCGCAAGCGCAAGTGCAGCTGCACCGCTTGATCCGTGGTTGGCAAGCTCTGCAGATCGTTGCGCAGCAGGACGGCGACCAGGCTGGCCAGCGCGGAGTCTTCGTTCATGTGCGCGGCTCGGGCGGTTCTGAAGCGGCGGCGGCTGTGGCAAGTGCGGGGTGCGGCGCGACGACGGTCAGCGGCGCAAGTTCGTAGATGCTCAGCGTTTCGCCCTGAATCTTCCGAGCGGCAAGCAGGTTATAGTTCCAATAATTTTTTCGCGCAGCGAGAAATTCGCGCGGGCGGTTCCGCGCTTCGAGAAGCAGCAGTACGCGCGAGTCGGGCGCGCGCAGCACGCGCCGCGCCTCCGCGAGAAATCTGTCGGCAACCTCGGCCCCGTCGCGGCCGCCGGCCCAGCAGCGGTCTTCGGTGCTTACGGACGCGAGCGGCTCGCTCGGAACGTAGGGCTGCGGAACGCGCGCACGCACTTACCGGGTTGCAGAAGGCGAAGTCCACGCTGCGCGGGCGCAGCGCGCGCATCCCGTCCGCGAGCAGCGCGCAGCCGCTAGCGCGCACGAGCCGCAACGAGGCGGCTGTGCACTGCGCCGCACACGGGTTCAGGTCTACCGCTAGCACGTGCGCTTCAGGACGCAACTGTGCAACCGCTGCGGCCAGCGCGCCGGAGCCGGAACCGAACTCGAGCGCGGTGAGCACTCCGCGCAACTGTCCGCTCGCGGCGTACTGCGACAAGGCGTCGAGCAGCAGGAACGTGTCTTCCGCAGGTTGGTAGACGCGTGCGCGGTGCAGGCGCGCATATTTCAGCTGCATGTTGACGCTCTCAGTCAGCGCAATTTTATACGCAAAAATTCGCGGGCGGCGGCAGCGCTCCGCTCTCTAACTAATGAACTTCTTGTGGATGATGTTGATCCCTTCGTCCTCGTACTCCGTGCGGCTCACGCAGGTGTTCGAGAAGGTCGAGAGCGAAGCGAGGATGCTGCCGCCGATCCAGACCGAGTACTTGCGCTCCGGCGGCGCGATGATCTTGATTTTGACGGTCGTGGGCGCACTCTGGCGCAGCTCCGCTTCAAGCCGATTGCCGAGGTTTTCGATGAGCGTGGTGCCACCCGAAAGCACGATGTTCTTGTAGAGCTGCGTACGCGTGTCGATGTCGCTGGCGACAATCGAGTTGTAGATCTGCGTGTGAATGCCCGGGAACTCCATGTTGCTCATGTTCGGCTGGAAGAGACACTCCGGCGCGCAGAAGCGCTCGGTGCCGACGTCGATCACGTTTCCGTCCGGCAGCTTATGCTTCTTGACGATCTGGTAGAGATAGTCCACGTTCTTGCAGCGCTCGAGCTCGGCCTCGTAGTCGTCCGCGATGTATGACGTTTTTTCCTTGATGTCGCGGCAGATCTCGAGTTCGGCGGACGTGCGCAAGTTGATCCCGCTCTCGCAGAGCAGCTTCTGGAAGCGCTCGGTGACTTCGCGCCCGGCGAGGTCCAGCCGGATGACGGACGCAGGCATCGAGAAGCCGTCGTAGATCGGCACGATGTGCGACACGCCGTCGCCGCTGTCCAGCACCAACCCTGTGGTTCGGCCGGACGCGTACAAAGACAAAACCGCCTGCACTGCAATGAAGCACGACTGAAAGCCGTAGTCGTCAAACATCGTTTGAACCATTTTCTCGCGGTTTTGCTTGGGGTTCTGCGAAGGCTCCGTGAGCATGATGCTATACGCGGTGAGGTCGTCCACGCGCAGCTGGTCGTGGAACGTGTGGTTCCACAACAGCTTCATGTGCTCCCAGTCGGTCACCATGCCGTGCTCCACCGGGTAGGTCAACTTCAGCACGCCCTTCTTTGCGATCGCCTCGTCGCCCACGTACTTACTCTTGCTTTCCGCGCCGAGCATAACGCTGTGTTGCTTCGGGATGCCAATTACGGAGGGGAACAGCGCGCGCGGCGCGTCGTCCCCGGCGAACCCGGCCTTGACCTGGCCGCTCCCGTTGTCCACCACCATGAAGTTCGAAGACTCTTCCGTCGACATTGTCCGGTTTCCAAAATTAAAAAAACACGCAGACTCAATTAAGTGCAGCCAGCGTTTTGCACCGTGCATGCACACTGTTCGAATAATGTGCTACGATGCGGCGCGACACGGCCTTGCCGCGATCCGGAAATACGGCGCTATTTTTCATGAATAATTTTTCGTACGACCGCGCGCGCAGCGCAGCCACCAAGACGCAGGTGGAAGCGTTCATCGCGACGGTCCGGCGTTTGCAACGTGTCGACCACCGCGCGGCGAAGTGCTATGCGCTGGACCTCGCAAAGCCCTTTTCCATCAACGGCTACATCAACGTGCTGGACAGCTTCGCGCTGAAGCGCAAACAGAACCTGCGCATCCGCGGCCTGAACCGGCTGCACAACAACGCGGAGATCACCTTCATCAAGGACAAACTGCGACTCGTCAAGGAGTTCGCGAGCCGCGAGAGCGGCGACGCGCCTGCCGCCGCGGGCGCGGCGGGCGCCGCGCAAAACGACGTGCGCGGGCTGAAGGAGCGCGTGGAGGCGTTGAAGGCGTCGAAGGCGAACCTGCAGTCGATCTTGGCGGCGCTGAAAGAGATGCAGCGCAACCGCGAGGCGCTCGAGCGGCTGCTGTAGCGCGGTCGTTCCTTGGTTTGTTTTGCGCACCAATTTAATATTTATCTATTTCCCGATTCATCTACTCGAAGTGCCTGGCCCGCCAGCTCCTTTCGCACGCATTATTCGCATTCGCAGTCACGTCAGAACTAGACTGCGTTTCTTCGGCGAAACCTACTGGATGAATAAGACACAACCATGGCGACTGTAAACATCCCCAGCTACTGCGATGACCCGAACTATCGCTACAAGATGCCGATGGTCATCGTGAAGACCGTCGGTCGCGGCAACGGCATCCGCACGAACATCATGAACATGGGCGACATCGCGCGCGCGCTGAAGCGCAGTCCCGAGTACTGCACACGCTTTTGCGGCTGCGAGCTCGGCGCCTCGAGCCAGTACAAGGCGGGACAGGGCTTCGCGTTCGTGAACGGCGTGCACACGGACCGCGAAGTGCTCGCGGTGCTCGACAAGTTCGTCGAAAAGTTCGTGCTCTGCCCGCACTGTCGACTGCCGGAAGTCGACTTGCTGGTGCGCGAGCGCCGCGTCTGCGGCGTATGCAACGCGTGCGGCTTCGATGGCGTGATGGACAACGCGCACAAAGTCGCGGTGTACATTTGCAAGAACCCGCCGCAGACCGCCAACAGCACGGTGCGCAAAGGCGAGCCCGCGGAGACGAGCAAAAGCCGGCGGAGCGCGAAAGCGGTCGACGCGGATGAGGAGCAGTGCATCAACCTGAACCAGTGCAACCAACGCGTGGTTTGTCCGAAGGAGGAAAAACGCGAAGCGCGGGAACGGAGCCGGCGCGAACGGCTCGAGAAGCAGGCGGAGTCTAGCAAAGGACTGCACGCGTTGCTCGCGCAGCTGGAGGCGCGCATCGAAGAAACAGGCAAAACATCGGAAACCCTGAGCGCGAGCCTGCGCGACGACCTCGCGACGGGCAAAATTTCTCATTTTGAGTTTGCATACCTGAGCTTGGCTCTGTTGTTTTCGGGCGAAGAAGTGACAGGCGATGAACTCGCAAAGTGCGGCGACCGCGTGAAAGCGGCGCTCGCCGACCTCGACCAGAGGTCAATCTTGAAAGTGTGGGAAGCGCTCGGGCTAGACTTGCATCAGGAAGTATTTGAGAACTACAAATTTGTGTGCCACTGGCTGTACACGGAGGACCTCGTCGACGAAGACGAGTTTTTACGCCGCTATAGCGCGCAGAAAAGCGTTTCGAACAAGAAGGCCGCGGAAGACCGCACGCGGCTCGGGCGCAGCCGTGGCGCGCAAGGCGCCGCGCAGTTCATCGAGTGGCTGCAAGTAGCTGACTCACCTTCGGAGTGAGCTAGAAGAACTCCTTGATTTCATAGCAGAAGTAGTGCCCGTAGCAAAACGAAACCAAGTAGCCGAGGAACAGCCCTGCGAGGACGTCGGTGGGGAAGTGTCGGCGGTCTGTGATGCGCGAAATGCCGATAAACACCGGCACCACCAGCGCCATGATGAGACAGAGTGCGATCACTACGCCGTTCATCGTGGTGATGAAGTTTTTCTTGTGCATCTTGCCGCGCGACGTGAGCGTCAGCCGCTCCGACTCTTCGGGCAGCAGACGCACCAGGCGCATCTTGCGGTTACGGATCGATTTGCGCCAAACGGTGAACAAGAACATCGCACTCGAGGCGGCCGTTGTGGCCGCCATCGACGTGTGCCCAGAGGGCATGCTGCGGCGGCCGTCAAGCACGACCTCTGCGCTGCGCGCGTGCGGGCAGGTCACGTAATAGCCGCGCACCACGTTGAAGGGCACCGGCGGCCAGACGGTCGGGTCGAAGATTTTTTCGAAGCAGCGCGCAACGTAGTCCGGCCGCAGCCGGCCGCTGAGCGTTTTGAACGTGTCGGTGATCGCTAGCGTGCTGAGCACAGAAAGCAGCATGAACACGCCGTAGGTCACCACTGTCTGTCGAAACGCGAACTCGGAGTACTTCGCGTTCAGGTAGTGCGAAATCATGAGACAGACGACCGTCGCGCCGCTCCCGAACACAAGTACTGACCAGAAGGGGATTGTCGACACGGGCGACATCGGGTGCATGTGTACTGCCCACTGCTCGTCCGAGAGAGGCGCGTGCAGGTTTGGCGTAGCGCGTTGCATGCTCACGCTGAACACCGCGAGCAGCGCTGCGACGATGAGCTCGTACTTAAACACGCGAGTGCTGTTGAGCAAAAAGTCCTTCCAAGTGCCCGTTGCGGGGACTTCGTCGAATCGCGCCGTCGCCGGAGGCGGCACCGGAATGCCGCAGTCAACGTGATGGTCTTGATTCATCAGTCCTGAAATTAATAATTAGAAATTCGTCTCTAAAATGCATGGTCTCGTCTTCTGCGTTTCGGCTTACTAACTCCGGCGCAACCGCCGCAGCGCTGCGAGACGCGCAGGCGCGGCGCGTTCGCGTCCCGACGCACCGCGTCGGCGCCCTCAAAAAGCATTGGAAGGCGCTCATTGAGCCGCTCACGGCGCACCTCAAGCTCGCCGTCAAGTTTGACCCCAAATCGCTGCAAATTCTGCTGCTGCCAGCGGCGCTGCTCGCCGCGTCGGCCGACGACGCCGCCTTTGCGCGCGAGACCGCGCTCGCCGAGGGCGAGGCGCACTGCGCTAAAGCCGTCGAGTACCTGAACGCCTTCCTCGCCGGCTTCGCCGTGCAGGACTGCGTCGCGATTCTGCGGTTGCGCGACATCTACCTGCAGTCCTTTAAAGTCACTGACGTCAAGAACCTCAAGCGCGATCACCTCAAGCGCGCCATCGCGCGCATCGTCGGGACCAAGGGCCGCACCAAAAACTCGATCCAACACTCCACCAAGACGCGGCTGCTCATCGCAGACAAGACGATTCACTTGCTCGGCTCGCACGAGAACATCGCGCTCGCGCGCGACTCCATCTGTTCGCTGATCCTCGGCGCGGAGCCTAGCAAAGTGCACACCCACCTCAGCGTCGTGAACCGCATCATGAAGGAAAAAATTTAGCCTTTTGTAATTTCCGCATGCTCAAACCTAAGCGCCGCCCCGAAAGCGCCGTCGCCGGCGCCTCGCTGCTGCGGCCCCCCGCCGCGCCGCGCGCCGGGCCCGCCGAGCTGGAGCCGCTCGCGCCGCCGCCGCCCGCGCCCGCGCCCGCTGCGCCTGCGCCTGCGCCTGCGCCTGCTGCTGAACAGAGCGCCGCGGCGTTCTACAAAGCCAGCAAAGTCGTCGTCGACACCAACCCCGAACTGTGCAAAGACTTCAACGAGACTGGGTACTGCGGCTACGGAAGCACCTGCAAGTTCATCCACGACCGGCATAATCTCAAGCCCGAACCCAAAGCCGCTCGCAACAACTGGAACGAATGCAAACGCAAAATATAGAGCTTAAATGTCCATCAACACAATCTTGTTTGCCGTCTTCGACTCCTTCGGGTCCGCGTTGTGCAGCGCCAGCACGCGACAACCCTTCTTCAACAGCTTCGCGTTGCGCGCCAGGTCAATCACCGCCGACACGTTCGCTTCGTTGCAGTTCTTGAGTTCTGGCAGCACCACCGCGAAACAACCGCGGTACAGCGCGAGCTTGTGCGACAAAAACTCGCATGTCGTGCCCACAATCACGCGCTGGCTCGAGCGGAATTTCGCCATCAACTGCGCCGTCGTGCCGCAGTTCGTGACCGTGATCATGGCTTCGCACTGCGCGCCGTACGCCACGCGCACCGCGTTGTAAACCAAGTTCTCCAACGGGTTCGTCGGCGGCAGCTGCAGCGCGATCGTGTTGTAATACACCGCGTAGTTGAAGCAACACTCTGCCTCGTACGACGTCTGTTCCAGGTACTGCACCGCGCGGTCGAAAAAGAGCCCGTTCGCGCTTTCGCCCGAAAGCATCACCGCGTCCGCGCCGTCGAGCACTGCGTTCGCCACGTCGCCGACCTCCGCGCGCGTAGGCCGCGGGTTCGAAATCATGGACTCGAGCATCTGCGTCGCGACGATCACCGGCTTGCCGGCTTTGTTGCACAGGTCGATCATGTGCTTCTGCGCCAAAAACACCTTTGACAGCGGAATCTCCATGCCGAGGTCTCCGCGCGCCACCATGATACCGTCCGAAACCTCCACGATCTTCTCGAGGTTTCTCACGCCCTCCGCGTTCTCGATCTTCGGAATGATCATGATGTGTTTGCCTTTCTCGCCCAGCTGCTTGCGGAAGTCGAGCACGTCTTGCGGCGACTGAACGAAAGACACGGCAATGGAGGTCATCAAGTTTGGCAGCCCGAACTTCGTAATGTCATTGATCTCGCGCTCGCCGCACACCGGCAGCTCCACTTTCGCGCCCGGCAAGTTCATGTTTTTACGCGAACCGAACTTCGCGTTGTTCAAAATCAGCGTGTCGACGTAGTCCGGTCCGCACGCCGTCACTTCTACCGAAAGCGACCCGTCTGCGATCAAAATCACGGCGCCTTTTTTCACTGTCGTCGGAAGCTTCTTGTACGTCGTCGCAATGCACGCCGAGTTTCCTTTGAACCCGTAGTCGGTCACGATGCGCAGCTTCTCGCCCTTTTTGAACTCGCAGCTCGAAATTCCGTCTTCGTAGTCGCCCGTGCGAATCTCGGGACCCTTCGTGTCCAGCATCAAGCAGACGCGCTTGTGCGGACGCTGCTTCATCGCTTCGTGCAGCCGGTCCAAGCACGCCTGGTGCGAGGCGTGATCGCCATGTGAGAAATTGAATCGCGCTACGTCCATGCCCGCGTCTATCAGCTTCAACAAATTCTCCACGCTCCAACACGCGGGTCCGAGCGTGCAAACGATCTTAGTCTTGCGCTTTTCGTTCGCAGCTCCTTGATCTGCGAAGATGTTCGCGCATTTGATGTCGATTCCGCGGTCAATCCAGCAACGATCCATCAGCAAATTATAAATTAATTTAGTTATATCGCGAATATTGTGTCGAAACGCAGCAAAGTGCTGTGCAATTTTCGCTTAATATATTCGCTTGTGGCTGGCGCCGAAAAATTGAATTTTCAATTGTTTCGCGTTTTACCGCAGCAGCTTGGCGCCAACTTTCGCTAGCTAGAATGGCCTATGTCAGAGATTGAACTGCACGAAACACACTGGGTTGCACCCGACCTACCATGAACTACAATACTGAAGGCAGCGCGTTGCTGGCGCGCTGGCGCAAGATTCCCACGCTAATCGACGGCTACCTCGACGCCTTCACGATTTTGCAGGTGTCGCTGCTCGCACGGTCTTTCCGCGGGTACCGTTGGAACTTGTGGCCTGAAAAGACGCTCTCCAGCGCGCCGGAGCGCAGGCTGTGTTTCCACGGCTTCCGCGGCTACGACGCAGGCGTCATCGTGAAGTGTTTTAGCTCGTTAGTCGCGCTGCTGAGCGACGCCGCGTGCGAAGAAGGCATTATTTTAGACTTTTCTGGCTGCACAGCGCTCAAAGACTCGAATGTCGCCCAGTGCGTCTGCGCCGGCACCAAATTCGACGCTTCGGCGAATCCGGCGAAATCGCTGATCAAGCTGCTCGCGCTTGACTTTTCAAACTTGAACGAGTTGACCGACTTGACGGTCATGACTTTGTTGAACACTCTGCTGCCGTTTCTCAAGCGACTCTCCTTCAGTGGCGTGCGCAACGACCGCTTCACCGGAGGTCCGTTCGTGGCCGACTTCTCGCCGAACATGTGGCCAGCGCTGAAGCACATCAACTTCAACTTTTCCACCATCACGCTAGACAGCGTCCTCGCGCTAAACAACAAGCTTAACTGCAAACTCAATGGCCAGCCGAGTTGCGAGACTGAAGCCCAGAGCCACGACCGGCTTTGCAACAGTACTGACTCGTGTGCAGAAGCCGCGAGCGCGGAAGCCACGAGCGCTGAACCCAACTGCTCCGAATGCGCGCGCGCTGACGCTGCGAGCGCGGAAACCGCGAACGCTTGCAGTGCCAGCGCGACGAACGGCGAGCACTCGCTCGTGCAAATAGACTTCGTCGGCACGGTTGCTTCGCGTCATTTGTTGGAGCAACTTGGATTTGCCGAGCTTCTCGCTGAGCTCGACCAGATTGTGGAAACGTTAGACTTTGTCGCCTTTGAGCGGCTGGCGCGCTCGCCGCCGACGCTGCGGTCTGCAGACCCTGCGGACGAACGCGTTGCGCTGTTTCTGCAGCACGTCTCGCCGCGCTGGCCGCTCTATATTTCAAACATTCCGATTCGTCACCGCTTTGCTGAGACGGAGAGCGTGCAGATCTGGTCCAACTTGCTGCAGGTTGCGATCAGCGCGGGCAATTTGTCGCTGATTCGCACGCTGCTCGACAACCACGCGTTCGTGAACGAGAAAGACTTCTTGGGCAAGTCCGTGCTGTACAGCGCGGTTTGTTCCGGGAAGCCGGACGTGGTGAATTGTTTGTTCAGCTACGGCTGCTCTTCTGAGTTGCGCACGCTGGCCGAACCGCTGCCGCTGAACGAGGCGATTGTGAAGCAGCAGTTCGACTTAATGCACCTGCTGCTCGACCACGGCGCGCAGCTGCGGTTTCGCGTTCCCGCGATCAAGCAGTTCATGTCGCCGTTGTTCGTGGCGTGCGAGCGCGGCCCGGAGCGCGTCGCGCACCTGCTGTTTGAGTGGGGCGCAAACCCCAACGAGTTTCACGGTTCGTTCAAGAACAGCGCCATGATGCTCGCTTACAAGCACCAGCCGCGGTTGCTGTACTTGTTTCTGCATTCGAACGAGTTCAAAAGTTCGAAACTCGCGCTCGAGGTCTTGACTGCGGCGATAGCGAACGACGACTTGAAGTCCGTGAAGCTGCTGGTTGACTTGTTTCCGACTCTGCTGCTCAAAAGCCACCCGACCTGGAGTTACCCGCACATTCACGTCTCGCGCGCGAGCAAGGCCAACTTGCTGTTCTTTCTGTTGAACACCTTCACGAACTTGCTCTTCCCGGGGCTCGAGTTACGCATTCGGCGGTTCCCGGACTGCGGCAAGCACGAACTAAAGCAGCAAAAGCTCTGGCACGGCGACTCGAAGCCGCACTGCAACGCGCCGAGCAACGCCTACTCGTCGGACGTCGTGCACAACAGCAAGAGCGGCGACCAGGAGCTCCGGAGCAAGGAAGCTGCGAAGCTGGCTTTTAACACGGATCTCGACGCGGACAGCGCGATGAGCCGCAACTCGCGCTCGGGCGCGTCGAAGATGCCGCGCGCCGGCGGCGGCGCCGTCGAAGAGAACGTGTTTTACCAGTTTTTGCAGTGCAGCGAGCCGTCGACCAAAAACACTGCGCTGCACTACGCCGCGGAAAACGGGAACTTGAACTGCGTGAAGTTGCTGCTTCAGTACGGATTCAACGTGCTCGTGACAAACGCGGCCGGCGACACGCCGCTGCACCTCGCGTGCGCGGAGAACCACGGCGAGATCATAGCCTACTTGCTGTGCTGTGGCGCGGACCCGTTTAGCTCGCGAAACTTGGAGGGAGAGACGCCCATCATGACTGCTATTCGGTGCCGGAACGATACGTGTTGCCACATAATCCTAGATTTTTTTTCAATTTGCTCCAAGCAGCTATCCGTAATGTTAATCGACAGCAAAACGCAGAACTCGCTGAGTTGTCCGCTCGACTTTGGGCTGAAGTACCACCGATTGAACGTAGTTGCGCACATGATCGACGCAAACTTGGCGGATTTGCTGGTCACGAAGAACCCTGCGCTGCGCGGAGAGTGCGCCAAGACTAGTAAGTTGCTCGCGCTCGCACGCAGCCCAAAACATTCTCGACGTCGAGAACTTCACGCCGCCGCAGCGCGAAATGTTGTTGCTGCTGCAGCGCTATTTCGGCGAGGAGCCTCCCGGCTCGCTCGCGCACCTCGCGAGTGCCGCGGAGAAGCCTTTCTACAAGCAGAGCGCTGTGCACGTCGAGTGGGACGCGCTGTGCTTGCAGTGCAAAGAGTCGCAGTTAGTGACCGCGCCGGAGAAGGCGATCACGGGCCCAGGCGAGGCTTCGGACAAAAAGCTGCGGCGCTTTCAGTCGCGCATGCGGCTCTCGGGCAAAAAGCCGTTTTTTTCCTTCGGCGTTTCAAAGGAGTGAATTTTTCGTGGCGCGGTATTTGCCCGCCTGCAACTAATAATTCAGATGCATGCGATAGGCTCAATGCAGTCTTCGAGTTTTGCGCAGTACGCGCGCTCGTGATGTCGTCGCAAGACAGTCTCGGAGCGCAGCGAGCGCGAGAGCGCGGCGCGGCAGCCGCGCCCACAAACAACGTCTATTCGCCGCAGTTTTCCGCGAGCTGGCTCTCACGGGAAGACGTTGGGCCGTTTGCGAGCGAGGAGCCGTCGCCCCTGCGCCAGTCCTTCAGCTCCGCCGGCGACTCGTGCTTGAAGCTGGTCAACGTGTGGCGCCGCGTGCGACTGGACTTCGTCGACGCCTCGAAGCCCGGCGAATTTCTGTACCTCGTGAAGAAGCACAAGACCAAAAACGCGCAGCGAGCCGCGGAGCTGCAGTTGTCCGACCAGGTCTTGCTACACAGCGTGTTGAAGAATCCCATTTATGAACTCGCGCAGACCTTTCAGCGGTACAACGTCACGCCGCGCGCGAACGCGTTCAGTCTGCCGCAGCTGCGCGACGCGCCGGCGCTCTGTGACGCGCGCCGGCTGCACGCGTTCGGCGCGGGCAGCGACCTCGTGCGTTCGCTCGCGAGCGGCCGTTCGGGCACGTTGACCAATTTGCCGCTTGAGCTAAAGCTGTTTGCCGAAGAGACGCCCGCCGCAAAGCCGCCGCGCGGTTTCGTGCGCGCGGCCGGGCCGAAAGGTAACCCTTGTTCGGACGTCGACGCGTTGCGCGCGACGGGCGGCGTCTCGCTGCGTGAGCTCAGCGCGAAGGCTGCGGCCAAAAAGGTTGGGAAAGCAAGCCTTCGCTTCACGCTCTACAAGCCAGTGCCGCCCGCAGGCGCGCGCTTCGAGGAGCTGCTGTCTATCGCTTCGAAGTCGCAGTATTCGCCGTCCGCTCGCGCGCCGCAGCTGAGCGAGCCGCTGTCCAGCTCTTCGAGCTCGCAGTCGGGCGAGGCGCTCAGTTTAGACGCACCCGTCGCGCTCGGACTGGCCAACAGCGCGGACGCGAGCGTGCGCTCCCGCTGCATGCTGACGTCGTACAACTCAGGTAGCGCAATGGAAATGCGCTACTTCACGTCCATGAAGGACGTCTACGGCAACGAAGACAGCAGCGCCATGGACGCGTTGTTGCTAGGCGCGCCGCGCGAGGGCGCGCAGAGCGCTGTGCGGAGCGCTGCGAAAGTTTCGGCGCTGCACGCCTCTGCGAGCGACACCGCTGTCTGCGGACGCTCGGGCTTTCGCACGGAGCTGCTGCAAAGCGCGGTCGCCGAGTCCGAGGTCAGGACGCCTGTGTCGCGAAAGGCTTCGCAGTATGCGCGCGCGCGCGCGCGCCCGCAGTCGTCGTCGGACTTCTCGGCGGAGAGCTGCACATCGAGCGAGCTGCAGCTCGCTGCTGAAGCGCCGCCGCTGGCTTCAAGCGCGCTGCCAAAGCGCAGTGCGAGCGACGCGGCAAACAACTCTGGCACACAAACCGCTTCGCTGCTCGACTCTATTTTGGCGAGCAGCAACCTCGCTGCGAGCGCTACTGCGGCGAGCGTCAGCGGCGCGTCGAGCAAGCTGCACGCGCAGTCGACGGCAGCTTCTGCTGCCACGCAGCCGGCGCGGCTGGCTGGCAAAGCGAGGCGCGCGGAACGCCAGCGCATTGTGCACGGCGTGTTCCAGCAGCTCAGCAACATTAACAAACTGCGCGCAGACATAGACGCCGAGCTCGCAGCGCGCGATGAGGCGCTGCGCAGCCGCGCGCAGAACCTCAACTCGCTCGACGACGCTGCGCTGGCTCCCGCTCTCAGCGACGGAAGCGCGCCGCGAACAAAAAGAGTTTGTACGTCGAGTGAGTCGCTCGGCAGCGCTCAAGTTGCTCCTTTTCACGGCGCTGCTGCGGAGAGCGGCGCG
>NW_020873735.1:188772-232947 GCF_001901225.1 Dermatophagoides pteronyssinus
CACGGCGCTGCTGCGGAGAGCGGCGCGGAATGCAAAACGGCGTTCAGCGCGGACAGTTCGTACGAAAGCGTTTGTTTCACGCAGCCGCTGGCGCCGGACGCTGCGTCTCGCGGTTCTGCGGCGCGTTCACCGCCCCAGGCTCGAAAAGAGCGGCAATCGAGTGCGTCGTGCAGCGACTGCAAGCTGCAGCGTGGAGCGCGCAGCAGGCGCGAACGTTCTCCAGATGCCTCGGACTCCGGCTCCGACTTGGCGGATCGAGCGGCGCAGCGGTGCGTCGCTGCGAGTGAAGCAGCGCTCGCGCACGGGCGCGAGGAGCGCAGCGACTCGCCGCAGCGGCCCCCTGCGGAGGCGGCCGCGGAGGACGGAGCAGTCGACGAGGGCGCGGTCTGCGGCGAACGAGAGTCGCAGCCGCAGCCCAGCGGCTGCGCTGTTGTGCGCGAAACCTGCGTCACGAGTGCGTCTGCTGTGGGCACTGAGCAGGCCAACGAGATGCCGCAGCAGCGACTGCGCGGGCGCGCGCGCGGGGCGAGCTCCTCGAGCTGCAACTCGCACTCGCGTTCGTCGCGAGACGCCGCGACGCTGGCTGCTAGCGGCTGCCGTTCCTCAGCGGAGCTCTGCCACGGGTCGCACGCCACCGTACGGCCGCGCGCTGCCGCTAATGGCTTCCTGCTGTCTGCCTCGGCCATCTCGTTGAGCAACTCAAGCGTTCCGGTCCTCGCGGTAAAGTCGCCAACGGACGCGCAACTGTGGCTAGACTTGCATGCTGAAGACAACAGAGATACAGAAAGTGAGAGAGGGTCTGAGGCTAGCGCTAAGTTTCTGCGCTCAGACAGCACGGAAAGTCGCCCCCACAGCGAAGGCCGAGCCGCGGGTGCCAACGAGCTCTGTGCGCTGCGCCGCTGCGAGGCGCGGGGAAGCGATTGCGCTGACGCACAGGCGCTCGGGGTTTCTATCGACTCTTGCTCCCCGGCGGAGTGCCAGCGCGAGCGTGCTGAAAAGCCGAGCGCAGAGAGCAGTGCGCAGATGCTGTGCGTGCAAGAGCAGCGAGACAGACTGCGCGTTACGACTGCGCAAGCCGAGCCGAGTGCGACGGCTCAGCTTTTGCCCGCGCTGCACTCGGCGTGCAGAAGGATTACGGAGAAAGTCGAATCGGGCGTCAGCTGGATGTGCACGCAGAAAGCTTCGCGGAATGACGATTTGAACTTGCGACGGCTCTCACCGCGCATGAAGCGAACGCTTTGTACGGCGCGCGTCAGAGTGCTGCAGCGTCAGCGCGACGCTGCGGCGCGCAGCGGCGCCTCCATTTGCGACAGCAACTTAGAGGCGAGCGCGCCGGAGCAGCCCAGTGCGTTGTCGGATCTACCAGCTGTGCGCGGCGAAGTGGCAGACGCAGCTGCTAGCGAGAAAGCGCTAGACGAGCAAGCACAAGACGAGCAAGCGCTAGGCGAGAAAACGCTAGGCGAGAAAGCGCTAGGCGAGAAAGCGTTAGGCGAGAAAGCGCTAGGCGAGAAAACGCTAGGCGAGAAAACGCTAGGCGAGAAAGCGCTAGGCGAGAAAACGCTAGGCGAATTCACGTTCGGCTCTCGCATCCGCTCGAAGTTCATTCGCGTCCGCGAAGCTCTGCGGCACACTGTGGCCGCGCGGCCGGCGGCGCAACCGGCGGCGCAACCGGCCGACGCGCAAGCGGCCGACGCGCCAGCCGACGGCGCGAACCACTTGCCGTTTCGTCTCCTCTTCGTGCGCCGCCGCGCGCGATGTTCCGGCGAGTCGGCTGAGAGCGCGTCTGCCAAGGGGGCGCGATGCAAAGCAGTGCTGTCGCGCCCGGTCGCTGCGCCACAGACCGTGCTGAGCTACGGCGGTTTGACGCGGCCGTTGTTGTGCGACATATTGCGGTTTGCGAAAATCACTGAAAATCCGGAGGCTGCGTCGTGCGGCGCGCAGGAGCAAAGTCGGTTTGCGCGCAGCCACCCGACGCCGCGCCGCAAGAGCGCGCGCCGCGCGCAGACTGGCTGCGAGCTGCCGCAGGCGCTCGCGATCGACGCAGAGACTAGCTGCAGAGTTATGCAAAATCTGTTCGCGCAGTCGTCGAGCAGCTCCGCCTCGAGCGCGGAGTCGCTGGCCGCGCCGGCGATGCAGAGCGCCTGCGTTGCAAGCGCGAGCGAGTTCTTCGACGTCTCAAGTCTCGGCCAGTTCGCGCGGCAGCCGCAAGCCGCCAGCGCCCCGCGGGCGCCGCCGCGTTGCGCGCGTGCGCGACTTGCGCTCTTCGAAAACCTGCGTTGCGCGATAGCGGGAAGTGCGTTGCAAGACGACGTCGAAGCCTCGCTGGGCGAAGCGGCCGCGTGCGCGAGTTGGCGAAAGCGCGCGCCGCCCGAGGACGCCGCGCTCGGCGCAGACCAGAGCATGTCGAGCCTCGAGCTGCAGGTGATGAGCGCCATGTCCGAGCTGCGCGCGCGTTCTCGCTGCGCAGTCTAACTCCGCCGCTGCTCCGGCTTTTGCGGTTTGCAGCTGCGCACGCACGGGCGCCAGCGCTACGCGTGCTTGCGCTTCGCCAGCTCTGGCAGAATGGCGAGCAACGCGATTTCAACGAGGACCGCGGCGACGCCGAAGCTCGCGGCAACCGCGAGCCGCAGCTCTAGCGCGCGGACGCGCAGCGTTTCCGCGGCGTAGAAGCCGGCCACGCAGGAACCGGCGAACAGCGCGGCGAAGAGCGCGCAGAGGCGCAGCCCGTGCGCGAGGTCTCTGTCCGCGCGCGGCTGCGCTGCCGCGAAGTGGGCGCGGTAGAGCCGTTCGCGGCGAGCGCGTTCGACGGCTTCTGCGAGCGGCAGCAGCTCGGCTACGCGCTCGGCGCGGTCGGTCATTCGGCAACGGCCGAGCTCTGCGCAGACAGCGTCCGCGGCGGCGCTGCTGAGCCGCGGCAGCCGCTCTGCCACGTCGCTGAACCGCACGCAGCGACACTCCGCGGGCAGCTGCAGTAGCGCGCGGAGCGCGGCGGTCGGCTCTACAAGCCGCTGCGCCTCTTCGCGTTCGCGCTCGACAAGCGCAGAGCGTGGCTGGGCGCCGACTGCGGCGACAGGCGCGTCGGCGTCGGCGCTAGTTTTGGCGGCATCTGGAGCAAACGCTGCGCGGAGCGCTGCGCGCACCCCGCTGTCGCACGCTCGCGCGGCGGCGCCGCGCGCACCGGAGCGCGGTGCAGCTTGCGCCGGCTGCGGCTGCGCGAGGCGCGGCGAATTGTTCACGCTGCGCGGCGGGAGCAAAAAATTCACACCACTCCCGCGGGAGCAAGCTGCAGCACGATTAAGCGTTTAGTTCTGAAATTTTTGCTGCGGATAAATCCTTGATATTCTCCCTTTATATTTAAAAATGGGAGAGAAGACCAATTCGGGCCTCGAATTGTCCACTCGGCACAAAGTGCTGTATGCGCTCGTCGGTGCGGGCCAGAACCTCATCGTCTACGGCTTCATGAACCTGTACAGGATCATTGAAGTCGAGGTTTACGACGGAAAGCCAGTGACGCGCAACTATTTCATGCTGCTCAACTTCTTCTACTTACTGGCCGCGGTGCAGAACTCGATGATTGGCTGCTCGAGGATCTCGGTTTTTGCCGGACTCACTTGGACCTTTGTGGGGTTGCTCATTTTCGCGCAGGTCTTTTTTCAGCCGTACTCGCGCACCGTGATGCTGGTCGACCTGTGTGGCGTGTTCGCGGGGTTCGGCTACGGACTGGTGATGCCGGCAATGTATTCGCTGGGCTCGAAGAACCGGCGTGCGACGCGCATCATGAGCATCGCGCAGTCGCTCGGCGGGCTGTGTAACGTCGTCTTCTGCATCGCCGTCGTCGAAGGGCTCAAGCGCTTCGGCGTCTCGATCTACTGCCGAGTGCTGACTGCGTACATCTCGCTGTGTTTCTTGAACTTCATGGCTGTCGCGCTCTTCCTCTCCCTGTCGCCACTCTCTGGCACGCTCGAGCAGTACCAGCTGTGGCAGCGCACTAGCTACGTGCCCATCGGCCTCGACGCGCAGATCGGCGAGTCGCTGATCGACGAGCAGCCTTCGAAGGACTTTGAGAGCGACGCGAAGGGCATCTTCAACGCGAAGTACTTCCTTTTTTACTTTTTGACTTACTTCCTGCAGTTCGTGAAGGGCGCGAGCTACCCGATCGTGGCGCCCGGGTTGTGGCACACCGGCCGCGACATTTACCTGATCTTCTGCTACCAGTGCGTCGACGGCCTTTCGAAGATCGCCTACGGCTACCTGCCGCCGAAAAACCTGTTCCAAGTGATGTGCATCTACGTCGCGAACGCCGCAGTTTTCTTGATGATTGTGCTGGCCGCGATCGTGCGCCACCCAATCATCAACAACTTCCCCTACAAGGGCTTCGTGATGGTCTGCCTCGCGGTCGTCAACAACTACGGCAACGAGTCCGCGTACAACGAGCTCATGAAGATCGTGCCGAAGAGGCAGGCTGCACGCGCTTCGAGCATCGACTATTTCTGCAACGTCGCAGGCATTCTCGTCGGCTCCATCTTCGGCGCGAAACTCCTGGTGCCCTACTTGAGGAATCTGCAGAAGGTCAAAGCGCTGTAGACTCCGTGTTTTTTGTATTTTAGTATTTAGTGCGCGCGGTCGCTGCGCGGAACGCTGATGGCGCCGAAGAACAAACAGCTCTTCGAAAAACGCTTCTACTCCGCAAACCGCGCGGGCAACCTGCCGCACGCAGTCGCGACCGAGATGGGCGCGGCGCTCGCGCGGCGCGCCGAGAGCCAGCAGGCGCGCCAAGACCTGGTTGCGACGCCCGCCGCCGCGCTGCTCACGCCGCACGGCGCCGCCGCGACTGCGCCGCAACTCGGCGCCGCGTGCGAACGACTGCGCAGCCTCTACACGGAGGCGAACAACACGCACCTGCGCGACGTCAAGCGGCTCTCCGACTTTCTGGAGGTAAGTCGCCGCGCGCGCTGCGTAGGCGCCCGTCGACACGGGCATTAAGCCGCAAACAAACATTCGCGTGCTCGACCTCGACACGCTCGACCCAGAGCTCCTCGCCAGCATTCTCGCCTGAGCGCTACAACTCGAGCTCGCGCTCCTCCGGCGCCAGCGCGAGCTCGCAAACCCTGGTGAGGACGAACGCGCGCTCGCCGGCGCGGCCAACAGCACATGCGCCGCGCGGGTCTACGCCGTCGAAACTGCCGCGCCCCGAGTCTAGCTCCACGCAGCACAGCGGCGAACCACGCACGTGCTGCGCGCGCTGCGTCTCCGCGCTGAACTCGCCGACGAAACGCAGCGTGCCGCGCTCCTGCGTCGAACGCAACGCCACGCGCGGCTGTTGCGCGTTCAGCAACTCCACGCGGCTCGTGTGGAACACGCACTCTAGCTCCGCCGCGTCGCAGTGCGGCGTTTCGCCGCACGCCGCAGCCCCGCTTGGCGGCGCGCTGCTCTGCGCGGCGCGCTCTGCGGCGAGCGCGTCGCGCCGCTCGTAGGCGCCGATCTTGCGCAGAAACTGGTACGCCGTGCCCTCGCGCTTCATGTATTCCGCGCGCGAGAGCTCGACGCGCGCGCCATCCGCCGCGGCGTCGGACAGTCCGCGCAGCGCGCTGTTCGGGTCGGCGTCTTCGCAGAACAGTCGGGCGCCGCTCTCGAGGCGCGCCACCTGCGCGTCCGCCGTCAGCGGCACCTTCTCCGCTCCGCGCAGCAGAAACAGCTGCGTGAACTCTGGCTTCGAGCCCGTCCGCAGCTCGATTTTCGCCTTCAGCGCGTCCAGCCGCAGCTCACACGGCTGCAACTTCAGCACGAAGTGGTTCTCGGGGCACAAATTGTGAACCAGTTCAATTTCCATGCCTGCGAATTTCTTTAACTTTTATTGCCGCTCTCGCGAGTTTCCGCCGCTGTACCTCCGTTTCCGCTCTTCGCCGTCCGCGCGAAGCCCACTCGACGCCGCGCATGAGCAGCGGCATCATCACGTCATGCGACAAAAAGATTTACGCTTTCAGCTCCTTCAAAACGACGCCCGAGTTCCTCGCAGAAGTCGACTTCAACCGCAAAGCGCTCCGCAAAAACCAAGAGTACAAGCAGCGCTGCGAAATCGTGCAAAACTTCAACTTTCGCGACAGCTGCGCGAAGCTGCGGCTCAGCCGCGACGGCCGTAGCGTCGGTTGCTGCGGCGTCTACCCGCCCTCTTTCAAACTGTTCGATCTCGACGAGCTTTCGCTGAAGTTCGAGCGCCAGGTCGACGCGGCCATCGTCGACTTCGTCTTCCTCACCGACGACTACCAAAAGTTCGCTGCGATCGAGGCTGACCGCCACATCGAGATCCACGCCAAAGGCGGCCGCTACTTCAAAACGCGCATTCCACACGAAGGCCGCAGCATCGCCTACAACCCCTGGAACGCCGACTTGCTCGTCACCAGCAGTTCTTTTTCGATCTACCGACTAAACTTGTTCGACGGCTGTTTCAAGCCGAGCTTTGAAAGCGCGAGCGAGGAGACCACCGCCGCGCTCTTCAACCCGCTCGACAAGTGCGTCTACGTCGGAAACTGCGACGGCTTCGTCGAGATGTTCGACGATCGTGTTTCGACTGCGCCCGCGCGCGTGCAGCGCGTCGCGGCGGCCGACGCCGTCGACGCGGCCGACGGTAGCGCGCGCGTCTCGGCCGCCGCCGTCGCGCCAGAGGGCCTCTACCTGGCCTTCGGCACCGGCGAGGGGCTCGTCCATGTCTATGACTCGCGCAACATGCAGCAACCGCTGTACTCGTACGACCACAACATCGACGCGGAAATCCGCGATGTGCTCTTCGCTGAAACGCTGCTAGACCGCTCCTCTGAGCGCACGCTGCTCAGCGCGGACGTCAAAAACCTCTCCGCCTGGAAACCGCTGTTCAACAACGCGCCCGAAGAGGTGTTCTCTTTCTCCGCCGAGGCGCGGATTAACTCCATCGCGCAATACAAAAACTCCGGCTTCGTCTTCGTCGCCGCGGAAACGCCGAAGTTCGGCCTCTACTACATTCCCGACTTCGGGCCCAGTCCGAAGTGGATCCCGTACGCGGAGAAACTCGTCGAAGAAATGGAACGCAGAGCTGAAGAGACGCTCTTCGAAGGCTACGAGTTCTTGACGCTCGAGCAGTTCCGCGCACTCGCTGTCCAGTTCGCCGACTACCCCGGCAAGATCCGCCCGCACCAGCACGGCGTGCTGATAGAGAAGAAGACGCTGGACGCCATTCGCGCCTCGTTCAGCACTGTCTCGAGCAAGGCGCTCAAGAAGAAGCTGATTGACCAAATGCTCGAGCGCGCTGAACAAAGCGACCCGCTCTCCACCGTCATCAACGTCTCCAAGGCCAAAAAACACCACAAACAGTTCGAAGAGAGCGCGACGAGACAAGCAATCCAGCGTGCCGCCAAAACCAAAAACAAATTCAAAGCGGCCGACCATAAAAAGGCCTCTGCAGACGTACTGAACGACCCGCGCTTCACCGCTCTGGTCGACTCCGACTGAATGCTCGTTCGGGGCCGCCACGGTTTTCGAAACGCCGCGTTCTGCGCCGCTTCCGCCTAATCTGTCGCTGTTTTCGTCGCAGTTTACAGGAGGCCGCGCGTCCAGCTCACACGCGCCGCGGCGCGTCGGCTACTGCGTGAACTGCATCTTGCGACAAGGCACCGAGTCCGGACAGAACTTGCCGACTGCTGCCGGCGTGACGAGCTTCTGGACGCGGAAAGCCGAATAGATCTTTGGTCGCTCCAGCTCCGTCGCAAACGCGCTGCTTCCCGCTGCTTTGAAGGGCGTGTGGATGTTCGCGGACCGCAGCAGTGCGACCGGCGGTTGCGCGTTGCTCGCGCGGTCGCTCGGCGCCGCGAACGAGTAGTTCTGCGCTTCCTGTCCAGATGCGCGGCAGGAAGCGACCACCAACGAAGCGATTTGGTCTTCGATCTTCTGCTGCATCGTGTTCAGCGCATTGCTGATGTGGTTAATGGGCCCAGCGCTGCTATAATGGTGCGAGAAAGCCTGCAGCGCGTCGCTGCTCTTTTCTTTGTGCGGCTTGTCGGCCGTCGCGGCCTGTGGCCCTTCGTTCGCGCAACCGAAATTTTCTTTGTTCGCGAGCGCGTCCGGTAAAAAGCTGTCTAGCGGCATGTCGGTCAGCGCAAGCTCGGCGCTTGCGACCGTTTCCGCTACTTCTACGCCGCTGGCGTGCGGAAACAGAGTGTCCAGCGTGTCGTTGAAGATTGCGCTCTCGTTCATGTAGCGCGCCGCGGCGGCGCAGGTCTTTTGCGCCCGACCCGAACCTGCGTCGCGCATGGAGCTTTTCAGCGACCGGTACGTCTCGAGAAAACCGGCGCTGCACGGGGGCAATTGGCTCACGCTTAGCGCAGGCAACATCAGCCCATTGCTCGGCGACGTGTGTGCGCGAATCGGCGCCGGCACGTCCCATTCAGGCCAAATCACGTCTTCCATGGTTCGCTTGTCGCACACGTCGCCGTGTCTGCCGCGGTGAACGGCGCTATCCGAGTTTTTGTAGTGCAGACTGTCGTTCGGGAGGCCGCCGCTGTCGTGGTAGAGCGACAGCTGCTTTTTCATCACGAGTTTGCCCGAGTGATCGACAGAGTTGTCGATGTGCCCACATATCGCCAAGACGACGGGAAGCAGCACCAGTCCGTGCAAAATGCCGAACACGAGGGTCATCGTCAACATCTTGTAGAACAGTCGGAAGATGAAAGACTCGCTGAAGCTCAGCACAATGATGCCCACGAGCGTCGACGCGGCACCGTGGAACACGGGCGTGCCCATAAAGACGACGCACTCCACGCTCCGCAGGTTGCGCGTCCGCGCCTTGCAGTGCGCAAAGGTGTGGCAAATGTGTGCGCTGTAGTCAATGCTGAAGCCGATACTGATCACCAAGCAAATCATCGTGATCATATGCAGCTTGATCCCCCAGAAGTACATGAACCCCGTCACCGCCAAGTCGATCAGCGTCATCATCACCAGTACGATGATTCCTGTCTTCAAGTCCGGGATCAAGAGCATCGCGACTAGAAACATGCTTATCATTGCTGTCACCATCGAGCTGATGACGCTCGACACGAGGTGCAAGTCGCTCTCGTAGTAAAGCATCAAGTAGTTCCAAGCGTACGCTTTGATCAGCGAGTAGTCGCGCTCGCCGCCGCCGGAGACACGGCTCCGATTAGAGCCCGCGAAGCCGCCCAAATAGTCTTCGCGCTGCTCTGTGAAGTCGAGCAGTGACTTCTGCTTCCCAGCGTCTTTGAAATAGCTTGTCTCCGTTGGCATCGGGTTCAAGCCCCTGGAAACCATGTGCATTGCGGCCGGGTTTGACGCGCTAGCGCACTGAGCCCGAATCTTCTTCATCCAGTTTGCGCGCTCCTTCGAAGTTTTCATGCCGCGCGGAAACAACGTTAACCGCCAAGCCGACAGGTTCTGTCCGCGCCACACGAAGTCATGCTCGAACTGCTTGTACTTTCCGCCGGGCTTCGACAGCTCGTGGTACAAAACAGTCTCGAACTGGCGTTGGTTGCCGCTTTGCAGCGCGGTCTTCAGCTCGGCGTCGTCGAGCATGCGGATTAGCGGGTCGTTGAAGTTCACGGTCGAAGGGTCGCTGCGCAGCAAACTGTCCAGGTACCGCAGCGTGCTGATCGTCTCCGGCTCCCACCACGAAGTGGACTCGGGGAAAAACACGTACACTGGAATGTCGTACTGCGCGAAGTAGGTCTCTTGCATTTTGTCGTACTGTCGCAGAAACGAGTTGTCAGGCGACAAGTCCTTCAGCTCGAGCCCGAGCTCCATGCGCCATGTGCCGAAGCACGCGGCGCCGATGATCGAAGCGAAGATGGCCAGAATTGCAACTTTCGCAAAAGGCGTCAGAATAATCGGGCAGAACGTCGTGCAGAAGAAGCGCCGCCACAACATCCCCACGTTGCCCTCGGGCTCGGTGTAGATCGCTGGGTGCTTCTTCGCAACTTCGATCATCAGCTTTTCCTTCGGCAGAATGGCGAGCTGGGAAGTTGAGCTAGCGTCGATTACGCGGTTGCCGATGTAATCGAGCAACGCAAACAGGTGGTGCGGAGGCGGTCGCGATTGCGACTGCCCGGCGCCGCGGTCTGCTATTTTGGCGAAGACCGGAAGTGCGGCGACTTGATTTTCGACTATTGCGTTCACAATGTCGGGCGTTTGTAGGAAAGACTTGCTCGTCGCGTCTCCGGAGGCGGCGAGTAGTTGGTCGACTGCGCTACGGCTAGAACGCTTAGTCAGCGGCAACGTAGCTTTCGTATACTCGCGGCGCGCCTCGCTGAACAGCATGCCGAGGAAGATGGTAAGCTCGAAGAAGATGCTGAAGAGCAGGCAATTGAAGCTGAAGAGGCAGAAGTTTTTAATGCTGATGTAGAGGCTGTTAACGCCAACAGCAAACGCGATCAGCGAAGTAACCTTCGTAAGAATGATGCTCACGCCGCAGTCCTTCATTGAAGCGATGCAGCGCTCGCGCGGGTTGACCTCCGGGTAGATCAGCGAGTAGTTGTTGATCAGCACAAAGATGTCGTCCGTGCCGACGCCCATGATTAGAAAGGGAGTTACCAGCACCGTAGGGACGAACTCAACGCCGAGCAAGCTGCTGAAGCCGAAGCCTGCGACAATGCCCATCAGTGCGCTAAGCGAGCCGCAGAGCGCGGCAAACGACTTGTTGCGATACAGGTTGAAGCTGAAGTTCATCAGCGCTGTGTACGAGATCACTAACAAGAAGGTGAAAATCACGAAGATGATGTCTGAAGATTCGCTGGTGCTGCGCTTCAGCTCGTCGTCGCGCGACTTGAACGCATTGGCGGAAAGCAAAATTCCGTTGTAGTGGCTGCTGCTTTTCATTATGTCGTAAAACGCGTCCATCCACGCGATGTTCCGCGTCTTGTACTCCGGTTTGTCGTGCAGCGCGTACAGAAAGTTTAGCGCCTCTGCGGACTTCACGCACTCGATGTTCGCAAACGACATGCCTGGGTTAGAGGAAGGCCGCATTTCTTCGGGCGTCAGCAGGTTTGCGAGCAGCCGTGTCGGCAGCTCGCGCTCGCAGCGTTCTGTGCTCATGCCGCCTAAAATGAAATCGGGGATGAAGCCTTTTTTATCCGCGTTGAATATGTTGCCCTTGATGATGTACAGCTCTGGCGGGGAGTTCGCGGGCAGCAAGCGCTTCATTTGCCAGACGTCCATCTCGAAGACCGAAAGCACGTCGCACTTGTCGAACGGATTGATCAAGCACAAATCTTCAAAGGTTAGGTAGTGCAAAGCGTCGTGCTTCGGGTCGCCCGCTTTCGCCGCGCTCGCGCTCTGCACTGACGCGTAGCTTTCGCCGCTGCCATTCGCGCTCCAGAACAGCTTTCCACGGCTGGACTCATTTGGCAAGTACTTCGGCAGCGCAGGTAGCGCAAGCCGCCGACCGGTCTGCGGATCGACGATTTTGCCGCGCACAAGGTCGTCGACCTCTTGAGCTTTGCGCAAGTTCTCCCATGTCAGCATGTTCCTGCCGGGCGGGTCGGTTGTGATGATCAGAAAGTTGGTCAGCCCGAGGTTCTGCGCGAACACGGAGTTGTGCAGCACGGCGTCGCGTCGAGCCTGCGTGTTGGGCAGCGTGTACAGGTTCTCCGCGCCGTCGATCCAGATTGGGATTCCTGGCAAAAAGCCGAAAAGCGTCACCGCGAAGACCAGCATAGCCACTATGAAAACTAGTGTTGTGCGATCGTAAACCACGGCGCCCCACTTGCCGCACAGCATTGCGAGCGACTCCGATATGGTAGCCTTGAAATTGGCGATATCATTCAGCACGCTGGAACGTGCTGGTCGTGCGCGAGCACTAGTGTCTGACATTTTGACTGCTCAGTTACTGAAGGAAGGCGCTGCGCATTGTGTGTGTTTTTACGTGACGCGCTCGGTACGCTGCGTACATTTACAGTTTTGCATTTACAAATAGTAGAGCTCCAGGTACGCTTTCTCCGGGATTTCGTAGTCTTCAAGCGTGAGCTGGTCGCGCAGCACTTGGTGCTGGCGCTGCAACTTCAGTTTCCCCGCCTCAGTGCCTGCGTGTGCTCGACGCGCACCTACCAAGTTTTTGTGCAGCGAGCTGCTTGACCTGCGCGATTTCCGTGTCTGCCGCACAGACCACAGTGCACTTGCGCCCAAGACGGTCGTTGAGGAACAACGTAACGTTGCCAGGCATAGCCGAAAATCGATCGTAATTCAAGAAATAATCCGGAAAAGCCTAAATCCGCTTCTCCCTAGTAAGGCGCCGGATTTTAGAAATACGTAGAGTGCGTACTTGCTCGAAGAGGTACGCAGCGACGGCATGGTTGCCACTATCAGCGACACGTCTGCCGTTGACGCCGCGGAGGCTTTCGCCGCGCACCGCTGTGTAGAGGCTTCGCTGCTGGTCTGCAAACTCGCAGCGCGCGATTTGCGCCTTGAGAAAGCTGCGCTCGATGCGCTGGACGAAACGCAGACTCAGACACTCAGGCTTGCGATTCTGCTTGCGAACAACTGGTCCTCGTATGCCGAGATTTTCGCGCCACATCCCAACAGCACTAAGGGCGCGGAGCTCGTGAACTTCAACGACTTAAACGAGCGGCTCCTCGCGTTGTTCAGCGGCGGCGCGTTTGCGTCGCTGCAAGACTTTTGGCCGCTGCTCAACGAAGTTTTAGTCAGTTTCGGCGCGAACGCATACCGCAAGCAACTCGCGAATTCATCTGCGTTGACGATGCTGTGCGTTCACGCGATGACTATTAAAAGCTGCTTTTTAGCGTACGCGCTGCAAAGCGAGCCTGCGGCGCAAATGCAGCTGGTTAAACTCGTTTTCAGCTTGTTGTTTGCGAACGACGAGCCGTTGGCGCATAACGTTTCCACAGCATTTACTGCTGCTCTGTTTCGTTCGTGCTTCTCCCGTCTAGCTGAGGTGGAACGCGTCAGACTCGTCTCTCAGCTGTCCGACCTGGTGCAGCAGCTGGCATGTGGCTCAGAGCCGTTCCTCTCGCAGCACAGCTGCTATCGGCTCAATTTGTTTCTGCGCGAGCTGTCGCGGGAGCTGAACTGCTCACTGCTGACCAGACTGAAGTTGTTATTCCTCTTCGCCGCTTGCCACGCGCGTTGTTGCGCAGCCGCGCCCAAGCGCCGTCTACTAGCTCGCGTGCTTCTCGACACGGCGTGCTTTGCAGACGACAGCACTGCTACAGGCGCTACCGTTGAAGACGTTGTGGTGCTGCTCAGCCAGCTCGCAAAACTGCCATTCGAAACTGTCGAGCCCTTTTTTGCGTGCGTTTTCCAGGCCTCGGCGCGCAACCTTCTAGAGGAGCCGCAACGCGAAGTTTTGCGAAATGCGCTGATCAGCTTTGCTGCCTCGCTCTTCGCGCAACTTGCGCAGCCTCAGTGTGTCGGCGGCGCCGCGGCAACGGCGGCAGCGGCCGTCAAGCCGAAACTCGTCGATCCGGTTACGAAGCCCAGCGCTGCGAGCGCTTCGGTCAAGCCGAAGAAAAAGCTCTCTGCTGCGGCTGCGCACCTGCTGAAGTTGCGCGCTGCCAAGGCTGCTGACAAGTGCTGCGTGCCCAGCGCGAGCGCCGTTTGCGGCGTCGCGAGTACAAAACCGGAGCCAGTTCCAGCAGCGCTCGATCCGTTCGAGGCGCTTCGCAGCGCGCAGAGCATCGCGCTCGCGCTGCTGTGCGCGAAGCTGCCGTTTATCAACGACAATTTGCTCGAGCTCCTCTTGCACTTGGACACTTTCCGTTTGCGCCGCGACTCGGCGCTCTTCGCGTACCGCGCTCGCTCCGTGCTGCTCTCTTACTACTCCTGCGCAAAATCGCGCGCGTTCGAGAGGCGACTGGCCGAACGCATCGTGAACGTCGACGCGCCGCTCGAGAAGAACTTCGGCGCGCTGTTCACCGCACTCTTGCAGGATGCGCAGGAGTTCGTTTCGCGATCGCTGCTGAGCAAGGCGCTCTACCTTTTCGCAAAGGTGCTGCCACGCATGAACTTGAGTCGCAACCACGTGCGTTTGCTCTTCGAGTTGCTCTGCCACTCCAACCTACCACTGTCCTGCTCAGATTTCCGCGTGCTCGTCTCTCTGCTGAAACAGATCGGCGAAGCGTTCCCGCTGTACCCTTTGCACTCGATCCCCGGGTTCGCGAGCAGAAACTCGCAGCTCTTGGCCGGGCGCCTGGTCTCGCGCCCGCTGCTCGCATCTGAGCAGCCGGTCGCGCTGCTCACGGATTTGCTGAGCTGCGCAGTGGACGTCTCGAAGGAGCAGTTGCAAGCGCTCGTCTTGCGAGCCGTCCGCTCGCTGCAGCTCGATGAGGCGCCACTGACAGAACTGCTTGCTTCGAATTCAGTGCTGCGCTTCGTACTGGCAACCGTTTTGCGGCAAGCACGCGGTTGGGACTGCGAAGGCTTCGCCGAACTTGCTATTCTGGACGACGCTGAAGCGGACGACGCTGAAGCGGACGACGCTGAAGCGGACGACGCTGAAGCGGACGCGCGTCAGCTGCGTCGCAAAGTGATGGAAGCGATGGCGCGCACAAACCTGGCGGCTGCCAGGCTGATCACTGCTGCGCACTTGTCCGCGATGCAGAGCGACTGGCTGCCGGAGCTCACCGCGTTGTACTTCGAGGTCAAGGCGGAGCGTTTGTACTCTTGCGTGCCGGCCGACATTAAGGCTTCGACGGTGTACGAGACTGCACGCGACGCGATCTTCCGGAAGTACCACGCAGACGCGCCAGCCGCGTTCTCCGTCGCGGAGTTGAACGTCTTGTTTTTGGCCGCGCAGCTGATCCGCAGCTGCGAGCAGCTCCCGTTGTCGCTCTGTGCAGACTTGCAGGCTTTCTTGTTGAACGAAGTGTTGCTGGACGACGTGTTGAGCGAGGTTGGCTTCAACTTGTGCTGGGACTGCGTCGAAGCGCTGATTTCGCACCCGTCTGCGCGCCCGATCTTGGCGAAGCTGCAGCACTTGCTGCTCGACCTCTGCGCGCCAGAAACCTTCGCCGCGTTTTCGACCGGAGTGCGCGAACACGTCATCGGTTTCGTCTGCCGGCTGCTGGCGGCAATCGCCGGCGCGCCGACCGCCTTTAGCGCGGTGGCGCCCGTCGCGCTCGTCAAGGTTCTGGCGGTGCCCGAGCTTGAGCTGAGTCTGAAGCGCCAGGCTTGCGAGGCGGTCTGCAACTGCCTCAGCGCCAGCGCCGCGGCGCAACCCGAGCTGCTCGAGCAAACGCTCGCAGCCGCGACCGGCGCCGCCGCAGAGGTGCGCGACTACAGCGCAATTTTCGGCTGCGCGTACGTCCGAGGCTTCATCTTGCACCGCACGATGGACGCCGCGCAGATGCAGGCGTTGCTCGGCGAGTTGCTCTCGGTCTGCAAAACCAGTTCGGATGTACTGGCGCTCACAAAGAACCTGCTCACCAGCAGCTTAGTGCTGCAGCACATGTACGTCTTCGCAGCCGCCACCGCGACTTTCCGCCAATACTGCGTAGATGCTGTCGCGACGCTGTTCGCGCTGCTGCAGCACCCCAACGCGCTCGTGCAGCGCGCTGCGGACAGTTTGTGCTCGCAGCTGTTGCAGCTCGCCGACGGCGAGACCTGCGAGCAGTTGATTGACCTCGCGACGCAGCATTTCGACAGCAACCACAACTGGCGCAAGAAACTCGGTTGCGTGATCGTGTTGAGCCGCATGCTCGAGGTCGCCAGCGCCGCGGTGCGCAAGAACCTGCACAAGGTGCTGCCGGTGCTGACGAAGGCGTGTGCCTCGCACGTCGCCGAACTTTCGAAGCTCTCGGTAGAGGCGCTGAAAGCGTCGCTGAACTACGCGGAGCGCGACGCGGGCGACGCCAGCTCCGAAGCGTGCCTGCAGTGCCTCGTCGACTTCAGCCAGGAGTCGCTCAAGCGCCTGCTCGACTGCTGCGAAGCGCTGCACGTCGCGGCGCCGTTCGCGAACATGCAGACCATCAGCCTCAAGTACCTGCTGCTGCGCGGCTTGACGCTGAGTTCTCCAGAGCTGCAGCGGCGCTGCGCGTACCACTTGGCGGCGCTCGCACTCGTCGCCGACGACAGCCAGCTGCTGCGCGCGGAGTCGCTCGCAGAAACGCTGGCGAGCTTCGGCCGGCTGTACAAGAGCGCAGACCACGCGCTGCGCAAGGCGTTCGCCGTGGCTTTCTCTTGTCTCTGCGCGAGCACCGCGCAGCTCGCAGACGCGGAGCTGCTGGTTCGCGCGCAACTGGCGCAAACGCGCGTCGCGCTGGAGCGCTCCGCGTTTTGCTTGTGCTACGCGCACGTTCTCGCGCTCACGCCCGACGCGCTGCGCAAACAGCGCGTCGGAGCGCTCGTCGCTGAGCTCGAACGCAGCGCGGAGTTCTTCGAGGTCGAAGCGCTGCTCGGCATTTTCGCCTTTCTCGCCTTCGTCAAGCCCTCCGCGCTGCTCGAGCACCTCGCCGCGCTCATTCCGAACCTCATCAAACACATGTTCAATCCCAACAGCGAGCTGCACGACCTCGCGTTGCGCGTGCTGCAGTGCCTCATCGTCGAGTTCGGCGCGGTCGCGGTGCCCTCTTTCCTGAATCCGCTGCGCAGCATCTTGTTCGACCCGCAGCCGTTCTTGCGCAACGACTGCATCAACCTGTTGACCCACCTCATGGAAGCGATCTTCGCGCAGGAAATGGGCAGCGCGGCGGGCTCCGGCATGCACGGCGCGACGATCATGCAGCTGCGGCTGTTCATCCTCGCTGCGCTGTACATGGCGCGCTTCGACCCCGACGCGGACGTCAGCACGAACGCGCACCGCAACTGGAAGCGCATCGTCACGAACACCAACCGCCGCATCCGCGAGATCTTCGGCACGCTCGGGCGCAACATCCTCGCGATGGCGCACAGCGAGTCCGACGTGCAGCGCGAGCGCGCATTCTGGTGTCTCGTCGAACTCAGTCGCCAGTACCCAGCGCTCGCTGTCGCCGACTTTCTGCCGAACCTCATCTCGAAGATCGAAAGCGTCGCCGACGCCGACGTGTGCTTCAAATGCGTCACGCTGCTCGCGTCGCACTGCAAGCTTGCCGAAATCGCGCCGCACCTCGGCGCGCTGCACGAGCTCGCGTTCCAGGCGATCGCCGGCGGCACAAGCGCGCAGCACGCCGCGAGCTTCCTCTGCTGGCTGTTCCGCACGAACCTCGAGCTGCTCAAAGCGCAAAACGCCAGCTGCAAGCGTCAGAACGGTGAGCTGCACCGCAAGAACTTTCTGCTGTCCTACTTCGACGGGCGCTTCGTCTCCGCCGTGCTCACGGCCGAGCGGCAGGGCGAAGAGTTTGAGCGCGAGCTGCGCGTCTTCGCGCAGCTCTTCGACAGCGAACACAAGCTCTTCGTGCGGCTGCTGTCCGACGCGCTGCTGAAGCACTACCCGCAGCACTTCGACAACTTCCTCGCCGTATTGCGCGCGCTCAGCCGTCTCCAGGCGCCGACCCTGCTCGGCGTCCTAGCCCAGTTCGTGCGCTTCGCGAGCTACGCGCGGCTGCAGGCGGGCGCGCGCGAAGACCGCGGCGCCGTCGAAAACCAGCTCTGCGCTGTGTTCGGCAACGCGGCCGACGTGCTCGCGGCGTACGCGCCTCTGCAGGCGGGCGGCGCGACCAGCCTCGCCGCGGAGCTCGGCGAGCTGCTGCGGCACGCGCTGCCGGAGGTGTACTTCGACGTTGACAGCTTCGCCAGCGGGTTCTACCGCCTGCTGCCTGGCCGGGACGCGGCGGTCATCTCGCTCGAGGACTGCGACCTGCTGTTTTCGCCTCCGTCGCAGCCGCAGCGCGAGTACTTGAACTGCTTGCTACAGCTCGTGACGCACTGTGCGCAGCGCAGCGCGCCGCTGCGCGCCGCAATCGCTGCGCAACCCTGCTGCGAGAGCATTGTGCGCTGCGCAGTGGCGCACATCGACGCCACTAGCGCCAGACTCGCCGCACAGTGCGCAGCTGCGCTGCTGGCCGGCGGCGCGCCGGCTGAGTCGCAGCTCGCCGCTGCGATCTTGCGCTGCTTCGTGCAAAGCGCGCAGGGCAACGACTACCGGCTGCTCGTCGGCGGACTGCGGAACAGCGACGGCGTGCGGCTCCTCGTCGCTGCGCACCGCGCGCTGCAGCCCGCGCCGCACGATCCAGCGCGCGCGGAATTCTTCGCCGTCTTCCTCTTCTGTCTGCAGCACGCCGCCGAGTGCGTCACGCAGGAGTGCGCACTGAAGGTGCTCGGCGCCGTGTTGCGCAGCCCGCACGTCTGCGCCTCGAGCGGTGGCGCGAGCGGCGCCGCGTGCGTCGAAGAGGAAATCGTCGTCGCGCTGCTTGCGCAGAAAGCGGACTGCATTGCGTTGATGGTGCCGCAACTGATCGTGTGGAGCTCGAAGCGCTTGCGCGCTGCCGACGGGCCGTGCTCTGCGCAAACCTGTCTCGCCGCGCTCGCCGCGATCGCCGAGAAGTTCCCGGCGCGCGCCGGCCAAGTCGCCGCCGCGCTTGCGCAAGCGCACGCGCAGCTCGACGCGGCGCAGCAGTCGTTGCTGGCGGACGTGCTGCGCACGCTGCACGAGCGCCGCGGCGCCGAGTTCCAAGAAAACGTCAGGCGCGAAATTCAGGCAATTATTGCGCAAGGGCCGCGCTAGTGCTTCAACTTGTGCATCTTTTTCAGCAGTTTCTTCTTTTCGGCTTTCTCGTTCTTAATCTCTTTGATGATGTTCTTCGCGCCGTCGATCGAAACCTTCGCTTTGCTCGGGATGCACGCAATCAGCTGCTCCGTTTGCACCGACTTGAACAGCAGGTCGGCCGGCGAGAGCTTGCCGTACGTCTGCTGCGCCGCGTTGGCGAACGCCTTCGCGATCGCCTTCGCGATTGCGCCCTTCTTCTCGCTGCCCGGTAGCAGCTTGGCACAGAACGGGAGTTTTTTGTTGTCGCCGAGCAGCGGCGCCAAACTGAACACGACGTCCCGGACCGCCGCGGGGTCGTCTAGGCTCTCGCGCACGTTCTGCGTGGCGCTCAAGCGCTGCTGCTGCAAGCGTTCGAGCTCGCGCTCGGCTTCGCAGTCGGCGAGCCCGATCGCTCTGCAGTCCTTCTGGCGCTCAATCATCCGCTGTTTGCGCTCCTGCTCTTTCCGAACGTAGCTTAAGTCGTTCGCGGGCGCGCTCTGCGCCGCGGGCTTTTGCTTCGCCCGCATGCCGAGCACCTGCTGCGCGAATGCGAACGCGTCGTCGTCCAAGTCGTTTTCGCTGTCGGGAAAGCGCTTCGCGCGCTCGCTTCTCTGCGCGCGGCCGGAGCGGCCTCTGCCTAAGCGAGGTGCATCCTTCGGCGCGCTGCACTGCGGTTTGGCCGCCGGCGCATGCTTCGGCTCGTGGCGCGGTGGTTTGCCCGCCAGCAACTCGTCGCTAGGCTCGCAGCCGCGGCCGCGCGCGGCCGCGCAGTTCTCTGACTCGCTGACGAGCAACTCGCGCGCAGACGGCACCTCTTCACATGAAATGTAGCCGGAAGGCAGCGGACCGCCGTCGACGTTCACCGCGGGCAGCGACAGGTTTCGGTGGCTCGAGCCGACGAAGCTGGAGCGGTGCTGCATCACGACGCCACTGGTCGAGTTGCGCGGCCGCCGCAGCGCATTCGCTGCGCCCGTCGTCACGGTCGGGCCGGCCTGACCGGGCGCGAGACTCGCGACCGCCGAGTCAAAGCTCTCGCCGTTCTCCATCACCAGCGAGTCTTCCGGCACGGATAAAAGCTTCCGCGGCGAGGCGCAGCTTTCGAAGTTCGGCGGCGGCGGCAGCTCGTCCACTGAGTCGCGGCGGCGCCGCGGGGTCGCGACGCCTTTCGGCGCGTTTTTCTTGATGTAGTCGTCAAGGCAGTCGTCTTCGAGCACGCAAATCTCGGCGTTCACTTTGTCGTTCACGATCTTGCCCGGTTGCCGGAACGCAATCAGCTCGACGCTGTGGCTGAAGTCGACCTTCGGCTCGATCACCGGTCCCTCGACCACCGCGATGTCGCCGAACCGCACGCTGGCGCGGCGCATCCCGCTCTCGCCTTCCGGACTCAGATCGTTCTCGTTATAGTCGGTCTGCTTGCTCTCGCTCGCACTCAGCGACGCGCGGTAATGCCGGATCACGGCCTGCCGCTTGCCCTCCGCGAGCAGCTGCGCCGGGTCGACCGCGATGTGCGGATGCGCGCGCAAGTCGTAGCAACTACCGCTTTCCGAGCTGTCGCTGCAGCTGCTGCTGGCGCAGCGCTCCGACGTAGTTGGCGGCCCTTCGCACTGCGGCGCCGGCGCAAGCTCCGACGTCGCTGCGCCCGCCGCGTCGGCTTCGCTCTCCACTTCGTCGGCAGACGCGGCGGAGTCTTCCGCGCTCAGCGCCGCGCGCGCAGCGTCTGTGGGCGAGTCGACGATGAACATCGCTTTGACGCAGAGACAGAGCCGCGTGACCGGCACGAAGTTCTTCTGCCCGCGGATCACGAAACTCCCGGGCGGCAAATACTCCTTCGTCATTGGCGTCTTGCTGACTTGGTGCGCGTACACCCAGTAGGCCGCGACTTGCAGGTTGTCGTTCCACGCGCTGCTCAAACACGCTGCATACTGCGCCGCCATCGCCTTCGTCAGCTCGTCGACCTTCTCGGGATCCATCGTCTTCACCACCACGGTGGACGCGCCGTGCACGTCCGCGTGGAAGAACAAGTCCGTCTTCACCAGATACTTCTTGTAGAGCGCGTCGTTCTGCGACGCGTCGGCGCCCGCGACCACCAGGAACTTCGCCGGCGAGACGAACCAGTAGAACTTCTCGAACCACAACGGTTTGCGCGTTTTCTTTATCGCGCTGGCAGTCGCCTGGATGCGGTGCTTGTACTCGTTCTGCGTGAACTGCTTCTCGGCCAGCTTGATCACTTTCGAAGCCGCGCACGAAGTCTTCTCCAGCTTCGCTTGCAAGCGCTTCTTCTCCTCGTACACGCTTTCCACATTCGCGAACGCGCTCTTCGTGAAGTCGACCCACACGGCCAGACTGTCCTCCGCGTGCTCGAAGTCCACTTCCTGTGACGCGTCGCCCGCCTCGCCGCGCGCAAACGGCAGCACCAGCAGCACCTGCCGCTTCAAGAAGTCCACCTGGTACACGCGCGACAACAGCGGGTGTTTCGCGACTTTTTGCAGCGCCACCAAGTCCATGATCGAGTCCCACTTGGCGTGCGACGCGGCCAAGTCGCGCATCAGCTCGATGATGCGGTCCACCAGCTTCACGTGGGTCTCCACGCACTGCGCAGTGCGGCTCTGTTCTTCGATCGCTGCGCGCAGCTCCGAGATCCGCTTCTGCTGGTCCGTCACGATGTTATCTACCTTGCTGCGCACGCGCGCCAGCTCGCTTTTCATCTGTTGCTCGCGCTTCTGCGCCAACGCGTTGTGGAAGTACTCGTCCACGGCTTCGTTGAATTCCGCAAACCGGCGCGGCTCGTCACCGCTGCGCAACTCGAGCTCCGTTGGCGAAAACGAAGTGAACGTCTCGCGCCCGTCCTCGTGTGCCACGCCGACGAAGCCCACGTGCTTTCGCTGGAACAGCGGCAGCAGCTCCGCCGCTACAGCGCGGTCTACTGCGCCGGGCTCACTCCCGAATTGCTGCGTGCCCAGCCAGCGCTGCAGCAGCTCGCGCGAAAAGAATTTGTACTTTGCACACAGCTCGCCCAGCAAGTCCGGCGAGGCAGGGTCCAGCGGCTCGCCCAGCGTCGGCGGAGCGTACAGCCCAAACGGGTACGGTTCGCCCTTCGCAATTTGTTCGCCGCCCTCAAAAGACACCGAGCGCCACACGAGCACCGCCACGCCCGACTCGCGGTCGAGCACGACTAAATTGCCCTTCGAGTACAGCTCGAAAAGCAGGTCGTATTTGTTGCTCAGCGCCACGCGGACCACGCGGTCGAACTCGATTTGCGTGACGCTGCGCACGACCGCGTTATTCAGCAGCGAGCGCAGCACCGTCACGAAGCAGTTAGTCCCACGCTCTGGCACCTCGTAGTTCGTGAGGTGCAGCCGGCTGCCCGATTCGTAAAGCAGCGTGAGCTTCGCCTCGCCCGCGCGCAGACTGAACAGGAACTGCCGCTTGCCCACCGCGAAGCAGTTGACGATTCGCGCCTGTGTGAGCAAGTCGTCAAGCTCCGCAGCCGCGACCGCGCAGTCCAAATTTCTAAAACGCGTCTTCATGATCTTCCACCGCGCTGAACGTTCGACCTCACCTGCAGATCGTGAGTGCCAGTCGCTTTTGCTTGATTAAATTTGCAGCAACATGCATTTAAAGATATTTTATAGCAACGCAAATTACGCGGCTCTGCCGCGCACTTTCTTCCCCACCTTCTGCCGCTTGCGCTCGACCGCGTCGACGAAATGTTCCGGGTTCGCAAACATCTCCGCAAATCGCTTGTCCGTCTTCAGTTTCTCGCGTACTTTTTCAGCGAACTCCTCGTGCGCGGCAGTCGCCTCGCGCTTGCGCCGCGCGCGCGTCTTCTGCTGCTGCCGCTTCGAGAGCCCGGCCGCTGCGTAGCTGGGCTTCTCGTCATCGCTGCTGTCTGACAAGAAACACGCGAACTCCAGGTCCTCCACCGCCGCGTCATCCGCTTCGCCAGTCGCGGCGTGCTTCGGGAGTGCGCGCAGCTCTGCCACCGCGTCCGAGGAGCCGCCGTCCGGGTCGCTTTCCGACTCCCTTTCCGCGTCACTAGACGCTCCGTCACTAGCCGCTCCGTCACTAGCCGCTCCGTCACTAGCCGCTCCGTCACTAGACGCTCCGTCACCACTCCCGGGGCTAGCGTCACCGCGCGCAAGGGAACTCACGCCCAGTTCCGTTATCAGACCGCGCAGCTTTTGCCGCGAAGCTTCGCACTCCTCCTCGTCGCTCGCCAAGTAGTCTTTCAAATACATCTCGTTCAGTTGCTCGGAAGTAAAAGCTTTCTGCAGCACGCTCTTGCGGCGCCGGCCGTCGTCGTCCCATTCGAGCTTCGCTGCCGTGTGCTGCGCGCTGGACTTGAACGCTAACGGCGCAGAGTAGGTGGGTGGCAAACGCTCGCAGCGGTCGATCGGCGCCCCGCCAAAGTCAAGCATCTCGTCCGGCACGAAGCGCACGTCCAACGCGTTTACTGCGAACTCAGCGTCGACTCCGTCGAGCTCGTTGTACACAATCTCCGCGAACTCGCGCGAACGCATCTCAACCACGGCGAAAAAGTACAGCGAACGCTCGACTTCGTACGCGCGAAGTGCATTCTTGTAAGCTTCCTCGCTTTCCGCGGCTGCGCTGTCTCCTGCGAACGCTTGCAAAAACTTCGGGCCGTGCGCCTGCTCGTACTCCAGCCGTTCGCGGCCGAACTGGCTCGGGTAGATTGCGACTGCCGAGACAGTTGAACTGCGATACGCGCCCGAGGCGTCGGCGGTCAGCTGCGAGTCTGTAACGAGCCCATGCGCGACCGCAAACAAGTCGACGGCCTTGATGTGTTGCCAGTCGCAGCCCAAAATGCTCACCCGATGCGTGCTGTCGGCGAACTCGAGGTTGCTGTTCAACTTGCGAACGATCTCCGGAACACAGCAGTCTGAGTCGAGCTCGCCTTCGAGCTCGACGTCGCTGTCTGACGTCTGCTCTTCGTCGCCACCGAGCTTCGGCCTCGGCGCGTCTGAGTCGCTCGCATTCGAGTCGCTCGCATTCGAGTCGCTCGCATTCGAGTCGCTCGCATTCGAGTCGCCCGCATTTGCGTCTTTTGCTTTCGGCTCGCCAGCATCAAAATAGTTCACCTCAGAGTCGTAAGCATCTGTGTAGCTCGAGCTCGAGCGCGCACTTCCGTCTGGCGAGCGCTCCCGAGGTGCTTTCGCGCGCCCGCACTGCACAAGCGCGGCAGCTGGCGTCTCCGCATGCTTGACAGACCCGTCGCGGCGCGGCCCGCCGGAGGCCGCCTCCGTGGCGACAGCCTCACCGTCGTCAGAGGACGATGCCACGTCGTCCATGTCGCTAATCTCCTGGAACGGGTCGTAGACTTCCTCCTCGTTCAGTCTGCCCGTACGAATATCTCTTTCGTACACGTTCGCAAGCGCAGGGTCTTCGATGAAGCTGCGTCAGCGCCCGTGCCACCTACCGCTGAAAGCGCTTGTCCGCCTTAATTTTGGTTTTCCGGTGCGCCACCATCTGCTCTCGTCGACCTCGTTAGTCTACGCCGCTAAAACAGCTCTTCTTGCACCTTGATAAACTCGAGCGTCTTGCTGATGAGGTCCTTCGGCGAAAGGTTCGGCGACAGCACTTTATTCTGCAAATATCCCAGTTTTAAACTCACCTTAACAAAATTAACTGTTCCCGCCTGTTCGTTAATCTGCCACAGTACAGTGCGATTCTGTCCCTTCACACACAAATTTCCGTCCTCCACGCTGCTCTGCTCGAGCTTGCGCTTCTTCGAGGAGTCAGCCTCCGCCGCCTCCGCAGCAGCCGCGCCCGGGTGGCAATTCTGCGCGAAGTTGCTGAGGTAGAAGCTCTCAATGTTCTGGTCGACCAGCCGACGGAACTCATCAGCCGACGCAATGCCCAGCAGTTCGCGCACAAAGTCGATTTTCGCGTGCGTCATGCTCACCTCGATGTTCGCATACTGGCGAATTCGCGCCGTGCGCTTGATTTCCTCCTCGAACCAGCGGAACACCTCGTCGCAAGAGACCGAGTTCAAAATCGGCGCCAAGTTGCCCGAGGCCAAGTTATTGCCGAAATTAAACGCGCGGTCTAAGTACGCCGCTCCACGCGCGGACATTTGCCGCCGCTCGGCCGCGTCGCGCACACGCTCCTCGAGGTAAAAGTAGCTCTTGATCTCGTTCTGGCAAAGCAAAAAGAGCAAATTCAGCGCCAAGCCAATGCAGTCCTCGTCGCTGAGGGCGCTCTCCGCCGAACGCTCCGCGAGAAACAGCACACTCAGGAACTGCTTCATCGCAAACTGGAACAAACGCATGTCGCGCAGCGCCACCGCGCAGCCCAACAACAGGAGAGAGCTCTTGCGAAGAGCGTGGTAGTGTTGCGACGGGTCACCAGCCGTACAGTGCTGCGTGCGCACGCGACGCACTTACCTTCAGCTGGTATCCGACGACAGCCTTCCGCAGTGCGTCCGCTTCGGCTGGTGCGACCTCGAGCCGCTGTGCGCGCGCGAACAACGCGTCGAGATCAGCCGTCGAAGCACTCATCCTAAAATATATTTAATCTGCGGAAAAAGCCGCAATAAAGTAGCGTGGATCGCGGGTACCGCTGCCGACTCGCGCCGAGCGGCGGGCCGCAAAACCGGCGATCAGGCCACTGCGCGTAGCGAATTTTTCAGATTTAATTTGGCAAATGTATTCCGCTAATTATCAAATCGCCTTTCGTTCAGCTGAAACCCGTGTTCGGAAATTTTATGGCGCTTCCTTAACGCACCATTATTTAATATTAAACTAGCATGGCGAACGCGTATGCGGGAGAAGTCCCTTGCAGCGCACGCTGGCAGCCAGCTGACAGTACGTTTTGCGGAAGAGAGGCTGTTGAACTCGCGGTTTTTCCCGGCGCATTTTTGCGCAACACGCGCGTCGGTGCGCCCGGCTGCGGCGGAAAACCGCGTTCGCGCCCCCGCCCCGCCGGAGACACTTTGCAGACGACTCGGCGAGAACGTTGCACCGCAGCAGCCGTCATTTAGGACACAAAAACAAGAACACTGACAACTACTTGAAGCCAGAAAACAAGAAAAAGTTACAGCACAATGCACACCACGCGGAAACTTTGCGTCGAGAACACAGCGAGTACTACGAGACCGTTGAAGACCCCGAAGAGTATTTGCGCTTCCGGCACTTCTCAGACGCCGGCTACGACCTGCCGCGTGCGGAGCCTTCGAGCGTCTCGCACGAGAACAACTTCGTGACAATGTACGGGAACAACTTGTCGGACGTCGAATACTACGAAGCGAACGCACTGGACGGAGTAGGTTTGCAGAAGTCAGAGTCGGACCCCGAGCCGAAAGGCATGGAACCTTACGCGGACGACCACGAAGAGGAGGACGCGCTGCGCGGCGCGTATGGCGAGGAGCAGCCCGCGGTGCTGCCTTCGCAGAAGCCCTCTTCGCCGGAAGAAATTGCGCAGCGCGTGTTCACCGAACACGTCGAGAGTAAGGGCAACTGCTTGTTCGCGAGCGTAACATTCGAGCCCGGCGAAATCATCTTCGCAGAAAGCCCGATTCTCGCCGCAACGCCCAGCCTCAACCCGGAGCTGTGGAAGCTGCTCGAAGACATGAACAACGAGAAGCCCTTTATCATGCCGCCGATCTGGCACCTCACCGCAATCCACTGCATGCTTCACCTAAACTGGAAGCAACGCGCCGACCTCGAGCGCCGCTTCGTGCCGGACCCGAACGAGGAACCCAGCGAAGACGTGCTTCGCATCAACAAAACGCTCAAGCTGAACCTAGACCCTTTGAAGTACCAGCGAACGCTTAACGCTTGGCGCTTCAACGGCTTTGGCCACCACAACGTAAAAAACGGTCTGATCATGTACGACACCGTCAGCTACATGGCTCACTCTTGCGGCTCGTCCGCGACGTGGCACTACGGCGAGAACGACACGATTGTGCTGCGCGCGAAGAAGCTGCTGAAGCCGGGCGAGGAGATAACAATCAGCTACATTCGGGACGAAGACCTGCTCAAGCCCATACATCTGCGCCGCAAAGACCTCGCGCCGTGGCAGTTCGTCTGCAACTGCAACCGCTGTGTCTCGAACTTCGACCACTGCCGCGCGTTCCTATGCCCCGCCTGCGCCGCGGGCGACGTGTGCATGAAGACGGACTACGATGACAAGACAGAGACGTACTACTCGTCGGTGATGCCCTGCAGCGTCTGCGAGTACGAATTCACAGAAGAACAAATTTCGCACTATGAAGAATTGGAGTACAGCTACGTCGCGCGGATCGACGAAATGACGACGGACAACCTGCTAGACTGCGAGAACGTGTACTCCGAAGCGTGCCGCGTGTTCACCAACCACTACAAGCTGTTCGAGCTCGACGGGCTGCTCTACGAAGCGTACAAAAGCCGCGACATGATCCCGCAGGCGGCGCACCACTTGCTGAAGCGCATCCAGTTCGTCAGCAAAGCTTACAACCGGCTGAACTTCACGCTCGCGGGCTTTTGGGAAGAACTCGGCGACCTGTACGTGCAGACCGTGGACTGCGAAGACGAAATGGACGGATTCAACAAGAACAAGATCGCCCGCGCCTATGAGAACGCGTTTAACATGATGTTAGTGCTTTGCGGCTCTGAGCACGAGTATACGCTGTCGGCTCACTCGAAGTTCGAGATCATCAACAACCTGAACTGGAAGCACATTCAGTAGCCGCCTCGCCGCCCGCGCCGCTTACACTTCCAAAATCGGAAGCTCTCGCTCGACCAACAGCAAGTCTCCGAAAGTCTCGAGGTCAGCGACGCCGCGCACCTCGTCGTTCATCATCGGCATCGCGACAACGTGGAAGTCATCTTTGTAAAGCAAGTCTATCTGTTCGAGGTACTTGCTCTGCATGCGGCACCTAGCCAAGTAGTTTTGTTCATAGGCGTTTTTCACGCGCTCCAACGCGCGGTAGTGCTCGAGCAGCTCTTGCGCGTCGTCGGACCGTGCGACAAGCTCCTCGGCGGGCTTGGTCGGCGCGACGCCGGACAGCGGGAAAAGCACGCGGTTGACAACGATGTAGCTAGCGTCAATCTCACGCGCCGTTAGCTCGAGAATCAAGCGCTCCGTCTCGTAGACGCTCAGAAACTCGGGGATGCAAACGCACACGAAAGTGGTCTTCGTCGGGTCAGAGAACATCTCGACAACGAGCTTGGTGTTCGAGCGCAGCTCGTCGAGAAAACCCTCACTGCCTTTCGCGCCAGTAAGCGAACTGAACATCTCGAACGCGGACGACAGCTCGCCGCCGCCGAGCGACTGAAACGCTTTCTCGAGCAGACTCGGGAACGAAAGCAGTCGCAGCGTGTGCCCGGTAGGAGCTGTGTCGAACACAATGGTCGTGAAACTCAGCGAGCGGATGAAGTTCATGAGTTTGCCGAAGCTGACGGCTTCGTCAATGCCCGGGAACGCGGAGATTAGCTCGGGGAGCATGCTCGCGAAGCCTTTGCCGCCCTCGTTCTCGAGGCTGAAGCCCGCGTCGCGATACTGGTTGGGATCCGTCTCCATGGCGTACAGGTTCGCGAAGCCCTTAACCAGCTCGGGTTTGTTGCTGAACTTCTGGCCGAACGCATCGGAGACGTTGTGCGCGGGGTCGGTCGAGACGAGCAGAACGCTTTCGCGGTTCTTCGCGAGCTTTACAGCTAGCGAGCAGCTGGTGGTCGTCTTTCCGACTCCGCCCTTCCCGCCGACAAAAATCCAGCTAATGGTACGGTTGTCTACGAGCTCCTGCAGCGAGCGCTGATAGGTGAACATAGCCGCAAGTTATAATTAATTAAAAATCGGGCGAACTTGCGCGGCTCGCCCGCAGCCTAGACTATTTTGTACTCGGTCGCCGCCATAAACGCGTCATACGGTACCCAGCGGATGTCTTCCGCCTTGAAGACGGGGCACGGCTCGCCGAGCATTTTTTTGATGCGCTCGAGATATTGGCTGGGCAGGTACAGAAAGACTTTGTTGAGGCTCGGGTCTTTCAGCAACAGGTTGTCAGCCTTCAAGGCATCGATGATGTCGCGCGTTTCGAAACCGAGCTCGTTGGCGAGCTCGTTGATCGTGAACTCCGACTCGTCTTTGAGTACGTGCAAAATGCACTGTTTCCAGAAATTGTAGTAGCTGACGCGGCCCAGGTCGCTCAGCGGGCGCTCGGGCGTGCCGCGGATCTCCTGCATCAGCGTGAGCGCATACGAAAAACTGATTAAGAACTTGCCAAATCCGCGTCGCTGGCAGTGCGGCAACACGAGGATGCAGCTGAGGTTGTTTCTGCTGTACTTCTCCTTTGAGAAATAGCCGACGATGCGAAAGCCATCCTCGCAAATGTCAGTCAAGATGTAGAACATGAACAGCGAAACGCAGTGCTTCAGCGTCTTGTGGTCCAGAAACAGCTTTGAGAGAAAGCACAGATTCTCGCAGTAGATTTTGCAAATGCCGCCGTCGACTTCCCAGACTGAGTTGGTTTCGTTGCGATAGATCTCGTTACCTGGCGGGTGCCGCGCGACGCAGCGCGAAGCGTGCCGCTCGTACTCCACCTCGTGCTTGAAAAAACTGAGACAAAATTCGCAGAGCAGCAAAGTCTTGATATTCTGCACCTCACGCGGATACGGGCTAAAGTACCAGGTGCTGATTTCGTACTGACCCAGCCGCACGAAGCTGATCGTCCGGAACTTCGTGTTCGCCTGGTGTTGCTTAATGTAAAACTTGTCGACGTCGCCGTGCCCGTCGCTGTCGATGTCCGCAGGGTCGTAGCCCTTTGTCAGGTTCTCGAGAGAAAACTTCTTGACGTTGTCCCACGAAACCCACGAGTCGAGTCGGCGATCGTAGCCCTTCCAATGAATGTACGCTTCGTCTTTGGCGCCCGCGTCGAGCGGCGCGAGCTCGCTCGGGCGCACCAGCGCGATGATTTTCGCGCGGCGCCACTTGCGGCTCTCTTCGTTGTACGCCCAAACGAGTTCGTCGATGTGGAACTTCTCGTTGCCGCGCACGAAGTTCCCGCCGTCCGCGGCGGCGAACTCGCCGCCGAGATTGCGTCTCGAATTATAGGACATAATTTCGCTGTACTGCGGAAATCTGCGTCGCGCAACTCGCGTGCCGCCCGTGCCAACGTTGCTGCCTTCTTAGCTTAGTGGTAGAGCATTCGCTTAGTAAGCGAAAGGTCGTCGGTCCGAATCCGGCAGAAGGCTTTTTTTTTATGAATTCCGAGCTCGACCAGTTGCTGCGCAGCAAGGTTCTGCTGCGACTCACGGACTACTTGGGAAAGCAGCCAAACTCGGTTCTCTTAGTTGATCAGCTCGTTCTCGCCGCCGTCAACAGCACGTTGACGGCCTCGCTGCTCGATGCGCTCGGCTTCAGCACGTTCTACGCGTTGCAGCACTACGTGCCGCCAAACGACGAGTCAGTGAGCTGCGCCGCGTTCACCGTACTGCTCGCCGCACAGACGCACTATGCGCTGCTCGTCTTCCTCTGCAAGTGTCTCAGCCTCAACCGCGTCGTACGCGTCGCGCTACTCATTTTCCCCTGGCGCCGCTGCGGCACCATGGACACTCTAATGAGCAATCTGCGCCTCTTTGCCGCAAGCAAAAGTTTTCGCTGGGACAGCGCCACTTCTGTGCTCACCATCGACAAGCTGCAGATCGCGTTCGCGGACGCGAACATTGCGCTGTACGCGTCGCACCGCCCGCGCGTCATGAGCTTGCACGAGCCGCTCGCCTTTGCGCAGGTGCGCTCGCACGGCGACCCGTTCGTGTTCGACGTGCTGCACCGCGCCCTGCTCGACGTGCTCGCTGCGCACTTGCGCGCGCAATCGCTGCAGATTGTCGCGTACGGGGCGGACAGTTTGTACATTCAGAAAAACTTGTGTAAGGCGCTGCGCGAGCCGGCGCCCGCCGAAACCGGGCTCGCGGACCAGCACGCAACGTTTCAGCAGAGCTTAGACCTCTGCGCCGCCTTTCTGCGCGGCGAGCTGACGGCAGTCGAGTTCGCCGAGCGCCGACAGGCGACCCCGTGCTACTACCCGCACACGCTCGAAATTCTGCGGCACTGCAGCCGCGAAAAACTCGAAGAGCAGGTCAAGTTTCTGCAGTTCGAACCGAAGCCGGCGCTGTACGTCGAAAAAGCGCACTCCAACCTCAAATTGCAGCTGCCCACAGTCGAGCAGCACATGCTCGGCCAAGAGACCATCAAAACGCCGATCTCCTCCGTAATTATCGTCGACCGCTCCGTCGACTGGGTCGGCGCGTTTGTCACGCCGCTGAGCTACGGCGCGGTCATCGAGCACAACTGGGCTGCGAGCGGCAACTCCATCCAAATCGCGCCCTCCGTGCTCGACGAGCAGGCCGCACGCGCGTACGGCGCCGCCACCGGCGCGCCGCAGAGCCGCGTGTCGGTAGACCTGCGAGGGCCAATCTTCGAGTCTTTGCTGGACATCAAGCTTACGGAGGTCGCCGCCGAGCTGCGCTGCGCTGCGCTCGCTTGCAAAGCAGACGGCTTCAGCAAGCCGCACCTCTCGCTCGAACTGCTGGAAAAGATCAAACGCCGCGACAAAGAGTGGCAAGAACTCAACCTGCACTTGTCGCTGGCGTCCTACCTGCTCGCGAACGTGTACAACACGCCCGGCTTCCACCAGGTGCTGCAGCTGGAGACGGAGATTTTGTCGCAGTCCATCAAGTTCTCAGCGGCGCTCGAGATGCTGCTCAATTTGGCTTGGCGCAAGCTGCCGGTCTGCGACTTTTTGCGCCTTTTGACGCTCCTGCTGTACGCTCGGAAAACAGCGCTGCCGGCGGAGAAATTGCAGCAGGTGCGCAGCACGACTCTCAGCGTCTACGGCAGCGCGGGGTTTTACAAGCTCAACGCGCTGGTCACTGCTGGCGTGATTCCGACCGACAAGCCCGCGTACGGCTCCGCGCAGCTGTTTAATCTGACGAACGCCGGCGCGACGGACGCCGCGAAGCCGAAGCGCGCGGCCGAGTGCAGCGCGCTGGCGCTGAACCTGCAGACGCAGAAAGTACTCGCGTCCGAGGAAGCAGTGCAAACGCGCGAGGACGTCGCGCTGCCGCTCGTAAACTTCGTCGCCGCGCACCTCGACCGCAGTGAAAAGTTCTCGAACTTCGACGCCTACTGCGCGACAAACGTGGAATGCGCGGGCGGGACTGCGCGTGCGGGACTCACGCTGCTGGTCTTCCCGCACTTCGTCACGCCCACCGAAGTCGCCGCTCTCGAGAAACTCAACCACACGCACGACAACAGGTTGCTCGTCTTGGCGGGCGAAGTCTGCGGGTACCGGCAATTCCTAGACGGCTTGCGCCCGAAGCGTGCGGACGACTCCACCAATGTGCACGAGCCGCCGCACCTAGCGCTCAGCTCGCGCGAATACAGAGACGAGCTGCGCGAATTTTTCGACTGAGCGCAGGCGCTGGCGAAGCGCTCACGCGCTCGCGACCAGCTCTGCCTGCTGCGCCGCGCCGTCGTAGTAGCCGAGCAGCGTCGCGCTGCGCACCGCGAAGTCGAGCTCGAACAGCCGCATGAGTTTCGCGTCGCTCGCCTTCAGCGGCGCCTGCCCCTCGCTGCACCGGTGCTCCGCGAGCAGCACGATTTTCCCGTTGTCCAGCACCGTTTTCAGGCCGAGACTACGCAGGTACGGCTCCATCGTGCCCTGGAAGTTGCGCGCGGCGAGCATCTCTGGCGTGATTACCACCGGCGCTTCGACAACCGTGCCCGCCGACACTTTCGCGTTCTCGTCCCGGAAGCGTGTCAGCAGCGCGCGCATCTCCGCGAGCGGTCGGTTGCTGGTCACCACGCTCGCGGCGTTGTTCACCAGCCCGCTGAGCTTGTACAGGTTTGGCTTGGCGCTGCTTGCTTCGTCGGTGCCGAGTCCAACCTGCAACAACCGATTCTTGCCCATAAACAGCTTGTCGGGTTGCAGCGCCGCGCGCAGCTGCTGCAGCGCGACGGTGTTGAAGTTCTCGAAGCGCACGATGTAGACGTGCGCAAACTCGCCAATGGCGCTTTTCACTTTTTGAACGAGGCTTTCTTTCCGCGCAAATCCCGCGTGCGGCCGCACTTTGCTGGTCGCAACATTTTTTACGCGACGAGATTTCGGCATTGCGCTGCGAAAGTTTACGTGCTGCTATTTTAGCGGCTCTAATCGATAAATATAATTCGAAGCTTCGTCGACCGTGAGACGTTACGTCACTGCTCAGCGCTCCTGCGGCGCACTTCGCGCTGCGTCGCTCGCGCCTGCGCTGCTCGGCAGCATAGTCGTCACCAAAACCGAGTTTCCTTTTCCGGTGCAGAACGAAGCGCTGCCGCCCCCGAGCTCCGCACTAGTTGCACGCAACGAGAGCGGTTTTGCCGTCGAGCGCATAAAGCTGCCGCTCGTGGTGCGCGCGTCGGCTGCATCGCCATCTGACTCCGCCGCGATGCACCTGCAGCTACTTCGCTACTTCGAGCAATTTGGCCGCGTGTTCAAGGAGCTCGCCGGCAAAGAGTCAACGCCAGAGCCGAACGCGTACTTGAAGATATTGCACAAGCTGCTCTACCACCGCTTCACAAAGCCCGACATCCCGGTATACACGTGCAAGTGGAAGAAAGTGATTGACGAGGTCGGCGCGTTGGACGCCAAGATGCCGCAAAAGCTAATCAAGGACTCCGACTTCGACCACCTGCCGGCGCGCATCAAGCGCTTCAAACAAATTATCAAAAACTTAGACGGCTACAACAAGATGGAAGGAGGATTAAGGGTAGTTAAAGCTCAAATTTAGTATTTTATAGGTTTACAAGTTGGTCTGCGAGATTTCCGTGATACCGCGGAAACCGAAGATTCCTCAAGTTAAACGTGATCGGACTGAGCGGGTTGACCAATTGCAGCCGCGCCAGCGCCAGTCCCGCCATGTAAAAGTCCAACTTGCGCTCGATCAGTTTCTTCAGCTGCGGCAAGTCGTCTTCCTTGAAGTACAGCCCGTTTGCGTATTTCGAAATCTGGGAATTTGCGTACCCAATCGTGCGCACTAAGCGCAGAAGCCGCAGCTCCGCGCGTACGAAGCTGCGGATTGTCGAGAGGCACTTAGTCAGCTGCGCGTCCAGCTCTTTCGCGATTTCGTAGGGCAGGTAGCCGATTCCGACGTCACACAACACTTTCTCCAAGCGGTAGTAACACCCCAGCACGCCATTGAACTGCTCGAACGCCTCGATTACATGCTGCGGCAGGCTCGCGTTGGCGCGGTTCGAGCAGTCTTTCAGCAGTCGCCGTTCGTTGCCGAGCAAGTGGTACAGGTTCTCCATGTCCGTGATCCGGCCTTCGTAACTGGCGCTGCTGAGCGGCTTGAAGTTGTCAACGATGTCCTTGTAGACCGCGACGTCTTGGCTTTCCAGCGCCGCGACGAACTCGGCCCCTGGGCGCAGCCCGATCGCTTCGGCCAGGTCGTGCAAGCCGTCTTCGCCGAGCGCATGCGCAATGCAGGACTTCAGGTAGCGCTCTAAACTGGCCGCCGCCTTCGGCGGCACTTCGTACTTCGCAACCAGCTTTTCGCGGTAGACCTTGACGGCGCGCGCGAAGGAGCCGAGCACCTGCGCCAATTCGTGGAACAAGAGCGCGTGCGCGGTCAACGGACCGAATGTGGTGAGATCCTTCAGTTTCTTCTGCACGGCGAACGTCAGTTTGATCGCGTCTTTGCGCCGCTCGAAAAAGAGCGAAGCGAGCTCCTTGATCCGCAACAAGCTCGGGTCTGTCGCGGACTCTAAAATGCGCTGCGCCTGCGCGTACTCTGCGCCGGAGTACGCCTGCCGCGCCGAGTAACTCGGGTGCGGCGCGGCGTCGGTGTCCGACCGGAAGCGGTTGCTGTGCTCCGTCAGGTCGATGACTTCGTCCCAGTCGTCCGGCGCCTCAAGGTCGTGCGTCGCGAGTTGCACCGCTCTCGCGAAACCCAACGCGTCTGAGTCGCGGTCCTCGAGTTCGCCGAACGCACGCGCCATTTGCGACAACCCAGAGTCCGGATCCAACAGGTATTCTGCCGCCGGTGGCGCGTCTAGCGGCGCCGCGGCGCCGGAGTCCGGCTGCGCGTCGCACGGCTCGCTAGTCTCTGGCGGACACAGTGAGATGTGCGATTCGCGCACATTGGGCTGCTGCTTGTCGTCGGAGGAAGTCAGAAAGCTCAGCGCAGACATGTCGAAACCGTCGGAAACCGCGGCCAACACGAGGAGACCGCGGTTGCTGCGCGCCGACGGCTGCGCGAGGCCAGCAGCGCCGCGAGCTAGTTGTGCGCCACAGAACCGCATCTCCGCATTAATAATGAATTTATTGTGCAGCGCCGCTTTAAAAGAGTGCGTTGCCGACGTAGCGCGGGTACGGAATCACGTCGCGAATGTTCTCGATGCCGGTGCACAGCATCACGAGCCGCTCGAACCCGAGCCCGAAGCCCGAGTGCGGCACGGTGCCGAACTTCCGCAAGTCTAGGTACCACTCGAGCTCCGCCTTGTCTATGTGTTTGTCTTCCATCTGCTTGAGCAACAACTCCAAGTTTTCCTCGCGCTGCGAGCCGCCGATCAGTTCGCCGATCTTCGGCACCAGCACGTCCATCGCGCGCACGGTCTTGCCGCCCGGGTTCAACTTCATGTAAAACGCCTTCAGCGCATACGGGTAGTCGGTGACGATCACCGGCTTTTTGAAGACCACTTCGCTCAGGTAGCGTTCGTGAGCGCTGCACAGGTCGTCGCCCCACACGGGTTCCAGCTCAAACGCCACTTCCTTCTGCGCGCGCAGCAACTCGACGGCCTCGGTGTACGTGATGCGTGCGAAGCTCGAACTGACGATGTTCTGCAGCCGCTCGAGCAGTCCGCGCTCGACCTTCGCGTCGAGGAACTCGAGGTCGCTGTGCGCGCGGTCCAGCAGAAACTGCACGCAGAACTTTACGAACGCTTCCGCACACTCCATGTTGTCCTCGAGCTCGGCAAAGGCCATCTCCGGCTCGATCATCCAGAACTCCGCGAGGTGCCGCGAAGTGTGGCTGATCTCCGCGCGGAACGTCGGCCCAAACGTGTACACGTCGCACAGCGCGTGGCAGAAGTTCTCGACCGCGAGCTGCCCCGACACCGTCAAACTGACCGGCTTTCCGAAGAAGTCCTTGCTGTAGCCGCCCGCGCCCTGCTCGGTCGCCGGCAGCTTCGCCGCCTGCAGTCCCTCGGGCAGCAGCGTCGTCACCTGGAACATCTGCCCCGCGCCTTCGCAGTCCGCCGCGGTGATGATCGGCGTATGCACGTACTGGAAGCCGCGGCCTTGAAAGAATTGGTGCGTCGCGAACGCGAGCTGCGAGCGGATGCGGAAGACCGCCGCGCACACCGCAAACCGCGGGCGTAGGTGCTGCATGCTGCGCAACGTGTTCAGCGTCGGCGCGTTCTTCGACAGCGGGTAGCTGCCCTGGTCGACCTTGCCGTACACGACGACGCAGGTGCCGTCCGCGCCGTCGACCTTCAGCTCGAGCTTGCGGCTGTCCTTCAAGTTGCGCACCACTTTGCCCACGACTTTCAAACTGAACGAGTACTTGATCGCGCTAATTTCCGCGGCCTCCTGCGGCGACATCTGCGAGATGTCCACGACTACCTGCACCGGCGTCGCGCAACTGCCGTCGTCCAGGTCCACGAAGACCTTGCCGCGGCCTTGCACGCGCACGGTGCGCGACCAGCCGCACACCTTCACGATGCGGTCGAGCAGCTCCTCGCTGCCGCAGCTCTCGGTGAGCGCCTGCACGCGCAACCGGTTGCCGCAGCCATAGCGCGTCAGCGACACGCCGCAGTCGGATTCTTTGCAACACTCCTTCATCGAACGCTCGTGCTTATCTATAAAATCTGCTTTAACAATTAGAAAATAGTTCACGCGCCGCGGTTCGCCAAGAACCCAGCGACTTCCGTCTCGCTCAAAATCCGAAACGCCGGGTTCTCCACCGTCACCACTCCGATCTCCAAGTCCGCGGCGCCGACCTCCTTGTTCAACAAATCTTGGAACGCGTTTAGCAGCGTCACCACTACGTCTTTTAACGTGTCGTTCGGCTTGTTCTCCACCGCGTCCGTTAGCAGCGACACGGCTTGCGACTCGCGTTTGCTGATGCAGGTGGCGTTCCACCCGCAGTAGAAGCCGGCCAAGTCGAACTTGTACAACTCCGGCTCGCGGCGGTTCGGGTCGATGCCAATCACGATGCCGTCTGCGTCGCGCGCGCGCGCACTTACTGCACGCCTGCAGCCGCGCGTACGCGTACTGCGTGAGCACCTGGTTCTGCAGCGCGAGCCGCTTCACGACGTAGAGCGCAGAAGCCTCGTGGCCGTACTCTTCCTGGAACAACTCGGCCTCCTCAACCGCTTTGCGCGCAGTCGCCGCCGCGTCCGGCGTCACGCCGATGAACGCGCCGCCGACGCCCTGCGAGATGCGGTGCAGCGAGGTCGCCTTGTCCATCAGCAGCAGCTTGTCCTGCAGCTGCGCAGCGCGCACCTACCTTGTTCATCTCCGAAAACGCGACTTTCTTCTCGACGCCGACCACCGCGCAGTTCTTGCACTTCAGCGCGAGCGCCGTGATGTTCGCGTTCTCGACCGCCGTGAACGCGTACTCTGCGAATCGCCCCGCGCACACCTACCGATCTGAAAGAGTTTGCCCTCCGGAGAAAAGATCGAAATGTACCGGTCGTGCGAGGCACTGGTCGCTGACATTTTAAGTTTCGGATAAGTTAAATATATAGATTTGCATAAATGGCGCCGCCGCGAGCACGCCAGCGCGCCGCGGCGCGCGCGGCGCTTGGCGACGCTCGCAAATTGCTGATCGCGCCGACGAGCTTTTTCGCAAGTGTAATAACGCAAAAACGCATGAGACAAACGATTTTGGAGCTTTACAAAATCTCATCAATTCGCAATGCGCGCGACCGTCGTCCGGCTGCACTGATCTGACCGATGCTTGACTCTAGAAGCACCTCGCAAAGCTACTTGGAGCGCGTCGCTGCCAAGCGGCGCTCCAACGTGCTGCGCAACAGCCGCCGGCCAACGCGCGCAGCGACGGACCAAGAGAACGTCGACTCGCTGAACTTCGGAGAGCCGCAGCTCTCCGCCAAGCAACTCGCAGCTCTTTCCGCTGACGACGGACCCGACAACGGACCCGGCCACGGAGCCGACAGCGGAGCCGACAGCGGAGCCGACAGCGGAGCCGACTACGAGTCTGAAAACGACTTTGGCGCGCACAACGCGTGCGACGAACTATCTGACGCAGACAGCTTCGACATCCAAGCGCTGAGCTTCGAGCGCTTCGGCAAAGACCCGACGCTCCAGTACTATCTCAACAACCTCTCGGACGCCGCGGACGAGCCCATCGCGGGCCGCAGCGTTTTCGACGCGCCGCCGCGCGACGACCGCGGGGGCGAACGCGGGGGCGAACGCGCTGCTGCCGCGCGATACCTGAGCAGCTCCGAAGCGCTCCGCGACGCGCGAGCGCCGCCGCGCGCGAGTTACGACGAATCGGTCGACTCCGCCGGTCCAGCGCGACACAGCTGCTCCCACTCGGAAAGCGAGTCCGAGCTGCGCGACGCGACAGCACAGCGCCTGCCCGCGCCTGCTGCAGAAAAGCACTGCATGTTCGACAGCTTCGACTTCAGCGGCGCCGCGGCCGGCCGCGCCGAGCCTGCGTCCGACGCCTCGACTGCGGCGCCGCGGCCGCGCAGCGGCCACCCGGGCGCCACGCCCGACGCGCTGATCTTGGCAGAACTCGAAGAAGCGCTGCAGGAAAACCGCGTCGCGGAAGCGACGGCGCTGCTCAAACTGCTCAAGAAGTTCAAAGACAGTGACCTGCAGCGCTGCGAGGCGGAGTGCGGCGCGCGCGCGCCGGAATCGAGCCGCGACGCGCACGAGCCGCAGGCCAAAGCCGCGCCGCGCGCCGCGAAACGGCCCCGCAAAAAGGACCGCTCCGTCGCCGAACTCAAGGAGAATCTAAACCATCTGGTGACGCTGCTCGAGAAAAACAAAGTGCCGAGCCACGGAGGCCAGCCCGCGACCACAGAGTCCGGCGAAGACTCGCTGTACGGCTTTCTGCCCGCCGGCGCGGCGCTGCAGCCGAGCGACGCAGGCGCGAGCGACCTCGCGTCGCTGTCATCGCACCAAGCGCTGGCGAGCCTCAGCGCGCTGACGCAACTGTGCGACGAGCCGCGCAAGCCGGCGGGCGGCGCCGCGCCACTCGACGCAAACAAAGTCTACGTCGAGCTGGAGGCCGCCAAGTTCAAACTATCAGAGCTCGAGGCGATCAACGGCGAACTGAAAGAACTCGTGCAGGCGCAGGCGGACAGTTTCAAAAACTCGCTGCAGACGCTCGAAGCCGCGGAGAAAGAAAAGTCCGGCTTGCTGGACGAGTTCCGCAAGAGCCAAGTCGAGATCGGCGGCTTGAAGCAGACACTTGCGGAGCAAGAGGAAGCGTTGGTTGCGCTCACGCGCCGCGAGAACGAACTGGTTGCTCAGCTCGCGCAGCTGCGCGAGCGGGGCGAAGCGTTGGAGTCCGAGCTCGCAGTGCAAGAGGAAGCGAGCGGCGTGAAGCTCGCGGCACTCGAGAAAGAGAACGCGAAGCTCAGCGGCATCGCGCAGCAGCTGACCGCGGACAACGAACAGCTAGAGGCAGACATCATCGAGATCATCGACTGTTGCAAAAAGTACCGCAAGCTGCTGGAAGAGTCGAACTTGAAGCGGCAGCTGCAGGCGCGCGGCGTGAAGACGCTCGTCGCCGCGGAGAGCGTCGAGCTGCTGCGGCAGCGGAAGTCGATCTACAACAAGTCGTGCCAAGTGAAGAGCTTCGACGTGGACCCCGCGTCGCTGGACGAGCAGCTGCAGAACGAGCTGCAGCAGCTGCGGCGCGAGAACGACAACTTAGAGTCGCTCCTCGAGCTCGCGGCGCGGAACCACGCGAAGCTCTCGCAAGAACTGGAGGCGGCGCAGTCGCAGAACGGCGCGCAGCGCGAGCAGATCGAGACGTTGGAGTTCCAGCTACGCTGCGAGCTGGCCAGCCGAGCGCGGCAGCCGCTGCTCGCGGAGTGCGGCTCGGAGACGGGCTCGCTGCGATTCAGCAACTTCGACTTGGAGCTGAGCAACGCGAGCGGCGGGCCGACAGACGGCGAGCGCAGTGCGGCGGCCGCCGCGCTCGGCAAGAACAAGTCGTGGCGCGAGCTCTTCAGCATGTTCGCGGCGCCGAAATAGCTAGTTTTTCTTCAATTTGTAGATCAATGTTTGCGACTTGTTTTGAATGTAGCTGAGAAAGGACGCGACGGGCCGCGTGCGGCTAGCCGAGTAGTTCGGAATTAGCTCGTCGCAGAGGCGCGCTACGTTGCGCGAGTGCGAGGGCCGCGGCACCAGCACGTTGCGCAGCAGGTCGCGGCCGGAAACGCGCGAGAGCACAGTGAGGTCGAGCAGCAGTCGCAAAAAGTGCTTGCAGACGCGGCGCGCGCTGCCGAACCGGTAGAGACTGAAGGAGAGGTCGAACTGGCTGCTCGTGGGCGTGCTCGCGCGGACCTGCAGGCGCAGCGAGTGCGGGTGGTGAAGGTGGAAAAAACAGCCGCACCAACAAATCTCGTACCAGTCGAGCGCAATGTTGGAGAGGTACTGCGCGAGCACGGTGCTGATGAAGGCGGGCACCCACAGCGTGCAGTAGTAGAGAATGAGCGTCGGGAACAGCAGAATGAAGATGGGCACCAAAAAGCTGCCGATGAGCAGCATGTCGAAGCTATAGTACAGCGAGTCGACGCGGTCGCGAATCATGTTGTACTTCTTGCCGTAGAAGAGCCGCACGAGGCTCGCTGTGACGCTGCCGAAGAGACTGCAGGTGCTGCAGAGGAACGCGAACATCGTGTTGTTCATGAGGTTCAGAAAGTGGATCACGTCCGCGAGCAGCGCGAGCTGGTGCGTGAAGCCGAGCAGCGTCACTCCGCGGACGAGCCACGCGAGCACGGCGAAGCAAAAGCGCCCGCCGCGGCTGAGCAGTGCAGTCTGCGTGGCGAGCTTCAGGAAGTCGTCGAAGAGCCGGGATGCGATGGTCACGCCGCTTTGCAACGCGTTGTTCAGCGGGTCGTTAAACTTGAGCCCGGCGGGCGCGCCGAGGAACCAGTGGAACGCCAGGTCGAAGAAGCGCGCGGTGAAAGCCGGGAAGTGCTCGATAAACTGCGCCAGGCAAGCCATCGTGTGCGCGCGCAGCAGTGCGCCGAGCAGCGCGTCGAGCACACAGCCGCAGAGGTTGTTCAGCAGCAGCAGCAGAAACGCGGAGTGCTGCGGGATGATGTCGTTGACGACCATCGAGCGGTGCCGGTTGCACAGCCGCTTCTTGCTGTAGAGTAGCTGGATGATCAGGCAAGACTCGTACAGCATCTTCAGCTTCAGCAAAATGCTGCTGTAGAACAGCGAGCAAAAAAGCAGCTTGCGGTCGAAAAAGAACCAGAGTCGCTCGGCGAACTTGATTCCGCGCGCGCTGAGCCAAACGACGCCGAGGTCGAACCAGCTCTTGTGCGCGCGCTGGTGGTCGAGCCGGAAGAAAAACAGCTTCATGTAGTAGAAGTAGAGCGCAAAGTCGTTGTGCCGCACAAAGGTTCGCGACGGCTGAACGGCGGGTTCTTCGCCGACGTACAGCGCGAAGAGCAGCTGCCGCGACCGGCGCAGACAACGCTTCAACCCGTCGTTGAACAAGAAAATGTGCGCGCCGCCGCCGTACTTCGCGTTGAACACGAGCGAGGCGTCGGGCCGCAGCGTCACGCCGTGGATGCGCAGCACGAGCGCCTCGCCGTCGCGGCACAGCTCCGCGGGGATGGCCACGATGTCTTTTTCGGCGGCGAACGCTTCGTTCGCGCGCGCGAGCTGCGTCTGCGCGGCGAGAAACTGCAAGTCGTTCAAACTCGAGCCGGAGGGCGAGTGCACGATGAACGCAATCGTCACGACCAGCCGGTCGCGCTCGATCGCGTTGACCAGGTAGCAGACGCCCGGCACGGCGAACGGTTCGCGGCCGAAGTCGAGGTCGAAGTCGAAGACGTGCAGCACGGTCCGCGCGATCGGCGGCAGCGTGAACTGCCCGCCGAGCGTGTCGAAGCAATGGTGCAGCAGAAACGCGTCCTGGCGCAGGCGCGACGCGGAGAAGTCTGTCGCCGCAGGCGGCGACTGCGCGCACAGCGGAGTCATGCAGAACGGCGCAGGGTCGGCGACGCAGACAGCGTTCAGCTCTGCCGCATCAAAAGCGAGTGAGAAGCGCGGGCTCTCGCAACGGCCAAGTTCGCAGCGTCGGCGGCTCGCGAGACGATCAATTAAATAATTTCGCTTTTTGCCTGTATATTGTCGCCCTATTCAAATTTTATTTCGTTTTTAACGCTCCGATTCGATCGCAGCGACGCGATGCTGCTAGTTTAAGCGAAAGCCGCATGAACAAAGTGGAGAAGTTGGTAATCGACTTGCACTCACTCACGGGTTTGCACGACGGGGACTGGGGTTTCGCGTGCCAGCTGCAACCCGACATTCGCACCACCGGACTCGAGACCGCCGTTCTTACCGACACATACTTCTTCAAAGTCCCCGTTCTCGAGTTTCCCTTCCGCACGCGCGGCACGATCCGTTTTCTGCTGCGCAAAGACAAGAAAGAATATGCGTACGCGAGCTTCGACCTGAAAGAGCTCGCAACGGTGGTGACCTCCGTGTACCAAAAGGCGCTGTTCATGAGTCTGATCTCCGCGCCCGCCGCGGCGCAGAAGACGCAAATCAAGCTCTCGTTCAGCATCAGCACGTACCCGCGCAACGACAACTTCAATTCAACCGGCTTCGCCAGCGAGTGGGGCATATCGGACTTAGTTAGCGATAGCATGCTCGGCGCGCCTGGCGAGACCGCGCCGCTGTTCGGCACGATCAACAGCCGCGTAAACGGCGCGAGTATTTGGACGAGCTTCGTCGACGACTGCGGCGACAACAAGCTGCCTTCGCAGTACCACGAGATCGTTAAGTACGTCGAAACCAACATCACCCGAACGAACGCAGCGGCCGCCGCACAGCGCGCCGCAGCCGCCGAAGCGCGCGGTGGCGCGCGCGGCGCGCAGCCGGGCGTCGCGACGCCGTTCGGCCGCGCAGAGCCGTTCCTCGACCGCCAGCCGGAGTTCGGCCACGAACAGTCGCCCGACGCGCGGCCGGCGCGGCCGCTGATTTTGAAACCGTCGGCGCACTTCGTCTTCTGCGAGCCGCGACCGAAGAACAGCGTGCAAGTCGTGAGCACACCGCAGAACAAATTCGCAGACGTCTACTCGCGCGCGCGCGTCGCAGAGCTGCCGAACAAGCGCTTCGACTACTCCACGCGCAGCCTGAGCACGGGCGCCGAGACGCAAGAAGAGGCGCTGGACTCGGTGAACTTCCGCCGCAACTTCTACAACTGCGACAGTCGAGCGCCGCGGACAATCGTCGTCGAGCGCGCGTCGCCCGAGTGCGACTACGGCTTCAAGTTCCGCGCCGCTGCGCCCGCGGACATGCTCGCCGCGACGCTGCACAACCCAGCCGGCAACCCGCTGAGCGTCGAAATGTACCCGAAGGCGGCCGGCCGCGCGCCGGAGCCCGCCTTCGGCAGTCCGAGCGTCGAATTCAAGTGCGCGGCGGGGCCCGGCACGCTTCTCAACAGCCCGGTAGTCTCCACGCTCATGCCTCGCAATAACAACTACTTGCTCTGTCGCAAACGCATCAGCAAGTCGCACGTCAAAGCGGAAACGCTCGTTTCGCCCGAGCGCGGCGCGCCAGCGAAGTCCGCCGCGCCCGCGGACGAGTCGCCGGAGCCTATCTCCAAGACGTACGCCAAAGGTTCTTCCTTGCGCAGCAAGCTGAAGAAGAAAAGCAATTTTATAGATAGCTTCAAATCATTTTTTAGCCGCAGCAAATCGTGTGCTTAACCCCCGGGTCTTTGGAGCTCCATTTTTAAGCAAAATTACTAATTAACTACGGCGCATGGCTCCGGGAGACGCGGCGCTGATCGAGGCGCTGCGCGCGCGCGGCGCGCAGCTCTTCGCGGAGGTCAAGCGCTCGAACTTCGAGAAGGGCGGAGTCGCAGCCGACTGCGCGCGGCTCGTCTCGGACCCGCTGCAGCTCTTCGCCGCGCACTTTGCCGCGCTCGAAGCTGCGGCCACGCCGCTCGCGCAAGTGCAGAAACTCAAGTTGCACTCGCAGTTCGCGCTGAGCGTCTTCGTGCGCAACAAAGTGAAACCCGAAGCGTTCGAGCTCGCCGCAGGCGCCGCGTGCTACGCGGTCAGCGACAACAGCGGGCTCGGGCTGCTAGTCGTAGACAGCGCGAAGACGCCAGCCGTCGGCGCGCTCGCGCCAAAGAGCAAGTACTTCATCACGCACCTGCTGCTGCAGGTCGTCTGCGGCCGCGTGTTTTGCGAACTGACGCCGGCTTCAGTGATCACCGAGAACTACGCGCACTACGCGAGCGCCGAAGCGCCGCTCCACGCCATCCCTCACGTCAGCTCGCGCGACTGCTCGAGCCGAGTGCTCTAGTTCCGCGGTCCAACAGCGG
>NW_020873735.1:233053-303487 GCF_001901225.1 Dermatophagoides pteronyssinus
GCACTAGCAGACGCTCCCTGCGCCCCGCCGGCCGCAACTCTCCGCACTAGCCGCCCGCCACAGCGCTGGCAACAACCGCGCGCAAGCCGCGTCTGCAACCACTGCCAGCCAAGTCGCCTGCAGAGCTACTATTTTCATTTGTCCGCGACAGCGCTCGTGCTTCCGCCTGTGAAAGGCCCTTTCTGTATATTGCCTGCGACGCCGCTGCGATGGCTCCAGCGACGGCCGTTATCGCCGCTGACAAAAGCGGCGGCTGCGACAGCCGCTGACAACGGCTGGTAGCGCGCAGCTGCGGTCGTTGCAGTCCGCGCGGCCTCATCCAGAATGCCGTGCGCGAATCAGGTTCTTGATGTGGTACGTTACCACGCGCGTCGTGGCGAACAGACTCATCAGGTTCGAGTCGCTGATCGAGAGCTTGTTCTTCGTGTGCCAGTACGACTCCCAGAAGCGCTTGTTCTGCGCGTCCGTCATTTGGAAGTAGTTGATCGACGTGCGCTCCGCGAGCTTCTCGATCTTCTTCAGGTAGAAGTCCTTATTGCGCGGCGCGTCGCGCTCTGCGCACTCCTTTACCGCGTAGTCGACGAAGGTGGGAAACATACGCTGCCGCTCCGCGCGCCGCTCGTGGAACAACTCCAGCGCGTCGGCCGCGCGCTGGATGTACCTCTCTGCGTCGTGCGAGCTCATCGAGAGCCGCAACTGCACTTTGTAGATGTTCAGCGCCATCACGATATTCTCGACGAACTGCATGATGCAGTAGCAGTACGAGTCTCTGTTTTGCAGCTTTGACTTGTAGTACTCCGTGATCAAGTTCAAGTCGAGCGCGTCGTCCTCCTGGTGCTCCGCAGGCGTCACGTGCACCGCCAGCAGCCGCAACTCGTTAGGGTCCTCGTGCCGCGCGCCGATGCGCGCGTCGATGTTGAAGTAGATGCTGCACAGCTCGAAGTACATCGTGCGCACGCTCAGCAGAATTTGCTTGTAAATCTCCTCGTTCAGCGCGTGCTTGTGCCGCAGCGACACTTCGTAGCGCGCGAGTTTCAGCTCGTTCAACTGCTTGCTAATCAGCGTCCCCGCGGCCTCCAAGTTGCTCCACAATAGGTCGCGCTTGTCGCGCCACAGCGCGAGCTGCATGCGCCGGCGCTCGTACAGCTCCTTGTTGCTCAAATACTCGGCGTTGTCGTGGTACAGAAACTCGTCGATTTCGACAATGCCCGCCTGCATCAGCAGCAGCGGCTCGATCGACTCGCAGAAGTGCCCAATGATCTTGCACAGGTTCTGCACGACACTCACGCGCGACTGCGCCGGCAACAACGTCCGCGACACAAACGTGCACGCAGCGATCCCGAGCATCACAGCCAAGCAGCGCAGAGTGATGTAGCTCAACGGACTTTCCGCCAAGAACGAGTTTCCGAGCAACAGCGGCGTGTAAGAGCTCGCGCTCGTCGCTGCAATGAACAGCTCTGAAGAGAACAAGTACATCCAGTTGTAAAAGAAGCCGCAAATCGGCAGCACCAAGTACACCGCGAGCTTCGTGAACATGTGCACTTCGTCCGGCTCGCAGTTGTGCCGCGCGATCGACACAATGATCAGCACCACGACGCACGCCGCGCCGACGCCCAGCCCGCGCATCACCGCGCGCTGGTACGTCGAGCCCACGTTCGAGTCGAGCATCGGCACCGCCGTGCCGACCACCCAACGCCCGTTGTTCCCGAACACCCGCTCGTTGACGCGCGGCACGCACGCGATCCAGCCGCAGCACAACGTCAGCACTGTCAGCTGAAGGCCGTAGCGACAGTCTGCCAGTCGCTTCACGCATTTGAGATCCGCAAACCAGGCCGCGGGTGACAGCATCGCGCTCCCAGCCCTCCGCCGCCGCCGCGCCTACACTCGCGCGCGAAGCGCCTGCGCGTCGCGATCCGCTCGGCGCAGCATGTCGCCACTTAATCAAAATAAAAATATCGCAAAAGTGTCGCGCCGCCGCCGCGCCGCCGCCGGTTACGCGCACTTGTACCGGACGCCGCACACGTGACTAAATATCTGCTTCGTCTCCGCGTCTGCATCTAGCAGCGCAAAGGTGCCGACGCAGTACCCGCGGTACTGCGGCGGACTCTTGCACAAATTTCCGACCAAAATCCAGTTTTCCGGACACGGCTGCCGATAACTCGGGTAGCCGCGCTCGCACGCAAACTTCTTGCAGTGGTAGCGCAGCTGCTCCTGCGGTTGCGTCTTCGCGTACGATTCGTACTCTTGCGACGCGTCCGCAAACGCGTAGCACCGCGTGCGGCCCTCTGCAAACCCTAGCGCGCAGCTCTCCAAGTCGCGCTCGCAGTAGTCCACCTGTGCGCGCGTCTCGCTGCTGAATCGCGCTACCTCGGCCTTCGCGATCTCGAGCTGCTCCGGCGAAGCAGTGATCTGCGAGTCTGTCAAGACTTCCGCCACCAACGCGTCGGGCGACAACCCCTGCTGCCGCAGCTCGTAAAAGTTCTAGTGCGCACCTCTCGCACTTACCCGCGCCGCTTCGCGAATCGCGCTTCCCGCCTGCGCGGCAAGCGCACACACGCAAATACGGAGCATCGCAGCAACTCTCCGCAACGAACCGATCAGCCTGCTGCGTCCGCAATTAACAATAATTAATTTGCCGCAATGGGTGAGGCGCGCGGAGAGTCCGGCGCGCCGAGCGCTGCCGCGCCCGAACGCCACGCGGAACGCGCGGCGAGTGCCAACCTCTTGCGCAAAGTCGCGACTCTCGCGGACTTGACAGCGCAGCCCGAGAACGCTGCCGTCGAGAGCGAACGCGAAGTCGCGCTGGACCTCGACGAGCTCGACGAATCGAACTCCTTCAGCGACTCAAGTGTCGACTACCGCGACGCAGCGCTGATCGATCCGTGTCAACGTTGCGACAGCGGCGACGAAATGGCTTCCCAAATCGCCATCTCGCCCGCCGACGCGCGCCAGATCATCACCGCGCAGCAGGTGTGCGACGGGTGTTTACTGCAGCCGCTCGGGCTCAACGGCACGTCGCCCGCCGCGGCTGCGCCGATCTACCTCAACATCGTCAACGCGCTTGCGCTCGAGACCGAGCTCGCGCGCGCTACGGCTCTCGTTGCGGTTTACGGCGCGGACTCGATCGAGTTCATCGACCGCGTCCTCAAGAACGGCGACGTCGTCTCCGCCGTTTTGCGCGTGCTCTGCCAGCCCGACGAAACGCAGCGCCAAACGCTCCTCGCAGAACTGCACTCCGCCCTGCCGGAGTCGCTGCTCGAGGAAGTCGTCAGCGCCGTCGCTGCGCACGAGCGCGCCGCTGCCGCGCGCGCGAAGGCTGCCGCGGAAGAAGACTCCGACGAGCTCCCGCCCATCAGCGCGCCCGAGCAGCTGGACTTGCCGCCGGGCGCCACCAAAATCAAAGGCGATAACTACTTTGGACTGCGCCTGCCGGAGGCGCGCTACGCTGCGAAGGACGTTTCTGAGCTGCATCTGGAGTACTCAGTCCAGGCTGCAATCCCGCTCTGGGCGCAGCCGCTGTTTCTAAAGCACGGTGTGGGCTCCTTCAACGTAGTGCAGGCCGCCACGGTCACCGAAGCGCTGCACAGCCCCGACAACATGCTCATCTCCGCTCCTACCGGGTCCGGTAAGACGAATATTGCGTTCTTTGCAATGATTCGCGAGATCCAGAAACACCTCGACGCCGCGCAGTCCGCTCTCGTCTCCAGCGACTTCAAAATCGTATACGTCTCGCCGCTCAAGGCGCTCGTCGCAGAGCAAGTAGCCACCTTCCGCAGGCGCTTCGACACCATACGCGATGCGAGCGGCGGCGGCATCGCCGTGCGCGTTTGCGAAATGTCGGGCGACTCGCAGCTGCGCGAGTTCGAGCTCGCCGGCGTCCACGTGCTAGTCTGCACGCCTGAGAAGTTCAGCAACATGCTCCGCTTCGCCGAGCAACGCGCGTCGATGCAACTCATCAAGCTGCTCATCATCGACGAAATTCACATGCTGCACCAGGCGCGCGGCTGGGTGCTCGAAGAGATCGTCACCAGCTTGCGGCTCCGCGCCGTAGACGTCCGGTTTGTCGGGCTCTCCGCCACCATCCCAAACTGCCACGACATTGCCGACTTTTTGCACCTGTCGCCGACCCTGCTAACGCGCGCTAACAACCCGCGCAAAGGCCTGTTCGTGTTCGACGACAGCTTTCGACCGATTCCTCTCGCCAAGTGCATCTACGCGCTGGAGAGCGGCGACTCGGCCGAGGCACAGGATGCGCTCACCTTCGAATTCGTTGTGCGACAGCTGAAGAACCAAAAGTCCGTGCTCGTGTTCGTCCAGAGCCGCCAGGGCACCGTCAAGGTCGCTCAAAATCTGCTCCGTTCCTTTTCGCAAACCGGCGACCTGACCGCGATCTTCAGCAGCCAGCGTCGCGGCAGCGCGCTAATCCAAAAGCTCAAACAGGCTTCCAAAGAAGCCGCAGACCCCGCGCTCGCGAGTGTCGTCGAGTTCGGCTTCGGCTTCCACCACGGAGGCATGAGCCGCGCAGACCGTGATCTGGTCGAAGCCTTGTTTCGCAACTACCAGATTTGCTGTCTTGTGTGCACGTCGACGCTTGCGTGGGGCGTCAACCTGCCCGCAAGTTGCGTGATCGTGCGCGGCACCACGTTCTACGACTCCACCAAGAACGTGTACGCCGAGATGGAGGAAATCGACTTGCTGCAAATCACCGGCCGCGCCGGCCGCCCACCCTTCGACCAAACAGGTCTCGCGCAGATAATCACTTCAGCAAACTCGTTCCAGCGCGTCGTCCAAACTGTTATCGGCTCCTACGTCATCGAGTCGCAGCTTGCGCAAAAGCTCAAAACCCTCGTGGTCGCACTCGTCTCTTTGAACCTCGCCACTGACTACGCGGCGCTCACCCGCGCCTTCACCTACACCTACTTTTACATACGGCTCCGGAACCAAAGCGCCGCATACCTTTCGTCGCTCGCCTCCTATTTCAAGATCTCCTACTCTGTCGCAGCAGAAAGCGACTCCGACCAAGAGCGACTCACGCTGCTTCACGACATTCTGCGCTCCGCGCTTGCGGACTTGCACAGACGCAACTTTCTGGACTACGACGACGCCACGGACCTCCTCACCAGCAAGCCTCTCGGGCGAGTTGCCACCAGCAAGTACATCGCTCTCGAAACCGCTGAATTTCTCAACGAGCACTTGCACAACGAGTTCTCCTACTGCGCCTTCTTCTGGTTCGTGTGCGGCACGCCCGAAACCAGCGCCTTCAAGCCGAACGCAGCGGAGCTCGATATGCTCGCGAACGTTGCGGCGCTCTGCCCAATTCCCGTCGACAGCAACGACAAGAGTTCCGCCTACAAAGTCGCGCTCCTCCTGCAGTGCTACATCGCGCGCTGCCGCATCCACCACTCCGAGCTCGAGGCGCAGAGCAAATCGATCGCCGTGCTCGCGCTCATGATTTGCGACAGCATCGCTAGCCTCGCAGAAATACGCGGCTACTGCTCAACGTACGCTCTCGCGCTCTCTCTGAAAGGCGAAATCGAGTCGCGCTGCTGGAGCCAGCTCTCCGTCTTGGCTCCTTTCTGCTTTGTCGACAGCGCGAAGCTCAGCTACCTTCAGAACCTCGAGCAGCTTTGTGGAAACGACCTCGATAAGTTGCGCGAGTCGATCGAGCAGAACACAACCGTCAGTCGCGAACTGTGTCTCGAGTTTTTGTCCGCGCTGAACCGATACCCCACAATTCGAATCGACGTAGAGGCCGTCACGCCGCTCTCGGGATACTTAGTTGTACTTTTCTCCCTCACCGTCGACCGCGCGGAGTGGCGCTTTCCAAGCGCTCTTCGCCTCGCGGTGTACGCCGAGAGCTTGATCTCCGGCGAGCTGCTAACGCCCTGTTTCACCCGCGTGCGCGTCCGCAGCTCTGCGGACACGCCACGCCTGCTGCTGCCAATCAAAGTGCGCGCCGCAGCCGGAACAATCCACTGTTGCAACATTGTTGCCGTCTGCGAAAACGTTAAGGGTCCTAAAGCGTCCCTCTTATTCGACTTCCGCGACGTCGCACTGCAGCCATCTGCCGCGCCGGCCGCGCCGCGCGAGCGCTGCGCGGCTGTTGGCAACGATACTCTGCGCGCCCGCCTCTCGAACTCCTGCGTAGGGCTCTTCACCGAGCGCGAGCTAGAAACTTCGCTGAGCGAGTCTGACGCGCTATTACCGATCCTCGAGTCGCGCGAAAGCTGCTTCGTCAATGTTTCGAGCGGCTCGCAACTCTGCACAGCGGTGAAATGCGCGCTCGCAGAGGCGCACGCCCGATCGCGAGATTTTACGGCGGCACTATTGGTGCCCAGTGAAGAAGACGCTACAGTTTTGCTCGCGACTTTGAAGCACGCGACGCTCGCCGGCGAAACTCTGCGGTGTGACGCAGCCAGGACTGACACTGTTGAGACGCTGTACGTCGCGGCTTGCACTCAGGTTTTGGTGGTCCCGAGTTCCCGCTCCAAGCAGCTCTTGCACAGCTCTTTTGCTGCGAACTTGAAGCGGATTTCGTTGCTAGCGTACGTCGAACTTTCGTGCTCAACGAACTTCAGCTCTGCGGAGCTGTTGATACAGCTCTTCCGACAGCAGCAAAACGTCGCGAAGTCGCGCCTGCTGTTTCTGCTAGGGCCCTTCACAACGCACGACGCACTTTCCTCTTGGCTCTCTTTGCGGTGCTACTCTCAGGCGGCAAGCGGCTCCGTAGCGCCGAAGCCGCAGCCAACGCGCTTCCCAATCGCAGCAAACGCTCGCTGCACTTTCGACCCGCCTCGCAATACCGACGTGTTGCGCTGTTTTGCAGACGCGCTCGCTAAGTACAAAAAGCCTGCTTTTGTGTTTTGCGACCCAGAAGTGCACCGCAGCATCCTCGCTGACGCGCCGCTGCTTTTGCGCAACATCGAACAAAAGTCGTCGTCGCGGCAATGCTTGCAGTCCGACGTCGAGCAACGCTCTGGCACGCCAGACCGCAAACCAGCGAAGAATCAGGCGGAAAGCGGCGCTCACGGCTGCGCATCGCCAGCACCCTCTTCCGAGTGGGAGTGCAGCGACAACGCTGCCCGGCTAACCAGTCGCTGCCACGTCTTGGCTGACGTCCTGTACGCGGGCGCGGCTGCGGACGCAGAGCACTACTTCGTTTTCGTTGCGACGCCACTCGATGGTTTCGTGCAGTCCAGCATCTTTGTGCTGAAGCACAGTCTGGAACTACTGCTCGCTGACCACTCCGCAGCAACGGTCACGCTCGTGGCTTATGCAGATGTACTCAACTTGCTAGATGCACTTTTGTACAAACACAAGCCGCTGCTCAGCGCCAACCGGCACGAGTGGCAAGAGACGCTCAGAGCCGCGCTAGCACTGCAGCGAATCAGCAATGCTCAAGACCTGCTCGACTTCGCGACGCAGTGCTTTTTCACCTCGTGCCTCACACTACACGAGCACGCGTTCCGGCTGCAACTGAAGTTTGCGGGCGACGGAGACACGGAAGAGTTCCTGGGCGCAGCTCTATCCGGGCTCGTCGAGGACACGATAGAAGCTCTCTCGCGCAGCGACATGGCGCTCACGGACGAAGACTACACAGACATCAAACTTACGGCTCCGAGTGACGTGTTTTTGTCGATGCTGCCCGCCGCTGACTACGCCGACGCTGTGAGCGTGCTGTACACCACATCCGTGCGCGAAATTCTTTTTATTCTGCTGCGCTTGCGTTCTTTCCACGCGTTAGTCGAATCCAATGCTGCGCTCAACGAGGCCTTGCACTGCTACGCAAACGCCGTGGGCGGCGAGGACTGGCTGCAATTTTACGATCCGGCCTTCGAGGTGCTGATTCCCCGCTTCGAAATCGAAGCGCAAACCAACTGGATCCGCGCTCTCTGTCTGGTGTGCGCCGCGTTCTTCGCGCGACTGCCTTTTCCCGTCGCGATGGAACAGTGTGTGCTGCGCTGCGCGACCGCACTCCGAGCGGTCGCGCTTCTCGTCTTTGACGCATTCAGCGCCAAAGCAACCACCGAATGTTTGGCGCACTTTACGCAACTCATCCGCATGCTGTCCAACCCGGCCGGCTTAGACAGCAGCCTGTTCGTGTGGACCGAGGTGCCAGGCTTCGACCTGCGCTGTGCGCAGCGCCTGCATGCACTCGACCCGCAGCTAGACCTCACTGCGTTATCAGAATGTCCCGAGGAAGAGCAGCTGCGCATTTTCGAGCAAACTGGCGTCGGCGAAGCGCAGCAGGCCGCGCTCGAGAGGCACTTCGAAGAGCTGCCTAACTACGACGTTGCGGCGAGCGTCGAGCTCGCGGACGTAGAAGCGTCCGCGAAGTGCTTCACGTTAAACGTCACAATCACCAACGCGAGCGAGGCAAATGAAGAAAAAAAGTTGACTCAGAAAAACATGTGGGTGTTACTCGCCGCTGTCAACGGCGTTGTGCTTTTTTCGCACAGACTAGCTATCGCAGAACTGCCTTGCAAGCGCAAGTTCAAGCTTCCGCTAGAGTACTCCGGCAGCAGAAAAGGAAGGCTGCTGCTCAGCTCGCTGTTCTACCACAGCGCGGACCGCGAAACGGAGTTTTCCTTATGAAATCGCGACCTACTTGCGCAGGCGCGGCCTTCCGCGCGGCTTGTTCAGCGAGAGAAAAATGGCAACCACGACGCCCAGTTCTTCGCTGTCTATGTCCGGCAGTTCTTCGACTTGCAGGTTGTACGCGCCCGGAAAAGTTTCGGCAACGATCTTCGCCGCGGCAAACGCCACTGTGTAACAGTGGTAGGGCATGAGGGCGTCGCTGGAGCGCGCCGCTGCGTGGCCCGAACTTGGCGCAAGCGCTGACCCCGCCGAATCGGGCAGTTGTGCAGCGTCAGCCTCGTCCAGCTGACTCGCGCAGGGTGCACTATGGAGTTGTTTCAAAGAGCCATGCGCTCCAGAGACGATCTCGCGGCTTTGCGCGTGCTCCATGTGCCAGACGGCGTTAGCATTATCGAAGTTATTCGAGCATAGCAAGTAGTAAGCTTCGTCTAACATCTTTAATGCCTAAATAATAAACATGCGCCAGCAGGAAGGCGGGCCTACGCACGTATCGAGATTTTCTCCGAGCAGATATATGTCATTAAAATAACTGTACCTACGCTCGCGCAGCCATGGAAACGGGAGCTTCGTTTCGCAGTCACCGCGGCATCTATAGCACAGGGCACATCGTCTCGAATGCCGCCATCGCTGCACAGCAGCGCGACGCAGACTCTGCGCCCGAGGCAGAATCCGTCGCGCCCGCTGCGCCCAGCAAGCTCACGAGCTACTACGAGCGGTTGCGGCATGCGCTGAACACTGCGCTGTGCGCGACGTACGCAGAATCCAAGCGGCAATTGCGCGGAGAAAGTTGCGCCGCTGAGCCGCGAGCCGTGCAGCGCAGTGCGGCACCCGCCGCGTCGGCAGGCGTTGTGCGCGCGCGGCAAAGCCGCGACGCGCGCGCACCGCCTAACAGCGACTCGCAGCAGCAGTCCGACTCGTCGAGCTCCGACGCAGAGCTGGGTGAGCTCACGTACGCAACGCGCTATTGAGCGCTCGCCACTCGCTTCATGTTAGCGCCATTTTAATAATCTGCACCTACCTCGCAAAAATGCAGAACAAACTGCTGCAGAGCGCGAAAGAGCGCGCGCTTGAAGACAACTCGCAGTACTTCTGCAAAGTGAGTTGGCGTGCATGCCATGCAGATCATTGACTCCAAAGAAATCTACCCGCAAGGGCTCGACGCCGCGCCGGACTGGGAGTTGCTGCTCTCGCGCCTCAGCGTGGAGGGTCGCATTGAGCGGAACATCATGGTGCTGCTCATCAACCAGTTCACCGAGGCGATTGCTGCGGAACCGAACGTCTTGGAGCTCGAAGAGCCGCTTATCATTGTGGGGGACATCCACGGTCAATTCTACGATTTCGTGAAAATTCTCGAACTCGGCGGAGCGCCGGACCCGAAATGCAAGTACTTGTTTCTTGGCGACTACGTGGACCGCGGGCAGTTCGGCATCGAGGTTTTGGCGGTGCTGATGGCGCTCAAAATCAAGTATCCGGACTGCGTGTGGCTGCTGCGCGGCAACCACGAGTCGCGGCAAATGACCACGTTTTTCAACTTCCGCGACGAATGCGTTAAGAAGTACGACGCCGAAGTGTACAACCTGTTTATGGAAGCGTTCGACTGTTTGCCGCTCTGTGCGCGCGTCAACCGCCGGCTCTTCACGGTGCACGGAGGGCTGAGCCCGGGACTTACGCACATCGACCAGATCAAAGACATCGTGCGCACGAAAGAGCCGCCGCGCACGGGCGTGTTCTGCGACTTGCTTTGGTCCGACCCAATTGACCCGCAGAAACACCAGTCGCTCAGCGGCAAAGAAACTTTTCTGCCGAATGACGTGCGCGGCTGCAGCTACGTGTACGGCTTTCAGGCCGCGAAGCAGTTTCTGGAAGAGAACAGTCTGCTTTCGATTATTCGCGCGCACGAAGCGCAGTTGGAAGGCTACAAGATGTACAAAGAGCACCCCACGACCAACTTCCCGACCGTAATCACCATTTTCAGCGCGCCGAACTACTGCGACATTTACGACAACAAAGCCGCGATTTTGCGCTTCCAGGACAATACCGTAAACATCCAGCAGTTTCTGCACACACCACATCCGTACGTTCTTCCCAACTGCATGGACATGTTTGAGTGGAGCATTCCGTTTCTCATCGTCAAACTCTCGGACATCTTTCACACTTTGGCTTCCGGCTCGGGAAACATCGGCTCGCTGTACCAGGAGCTGTGCAACGACGCGACAGAGCAGATTCTCAGCTTGAACGCCGGCTACTTCGAGGCCGAGCTGAGCCCCGCGTTCAGCTCGCTGAACAGCGTCGCGGTGCGCAGCGCGCAGTCAAAGCTTCGCTTTTACGCTCTGCTTCTCAAGAGCTACCGCAGCGTCGCGTTTGCGACTTTTTCCAACTACAGCTAGCCACGCCGAGCGCTAGCGCACTCGCGCGACCGCCTGCGGCTCTGGCGCAGCGCACTGGCCGCTTGCGAACACGCGGATCCGCGAAACGCCAAGCCGCTCCGACGGCCCGTCGAAGTAAAAGCGCATGCTACGGAACAAACGCGAACACTTACAACTCAGACTCGAACGCCGCGTCGAGCGAAACGTCTGCAACAAAGTCCGCGGAAAAGGCGAGCGCCTTTCGCAGCGTCGGCAAACATTCCCGTCTGTTGCACAGACGCAGCGTGATTTGCGTAGGCAATTCGAAAGGCGGTTGCTCTGGCTGCGGCGCGACCTGCAGCGTCAGCGACTGCACGACACCTGGAGCGCTCCAGTTGATGCGAAAGAATGACCCTTTTCTATTAAACATGTACACGTCAAAGTGGTTGAGCGGCGCGCTGCGGTCGATCAACGCTCCGACGCGCGGCTTGTAGCCCGCCTGCGGAGCTGGCCTGCTCACTAGCGCGGTCAAGCCACGCAGCGCGCTCCACACTTTGCGGTACCACGGTTCGAACTGCAGGTGCAGCACGCTCGCGCCACTTTGCAGGTCGCCCAGCGAAAGTAGGTTTTTTCGAAACGCAGCGTCTCGCGCGGCAACAGCGTACGCAGCGCCGCTTAACGGATCTTCCGCTTCCATCGCTCCGCGCGCACCCACACCCCTCGGTTCGCTACTTTCTCCCGCGAAAGCCGCAGCGGCTGCCGCCGTAGCTGCGCCACTTTGCGCCCGAACGCGCGCAACGCTGTAATCCGTCTCAACGCCGCCGACGCTTCGATCACCCGCAACAGCATCTGCAGCGCTCGCTTTTTTTGCCTCTTCAGCGCTGCGTTCTCCTTCCGTGCCAACAACTCCGGGACGGACAGAACTCCGCGGCTCGCTGCGCGAATCAGCCGGCAGGCGTACCTTTGCCGACGGCAGCCTTTGCGGGTGGAAGTGCAGCGCCGCGTAAAGCGCCCTGCATTTCGAAGCCGCACTGTACGCACGCGCGGAGCTGTGAGCGCGAAGCTCGCTGCGCACGCTCGCGCCGGACCCGCCGTCCTCAACCGCAGCGCCGCGTTCGGTTAACATCGAGCCGTACACGCGCTGCAGTTGATCACCGCTCAAGCGCGGAGCAACGCCCTCCAGTGTTTGGTTGCGCGCGGCCGCCGCGGCCGCGAGGTCTAACGCAGAACTTGGCGGCTGCGATATTATCCGGCTGTGCGCACTTCGGCGCGACTTCGCCGCTGTTTCAGCCGCGATTGAACTGCCCGGTTCGCACGCTGCCGCGTCCGCGCAGCCGGGCACGGTCTGCTCGATTTCGGCCGAGCTCAAAGCGAGCAGCGTGCTGCCCGGCACGGGCCGCCAACGTCTGGAGTTCGCGTCGCCGCTGCTCGCTGCGGATAGCGCACTCGTCACCGAGCTCGTCGCGAGCGCTGGTGTTGCGACTTCGGGTTTGGCGAATTGCTGGAGTGGATCAAGCGCGTGCACTCTCGCGAACTGCTGCGGCTGCGCCCACTGCACGGAGTAGTCGACGTGAAAGCGGCAGAACGGGTGCGAGAGGTTTTTCTCTTCGCAAAACTCGGCAAACAGGTCTCCGCGCTCTGCAGTCAAAACAGCTATGCCATCCAACCCGCTTGCAAACTGCTCAGCTGCGCGGAAGTTTTCTAGCCAGCCGCCGAAGCGCTTCAGTGAAACGGCAGCGCTGCTGAGCCAAACCGAGACGAGAAACGACAGCACGACTGCCGACAAAACCGTTGCCAACTGCAGCTGCTTCTGAACTGCACACAGCGAGGTCGAAGCAAACATCAGCGCCACCTTTAATCAAATCTGCGCGCACACAGTCGAAAATTACGGCGCCGCCGCGGGCAGCGCGATGAGGTCCGCCACGTTCAGCTCGTTGATGTCGCAAAACACGCCAAGCAGCTGCGAAAGCGAAGGCTGCGTGCGCTGAAAGTCCGAGTTCACCAGTTCCTTTATGTAGAGCCCACTGTCGCCGAGCACGAAGAACTGGAACTGCGTGTCCGAGATGCGCCGCAACTCTTGAAAGTACACGTTGCGCAGCCGCACGAGGTCGCTGCGGCTGTTGAGCACGCGAACGGGCGTGCGCTGCTTCACGAGCAACGCGGACTGCAAGTTGCCGAAGTCCGGCCGGCAGAGCGCTACGTGCGAAGCGAACCGCGAATTGAACTGCGCCACGGTTTCTTCAGGCACTGACGCACATGCAGTGACGACCGCCGCGTAGAACTTGAGCGTGCGCGCTGTCTTCTCGTTCTGCTCGCGCTGCAGCGCGCGAATCGCAGCGAAACCGACTGCGGCGAGCCGCAGCGCGACGACGCGCAGCGCGCCGCGCGCAGCAGCGTTAATGGCCTCGCCTAGCGCGGCGACGGCCTGCTCGGGCCAGTCGTAGCTGGTGGGGTCGTGCAGCACCAAAATGAACGAGCGGCCGGCGCCGAACGTGCACACGTCGTAGTCTTCCCGCCCAGCGCTGATGAAGCAAGCCTTGCTGCACAACGGCGCGACTGCGTCGCACAGCAACTTCTCAATGCTCGGGATAGAGGCGTCTGTCCACTTGCTGTTCGCGAGTCGGCGCGAGAATTTCTGGTAACGCGCGCAAAGAGCAATCGGTGCCCGCTGCAGTTCGAGCCGCGGCGGTTCGTGCAAGCTGAGCATCACGCGCACGAAAAGTTTCGCGTTTACGTCGGTATTAGGGACGCGCGTGGCGAGCGCCGCGCGGTCCGCGGCGCTAAGTGCGACGAAGCAGACACTGCGCTGAAATGAGAGCTTTACCAAAAAGCGAACTGCGTCAGCGACGCCCGCTTTCGCGGCAGCCGGACCCTTCAACGCTCGCTCCAGCTCGGCGTCTTGCACGATCAGTTGTACCGCTGCGCTCGCGGAGTCGAAGCTCTCGCGCAACGCGTTCCGCTCGAAAAACTCGCGGCACACGCAGCCCAAGCACGGCTGCTCCGATGTGCAGTGAAACCAGCCGTAACAGTCTGCGCAGAACGCGCCCGCGTCGCGCGCCGGCTGCACTGCTGCTTTCGCAAAGCAAAGCTCTGCCGAGATCGTTGCGCTCATCGAAATCACCAGCTCAAATTCTCTCGCATAATTTATTTTGATAAAGCTCCGCACCGACGCACAAGCGCCCTGGCGCGCACAGCGGGCGCTGTCCGCTCTTCAACTTAGTTAGAGCTCAGGGCGCGACTGTTCCGCGGCCGTTTCACGCAGCTCGTTTTCGCTGACCGATGCTGCATCAGAGCTGTATCGCTGATTCGAACTTGCTTCTGGAGAAGCGCCGATTTTCTCTGTCAAAGCAGTCTCGAACGCAGTCGGGACATCCTCCGCAGGGGAGCTCGTTAGTTGCTTTATAAACAACCCATCTGACGCAGTTTTCGCAGGCGCCTCCGAAGAGTCCGTCTCCGAAGAGTCCGCCTTCGAAGAGTCCGCCTCCGAAGAGTCCGCCTCCGAAGAGTCCGTCATCGGATAGTTCACCACCCGAGAGCTCTCTACCGCAGGTTCCTGTACCGCAGAGCGCCGCTGCCGGATTACATCCCAGACATCGTTCTGCATGGGGTCCATGCGCTTCTGACGTCTAAGTTGACGCATAATACGGACCTTCTTCTGAATTGGTTCGGGCCACGCGACCAGATCTTTGTTCAATTCGGCCTTCAACGGAATTTCTTGCTCCTTAGCTTTGAGACCCTCCAACTTCGCGCCGTTCGACTCTAAGCGGCCTACTTCCTGGTCCAGCTCAGACTCCTTTGCGGCGAGCCGGGCGTCCGCGCTCTTCTTCTTCTCAGCAAAATCCTTTGCAAGCTCTTCGTTTTCTAGCAACAAAAGATTCCGCATCGTCGACTTCTCCGCGTCCATGTCAGCGATGTGTTTGTCTATTGCTTTCTGCCTCCGCTTGTCCTCGTCCACCACCGGATCAGATTGCGAAGCGCTCGCGAATTGAGAAACATATCTAATCTCAGTGGGCAATATGTTTATGTCATTATGTGTGTTAGTCGCTGCAGGTACTGGCATCTGCGAACTCAATTTCGTCGCTGCATGAGTTAGCTTCCAACTTACGAAAATTCACATACGAACCCCCACGGGACTGCGCCTGCTGCCACTGTTGAACCGGTACTAGCACATATTCCGTGTTCTGAAGCTTTATCGTTGGCTGCACGCTATAGTTCGCAGGACGAGCGAAATTCGCAGCTCCTCCATACGAAGGAATCGCTGGCTGCACGCTATAGTTCAAAGGACCAGCGAAATTCGCAACTCCTCCATACGAAGGAAACGGTGACTGCAGGGGATAGTTCGAAGGACCAGCGAAATTCGCAACTCTTCGATCAAGAGAAGGTAGCGCACCGTACAGCTGCTGATTACAGATCAACTTTTCAGCAGGATCATTAACTCTATCGCAAGTAGTAGATACTGTAGAAGACTGCGGCCTGCTATAGTTCAAAAGACCGGATGCATCCATTGTCTTCTTCTCTACTCCCGTTTGATGCGATTCCTTGCTTGCTTTCCTTGGACGCCCAACGCGGCGAGGTTTTTCCCCAATAATTACTTTCCGGTGGATTCTAAGTCTACGCTTGGGTTTTATCTTGCTCAACAACCCGCCCGTCGAGTTCCCATTCACAGCGTTGCTACTTTCAGGTACTATTAACTCCTCTTGTTGATAGTCGACTTCCGTAGCCCCTTTCAGTGCTGCCTTATCATCCGCAGCGCTGCTGATCAGTGCGAGCGCGCAAAAAGTCCAAATGTACTTCATGATTGCAGAAATTACACCGAATTCTAAATGTTTGAAATAAGTTGACGCAGAATTTTTTTTGATGGCGCTGTTACTAATGTCTGATGGATCGTAGCCTCAGTGCTGGGGCTCGCCGCAACCGTCGCAGCAGCAAGGCGGTGTGCGTTGGACGTATCTACGGTCTCGATCTGGCGCGGCTGCACTTAAACGCAACGCTGTTTCTCATTGCACATTCCGGCCTGTTCGAGCAAGCCGAGCTCGGCGCGATGCTGGGCGGCGACGAACTCGCGAGACACTTGCGCGCGCTTACCCTTGAGCAAACCTCTGAAGCGTTGCCAGACCGCGCCGCTGTGGCCTACGTAGCCGCCCGCCTGCGCGAGTTGAGCCTCGCTGTCAAGCTGCTTCTTCTCTACTCTGAGCTTCGTGGCGGCACACCACAAAACACTGAATTGCTTGCGCCGCTGCGCGGCAGCTTGTACACCGACCTCGCGGAGCGTTCCTTGCCCGCGAGCTGCGCCGCGCTGAGCGATGAGTTGCGCGCGCACGTTGGACAGAAACTCTTCGAGGCGGCAGGCGCTTACGCCGTCGTGCGCAAACACCTCACGGCGGAGCGGTGCACCTGGGCTGTCTCGGTCTCCTACGAACACCTACGCCGCGGTTTCTCAGACCCAGCGTCGCCGAAGCCGTCGCCGGAGCTCAGCCGCAGTTTGCGCTATATGTCGCTGCTGCTGCCGCAGTGCCGCGTCGAAACCTCGCCACCCGCTGCGGAAAACTTCGAAGATTCTACTGACCGCTGTCCCGTCTACTCGCACCTGCTGAACTCTGTGAACGGCGAGTCGGATCGCTGCAATATTATTTATATCCGATTTACACAACGCGTTCAGGATTTCGAAGCTGCGATCCAAAATCTTTACTCGGAACATCTAATCGATGAGCTCAAAACCGTGATTAAGTCGCAAAAACTTCGCTGCTTATCGCGCGCCGTGACGCCAGTGACCACACGCCGCGAAAAACGCGACTCGCTGACGCGGCTGCTCTGCTCGGCGCGGAAGAACCTCCGACCCGCCGCTTTCGCCGTCTCGCCGCGCGAACCGTGCGCGAGTCCCGAAGTCGAAACAGTCCGCAACCGAGTGTTGCGTCTGCAGTCACCCGCCAAGTAGGCCGCCAAGTCGGTCGCCGCGAACGCCGCTAATCATTTTTGGAATTTAATACTCGGATATTCTGCCAATGCCACTGACGCAGCGCCATGGGGACACACGGAAATAGTACCGAAGGCTGCGAACTCTTGCTTCGGAAACGCGATAGCCAAGAGCTTAAAAGCACCTCGATCGCGAAGGTAAGTGCTGCCGGTGTGCGTGTAGCTCCTCGGCGAGATCGTCGACGCGGTTTCTGCTTCGCTGCAGTCGGATTCCGCCACCGCCGCCGAGCCTTCGCGCAAGTACTTGCTCAAAGTGCTTGCCGCTGTGCTCAACATCCAGGCCTGGCCTAACGTGTACTCCGACTTGATCCCCGTAAAAGATCCTTACTACCGCCAGAACTACGCCACTTGGAAGGAGTGGATTTTTTTTTCGCTAAGTCAAGGCAAGCAGTTTTGTGACGTTTGCAACTGCTTTGTTCTGCGCAGCTTGGTGCTCGCTCGCTACGCCGAGCTGTACGAAGAGCTGCGCTGGACGCTCTTTGAACACGTCCGCAAAACGATCTTGACTGAGTTCTGCAACAAGCTCTGCATCCCGCACGAAACGCGCGAGTCGCTCAGGCTCAGCATCCAACGCAAACAGGACGCTTCCAGCTTCTTGACCTCCGAGCTCGGCCTCGGCTTTATCTCGAGGGACCAGGGCGGCGCCGCAGAAGAACAGTCAGGCATCATCTCCTTCGAGTGCATCACGAACGACCGTACGCCCGGCAGCCTGATCAAACTGATGAGCCTTAAGTCTATCTTTAGCCGCCAGCTGCCGCGCATGCCGCGCGAGTACATCACGCGCCTTACTTTCGACCGCCAGCACTACAGCTTCGAGCTCAAAAAGCATGACGAGATTATCGGCGGAATTTGCTTCCGTCCCTTCTACAAAAGCCGCTTCGTAGAAATCGTGTTTCTCGCCGTTACCAACCGCGAACAAGTCAAAGGCTACGGTACGCGGCTGATGAACCACGTTAAGGAATTTCTGCGCCACCGCGGGTTCGAGTACTTCCTCACCTATGCCGACAACTTCGCGCTCGGCTACTTCCGCAAGCAAGGCTTCAGCACCACCATCACCATTCCGAAACAGCGCTGGCAAGGCCACATCAAGGACTACGACGGCGGCACGCTCATGGAGTGCGTCATCAATCCCAACACCAACTACTTGACGCTTAGCGAAGACTTTCTGCGCTACCGGAAATTCTTGAACCGCGCGCACTGCCTCACGCACTCGCCTCCTATCTACTCCGGTCAACTGATTTGGTCCTGCTATAGAGACGCGTCCACGCACAAGCTCGGCTGCGCCGAAGACCAGCGCACGGCCTCCACCGCGCAGCGCGCCGTTCACGTACACGAGAACGGCGGCACTAGCGGGGTGCCTACTACGCCGACGGATGGTCACACTGCTGAGCCGGACGCAGCCGTGAGCTCGGACTTAATACAAATGAAACTGCACCCGGGATTCGCAAAAGTTTCTTGGATCGACCCGAAACTCAAAAAAAAGAAACGCTCGCACAAGCCGCTCAACGAACAAATCATCGAATTGCTCGATAACATGGCCAAGCACGAAAATGCCTGGCCGTTTTTGACAAAAGTTACCACGGCCGAAGCGCCCGACTACTACAAGTACATCAAACATCCTATGGACATCAGCACCATGCGCAAAAACGCCGTCAACAACGAATACAAGTCGAAAGATGAGTTCGGTGCTCACCTGAAGCTTATGTTCGACAACTGCCGCTATTACAATCAAAAATCCTCTGTCTACTACAAACTAGCTGACGAACTCGAAAAAGCGTTTACCACACAATACGAAAATTTGGTAAACGACTAGGCAGTGTTCGGCGCAGTCGACGCATCACTGAATTTTCGCTCTCTTTCCCAAAAATAAATTTGAATGCACAGAGCGTAAAAGTAGTTGGCGCGTTTGATCTTTACAAACAGCGAAACTCAATCGCGCGATTTTGACTACATCAATTACACCTCCGCGCTGGCCTGCTTCTTTGATTCCTGCGATCCGTCTGCTGACAGCAGGTATTTCGATTTCGGTGCGTCGCACTCGTCGCAGCTGTACGTCACAGTGAAAGTCACCAGCGCGGCCTCGACCTCGTGTCTCTCGCAGACGCTGTTGTCCTTCACAGACAATGTGTAGCCCAGCGGACACATCAATATCGGCTTCGATATTTTGACACATCGCTCGCCGTCCGACTTGTAGTCTTCCGGACACACGATCGACAGAGAAGAGCGTTCAATTTTCTCGCACTTGCACGCGCGTGAGTCGGTTCGACCGTTAGGACACACCAACTTTTCGTCGGCAAAAGCGCAAATCGCTTGGGCCCTGTGGATTCGTCGCCGCTGGCACACTCCGTTGATCAGCTGCACGGGGCATTTCAGTTCTGGGTACACTTCGGTCTCAACCATGCACCTGCTGCCGCGCAACACGCCGCTGCTGCATACCTTCTCCGCCGCCTGAATGATCACTTTTACCATTTGCTTTTTGTCACTGTCGATGATTGGCTTCGAACCGCGCTTGCGAGAAATCGAAGAGTTGGGGAAAATCGGGTAGCCATATCCAGTCTCGCCACCAATCAAGTAATCAGTATCGGTCACCTCAGCTGGCGCAAAAAGCGGAACTCGACTTTTCTTCCAATCATAAGCGCTTCCATACTTGTAGCCGGCGTAGGGTGCGTCAAAACGCAGCCTGTTCTTGTTGCTAAACAGGTTCGCGAGAGAGTCGCCAGCTTCGGCCGGGTAGTAGTACTTGTAGTCGCCGCCACCGCCGCAGGAACCCTTGGCGCACGCTAGCATTCTGTCGTCATCAGATCCGCCGTCAGCAGAGTTGAGTGTGTAGTAATCGAGCGACTCATCGTACTGCGTAGACTCGTCAGAATTGTTCAGCCGGCGCACAGCTTTGCTCGACTTTTTGAAACCCAAAATCTCCTTAACGCACCGCTCCCCATCTATCACGTAGTCTGGCGGGCAAGTTAGTAAAGGAGACTCGTATGTGAATTTAACACACGTTGAGCCGCGGCTGTGAGTGCCCCGAGGACAAGTTTCGTGTTGTTCAATTGCTTCAAAAGATTCACATCGTGCGTCTCCGCGCATTGAAGAGTCTGGCGGACAAATGTACTCTGGTTCTGAGTATAAAAATTCTACGCAATCGCCATTTATTTCTTCGCCGGTTGCACAATATCTGTTGAGTGGCTGATATGCAACACACTCATCATTTCTTCGTTCATATCCGTGTGGGCAATTATAGCGCGACGGAGCCACAGTTACTGAGTGGCATGCATCCCTATCAAGAATATAACCCGGTTTAGGACAGGAGTAAATGGGTGAGCTTACTGCATAAGGTCGGAATCCCTTCTTAGGTTTGAAGCCCTTGCCGTATCGGTCCATAACAGGAGCGGCGTACGCCTCAGCGTAGCCTGCACCGTAGAAAGGACGGTTCATGAACGGTATCGGCCTCTCAACAATCTCCTTGGTCATGATTGCGCGCTCAGCGGGTGCACGATAAGTGTCCATTCGTCCCACGTACGGCTCGTATCGCTCGACAATCGGCTCCACACGCTCGACAACAGGGCGGATTCGCTCGACAAACGGACGTTCCACGATCTGCTCCACCACCGGACGCTCGACGATCTTCTCAACGACGGGGCGCTCGACAATCTTCTCAACGACGGGGCGCTCGACAATCTTCTCAACGACGGGGCGCTCGACGAAGCGACGGATCGGGCGTTCAACGATCTTCTCAACAATCGGGCGAGAAGTGACGTAGTCCTCCACGTATGGTCGGTCGTACACCGCGCGGCTTCCTATAGTTGATCGGTAAGGAATAACGTCGTCGGCGAAGTCGGAGCGGCCGGTTTCGATGATAGTCGCAGAGCTGTGGTACTCAGGGATGTAACTCGGAGCGATCACGGCCGGAGCGTACTTCCTGCTGCTCTGTAATTCGGAGTCAGTTTGTGCAAGAGCTAGGGCGAGAAGACAGAGTGATTTCATTGCTAAACTTCCAAAAGATGTGTTCGTTGTCGCTTTATGTAGCACAAATGTGAAAGGAAAACCCAATGCGTATTTTCTCGCGCGCTAGTGAAAAAGCCATCTCACACCGGAAAAGCAAAGTCCACACAACGCGGAAAATTGTTGGTGCTTTTCTCAACCCGATTTATTCCAGCGCTCAGTTACTTTCCATCTACGCGGCGCGCGTTTTTTTGCAGCATTGCTCGCTTCGAGTTTGTTGTTCAGCACCGAATTATTGTGGTAGCTCAACATCGGTAGATTATATTCGTTCATTAGTCTTCCTCGAAAACTGTTTCTGCGGCGCTGTTCCGCCTTTAGTGGCAGTGAATCAAAATGCAGGTTCACAAGCTGTCCGCGGTGCTTCACCTGTCCTAAATAGTTCCGCCAAATTGCAGACCTTTGAAAGTCGGCAGTTGCCGTATCATTCTGTAAAACGTCTTTGCAGGAAGTGAAGTCTTTAAAGTAATGAGTTAGCTCATGAAACTGCTTGAGTAACTGATTGCGCTGCTGGTTGAGCAGCAGCTTGGCGTGCTTTCTTTTGTTAACATCGAGGGTGGTATCCGCGTGAGTCCTTTGAGTGAGTGCGCTACTATTTGGTTTCATCCGGTTTAAATGTGTAACTCTGTATCTGCTAATAAAGCTCCGAACTCTGTCGATGTATTTTCGGGCGCGCGCCACCTTTGTGTAAGATGCTGAAACCTCACCTTCAGGTGGATTTATAGACGAATGAGTAAGAGCATTCGCAAGAGAGCTTTTCGTGTTGATGCTATTAACACTCGGTGTAGGCAAACCTGAGCTCTCCCACAAATCCTGAACCTGCAGCTTTTGTGCACTTTCATTGTGAGATTTTGGTGCGCTCAGTCTAGCTTGGAAAGCAGCAACTAGTTTCTCTTCTCTCCCCGCAAACTTTCTCTTCGGCAACTGTGCGCTTTGCTGCTGAGCCTTTCTAGAGCCCTCATCAGTGATAAAGTCTTCTTCTGCATCGATACTAGTCTTTATATTGCTCATCACGCTCATTAAGTAAGTTGTACAATTCAAAGGATGACAAGAGCCAACATACTCAAAGTATTTGATTTTCAAATACGATCCGAATGAGTTTAAATCTAAAAAAATAAGTAAAAGAAGCTCTGGCTTTCTTCATGCCTTTTGACGTGTTTTTCGTTTGCTGACATAGTGTACTGCTTCTAATCCTTGATCTAATTTCGAGTGCGAACGCTGCTTCTGTATACTCCATTTCTAGTGCGCTTGGATTCGCTGCTGCTAATACTCTGCGTAGACTCAGAAAGCTCAATGACTCCCACCTTCGGTTCGTCAAATATTTCAGTGTACACGGGAGGCACAGCTCTGGTGTTTCGCAATGTGGATTCGCTCAACCCGTTTCCCTGCATGTGGAGAAATCCTACGTTACGTTTAAAGGGCAGGTCCTCAACTACGTAGCTGTGTTCGAAGCTATCTGCCTGCACTCCTGGCGTGGCACTGTTATCGCTTTCTGAGGTATTGGACGAAAACATGGCCGTCGAAATGAGCGCTCCGGTGCCTAATGTGTGCGTTGCTCTTTTAGGTGCTGCTTCGGAGGTGTGAAGCACTGGTAACAACGTTCCTTCTTGTGTGTGTTTAGCCGGAAAGCTCGGCGGAAGCTTCACATTAGAAGGAAACAACACCTTATCTATTATGTGTACAATCCCCATGGGCGTATGCACCGTGTTTACAATTCGCGCCGATGAATTAATCTTTATGTCTCCGTTGCTGTCCACATTTGCGAAAATCAGCGCAGATTGGATAGATTCGAACGTGTGATCGCCTGGAACAAGCGTCGTGAAGTTCACAGCATATGGGATCATGCAGTAGTACAAAATTTGCAGTTTCGTGTCGTGGTCGATGAGCTCTATGTCGGAACCATTTTGGTATAGAGCGTTGTACGCGCTGTCGTTCGGAATAAGAAACGTCGCTCCCCGCGACTCGTCCATGCGGAATAAAATGTCAGTTTCTTCTATCCATTTGCTGTATATGCTGAGAGACTAAAGGAACATTGCAAAAACTTACGGGGTCTGTAGTGATCACTGAAGAAGGAGACGGCAGTTCGTTGAAACCGAGTCTGGAAGCGAAGCCCACGGCGATCACAGCGTGGAATATCTTGAACAGCATCACTTTAAATTGTTTTTATATTGTTCGATTTTCTAGATTAACCAGCACACCAATGAGTGTTATTTACGGTTTTAGACTGGTTAGCTATGGATGAAAAAGAGACTGCATGACATTTTCAGCTGGTTGTTCAAATTGGGCGACCGGAGGTGGACACGTTACTTGTCTTATTTCAGTTGCAAGCTCTTTGTCAAGTCGCCGTGTGTAGCTTTTGAAAATGTTCCGTTGCCTGGCGGACTCATTGAACTGCTGCACTTGCCTCTTTTCTTGTTGGACTCCAACATCCGGCACTTGAAAGTCGATTTTTCGTGGTCTTTTTTGTTCACTAGCAATTCGGCTCCGATCAACATTTTCTGCGAAGGCGTATGTTTGCATCTGCGTTTTCTTGACGTTCTCGAGTACGACGCGGAGCATTACGTCGATCATTTTCGTAAGAAAAAGAGAAAGTTGCTTGCGAATTGGATTTCGCTACTGACCGACGGCTCGCCCAAAGCTTCTTTTAGTACGAGAGTTCTCAATCTACTGCACCTCGAGTTCCGTAAAGTCACTGTAAACATTTACGACGACTCGTCATGCAAATATCCTTGCGCGCTGCAGCTGAGTGCTGGTTCAGTTGTGTTACGGCCGTGTGCGGCAACTGATGAAGATAGCGGATTGGTGGCCGAACCGCATCAATCAAAAATGTTGTTTTCAGTCGAGTTGGAAGAAATTGGTTTGCGTGTGATGTACTTCAGTAGCCGAACCCTGCCGCCTTTACGGAAAGTGTTGCAATGCTTATCTGTATCAAGGCCTGATTATAAATCTTTGAAGGAAAAGTTGGCTTGTCATGTTGCAGTTTCGCTGCATGAGAAGATTGCAGACTTTCATTACCTATCTTCTTCGCTTCAGTCAAGCGAAATGGACGAGCTCAGTAGTGAGCTTTACAGCACACTGAAGAAACTAGACGATCGGCTTCGAAACTCAACTGGACTGTTTTCTTCATGGCACGTTAACAAGGGTGTTGCCTCATCGGTGAAAATGATTTTCGAGCAACTGGACATAGGTGCTTTGCAGCGAGATTTTGAGCATTTCAGGCCGCAAAGACTTGTTGATGTTAGTGTGAAGCTGCAGAGCTGGGGCTTGAACACCGACACCTTGCAGCTTTTAGTTGCAATGCTTCACCATTTTTTGACTTATCACACGTTTCTGAAGGGCAGCGTTGCAGAATACGACAAACCGCTGGACGAACTGAGCGCTGAGAAGTTAAGAACTGTTCTGACCGATTATTTCAAATCTGGAGGTTCAATCCGGAAAGCGTTTTTGCTTACTGAACTACAAGACTACTCAAGCTCTTTCCGACTTGATAGATTAGTGACTTTGCTTGTCAGGTGTGCATCGGATTTCAGAACTGCAACTGAAGGAGATCCTTCCAACGACGGCTTTTTCGTTTCGAAGATAAGCGGTTTTACTTTTGAAACACATGTGAGCAACAACGCAGTTTTGCTGACGCGAAGCTTGCCTAATCAACCGAGTTTTTATCACCCGCTGATAGTATCGGAGATACGCGTGCGTTTTGAGCTAAACTCGGTCATTCTAGTATTTGACGAGCAATTATGCTTTAAAAAGACTCACAAAAGCAGTTCTTATGCTGCAACAGGCGTGTTATTCGATCTAGGTTTGATTATAGACACTGTTACTTTTGTTTCTGGTCAATCATCTAAGTACATGGCAATTGAAGATATTTCTTTTGTCAAGAAGCAAATTTATTGTTCTACTGCAAAATCTTCGATTGAGAGTGTGTATGACGTCAGGGTTGAATTTGTATCTGAGAAAGATAGCGCAGTTATTGCAATGTGCCTTCCGAATCACAAAGTGGACGTGCAGAACAGCAATAACTTGACTATAACTGCAGGAAGGAGAAAGATCAATTTGTCGGCTACTCTGGTTCCTGCTTGGATATTTTGCTTACTGCGCGACAAACCTTTTGCATTTTTGTATGCATCTGAGGATGTGTTTGCTCCGAGTCGAGAATGCAGGTCAACGGTGTCACTGACTAAAATAAACTTCGTGTCACTTTCGCCAGTAGTCATGAATTTGTTCCAGTGTCGTTTCTTCTCTTTCAACAAGCTTCCCGATCTCGAGCACATTAGCAAAGAACGCGTAGCATCAAACAGCTGCTTCGATTACTGTTTTGCTCAAGATGGGAACGAAGACTGCTTGCAGTTTCACAACAAACGTTTCGCAGCTGTATACAGAAGCATTAACGCAGGGTGCGACAACACTCCGACGCTCTACAAGTGCATAGTTTTTGAATGTGACGGAATTTTCGTCGACGTGACTTGCCGCACATTCCAGCTGATGCACGAAAAAAACATTGCTCCTTATCCGTTGTTTTGCGCTGAGCTTACTGAAGAGTTCAATAGATCTGCCGGTGCAAAATGTTCTCTGCTATTGAAAAATGCAGATTCATTCCGCCGACCCATTTTTATGAGCGGCGTGGGGTTGGAACGCTCACAGCAACGCACGAAGCTGCTGGAAAAGGAGCTATCAACGTGTATTGAGTCCGAATTCTCAGAGCTAGGCTTACTAATTGAAACATACAGCGCAACCGAAAGCGGCTTCCGCGAGCGGAAATTTTCCCATGACACTGAACTTACTTCGCTCACCAAATTTTGTCCGTCTCAACCTTGCAAAACTTTTCTGTCAATTACGGATTTCCGCGTATTCCGTTCGGTGTGTTCGGTGATTTCGCTGACGTGCAGGAACGCATTGCTTCATACAACTGAGTCTCTGCTTGCGAAGGCGGCTGATGTGACTTTAACGGTTTTGCCTAATGTTCGTGCTACGCAGTGTTATTTTCTGGACTTCAACGACATTCAGTTATATGGCTTAGTCGAGTTAATAAACTTGCTGTACATGTATCCTGACTACCGCGTTGTTTACGGAGATTTTTCCTTTTTCACGCGCTTGAGGGACAAGTTCAAGACCATGTCGAACGCGCGGTCTACGAACGAAGCACTGCATAAACATTACAGAATTGTTATGGAATCTGAGAAAGAAAAGCTTAGATCTGAATACGTTTCGAATGTGATTGTGCAGTGGAACTTACATGGACTGATGCAACGCATTATTGAAAGCGAAAACTGTTGTTACAAGGTTTGTTACAACGATTTGGTTTACTTGAACGCGTTTTCGACCATGCTTGACAAATTTTTTGAAGCAAAGGCCGACCCGCCCCAGACTGCTGGATGGAAGTTATCGGATAAACATTTTACGACCAGCTGCGCTACGAACAATGTGGTTTCTCAAAAGTTTTTGTGCATAGGCGGGAGTAGGCTGACGTTGTATTTGTGTGAAAACCTTCATCTGAGTGTACTTGGCATCAACGCGGATTTCGCATTTCATAGCGAGACTGCTCTCAAGCTGAAGATGAGATGCGACGAACTGCTTGTAACGCGACTACTATCTGACTCTGCAGTCACTTTGCCGATTTTGACACGGCATGTTGCGTGCGTTAGGCCTTCGACACGCGACCTTAGCAGCGAAACTGCGGAACGTGAGTCAGGATCGGGCGGTGGCATTTCCAAGAGTTCCTGCTTTGTTTTTAGCAATAACACGATTCGGCCGTATTTTTGCAGCGTTTGCAGAGAGGACCATTTGGAAACGGAGAATAACTTCGTTAAAGCTTCGGAGACTGCTGACATAAAGAAAGGAGATACGTCAAAATCTGGATTTGCTCGGTCTCAAAAAGAAGACTTTTCAGATGGTCGCCAGCTTAACTCGGGAAATTCAAAGGATATGAAGCCTCTAGGATACCCGTTTAATGTCGTTTTGTTCGAGTCCTTAACTCCCATTCGGAAATTATTTCGACGACGGTCGCCGTACTTGAACGGGCAGTTTGTTGTTGCAGCAGAAGAGAACAGAGTCAGGATTGAGCTACGGGGCGTCAATTGCCTACTGACTCACTCTACGGTTATGCTGCTGTTCGATCACTACGCCGTTCTTATGCGCGAAGTAGGAGACGGAATCAGACTTAGACTAGCAAAAGAGTTGATGATAATTCGAATGTACGACAACAACGCACCATGCTACACTTGGCCCCCTGGTTCTGAGAGTGGAGCTCGAGAATTCGTACAGTCTTTGGAAGCTGCCCACATACAGCAACAGCAGCCAATTCCTGTAGGGGTACAGCGATCTGGACTGCAGTGCAGTTTTGCGCTGAGTGAAAGTTCCGTAACCTGGCTTGAAATAGATCCTGTGTTTTTAGTCTCGCTCATCGGTACCAAGTCGGAGCTGTTTTATAATCGCACGATCAACACTTTTGTAAGCCCTATTTCGGCTCCTTCCGCTTTCCCAGAAACCCTGTTGAACTCTTACAATCGCGTTTTTAGAATTGCAGCTTTTGTTCCGTCAGCCTCCAGTTTTCGCGTCCTGCTGCCGCTTTCTGAGCTCGATCTTAAGCTGGCTGAAGTAACTGCCGCTTGTAGTTTCGCAAGTGCTCCCGATCTAGCTGAGTTTGTGCGGAATAACGAAATTTTGGCGACAGATTCTGCTTGGAAAAAAGTCAGCATTTGTGGAAAGCCTACTAAACTGCTGTATACAGAACACGCCAGCAACAAGTGTGTGTTACTTTCTTGCGGCTCTTATTCGTTCTCACACGATCTCTACCGCGAAGTAGTCACGTACAGACCGTTGAAATCATTCAATGTGCAATGGAATTCGACAATGTTTACGGCAGAACAGCGTGAACTTCTGTCAGCAATATCGAAAAATATGTTTAGCATCAGGACACGTTCTACTTCGTTCCCGATAGCATTGCAGTTGTACGTGGAGAGCTTGTTTGTATTTTTTGGGTTCAGTGTTCGGAGCGTAGACGCGAGTGCTCGCGGTACGTTGCTAGAGGGTGCGCTAGGATCCTTATCTCCGGAGTACAACAAGCGCGGATCGAGTTTAGACTTTCGTGTTCCTTTGGTGATGGACGATCTGGCAGCGCCAAATGCTGAAATGGACGTGTTGTACGTGCCCGTGATATATACAGAAGACCGCATCAGCTTGGTCAACCCATGCGGAGCTTCTCAGAACGGCATAAGGTCGGATGCTTTATCGGTATGCTACTACATGTCGCGAACCAGGTTGGCTTACGCCGAAGTGAACACACCTCTGGTATCATTCTTTTACTCCAGTGAAGTGCTTCGGTTTTGTGTGGAAAAAACTAAGACTATTAAAGTTGTGCAGCAGTTCTTGGAAAAAATGAGACTCGAGCGGTCGAGTTGGACCGCAGTGTCGAGCTCTCAGGAGGAGCTGAGTTTATCCGATGGTTTGAACAGAGGAACAGCCGTACGCAGCGATGCTGGCTTGCCGAACGATGCTTTGGCTAGTTTCGTAAGCTGCATGAGTAGTGCTTTTGAGCTGTTCTACGGCGCAAATGACATGTTAAAACGTTTCACTGACCTACATGCTTCGATAACTGTGGGACGTGTAGAGTTTGTTGCCGTTCCCGCCTATCAAAGGTCGCAACGCATCCACAACTTTGCTTTGCAAACTGCTTTTCCGGACAACGGCGTGGCTCCTGTGTTGGCTCTTGCTGGCGTGTTCTACCTCACGTCAAAATTAGGCTTCGATATTGACTCAATTTGTTCAGCTTTGAGTCAGCGCGAGCCGCAACTTCAGCCGGACAACTTTTTGACCATACCTCACGAGAAAGACCTGCTTGATGATCGCTTTTATAAGCTAACGATTCCTGCGTTAGATATTGATTTAATGCTGTACCCATTCGGAGGCAATCAACCGGCCGCCGTTCCTCTCATCGCACCGAAGCGCAGCTGTGAAGCTTGCTTTGCTCACTCAAGTTTCTCATTAAACCACTCCGACAGCAGTCCGCGCGCTGAGGATCTGCGTGACTACATAGTTAGTGTCTCGCTGCGTCGCTTGAACATAGTCGCTTCGCTGCATAGTCTTGATGTTGAGCTCGAGAAACTTTACGTGACAACGAAGAACGGCGAACTCATTGCGCATCCTGCGGTAGCGAGACAGCCTGTTCTGGTTCTGCGCAACTCAGCGCTCAGAGCGGAGAGCTTCGAATTTTGCTTCACTTCAAGTTTCATAGAACAGATTGGGCGTCTCGTTTTCGTGATAAACTTTTTCAGAGGTGCCAACCAGGGGCTGCTATGTTGGAACCTTACTGACGCGACGATGCAAGAGTTCAGCTTAAGCACTAACTATAACGCGAACGCCGCAGATTCCGTCTGTGAGAAGTTGGCGCATCATACCATGTCGCACGAATTGGCGCAGGAAGCAACTGCTTGTACTTGTTTGGAATACAACTGCATAAGTAACACTCACTACTGGAGTGAGCGTAATTATTTGAGCTACCTGGACGTGTTGTTCGGCATCGCTAAAAATGCTGAAAATCGTTCGACCCGCACATTGCACTGTCGGAGCGACGAATATGGCGACGATGGCTCTCTAACGTGTAGCAAAACTTGCCTAAGTCCTTTGGGAAGGAATTCTGGCGCTCGTTTAGTAGGCCTTTTAACAGGCCTATCGTTTGAGCTAGCGGCTTTCAAAGGTGTCGTCAGCAGTTCGAACTGTAGCGAGACTGGAGCTTCTGTTTTTAGAGACCTCAACTACTTTTCGTGGAAAAGTGTTTTCGACGGAACGAGCGAGCTTTTGTGGACGAAGTTTGAAAGCGCGTCGGAGGAGTTGCTTAGTGTAAGGACTTCAAGACTGTCTTTTTCGTCGAGTTGGCGAACCCAAAACCGTGCTACAAGGAAAGCAGAGGGAGCGCGCGCCGTTCGTCGCGCTAGCGATCTTCCTAGCAAGCAAAGTTCTTACACTCACAACGACATAATTCCGATGGGTTTGATTAATAGTCAAAAACCATATTCGGGTTTGCATCTAGGGTTTGGCTCTGCGAAAAGTCAGCGGTCGCTAGCAAAGCACCGCAAATCTAAACTATCCTTAGTAACGTTTGACCTTTCGTTTACTGCAAGAATAGAGGTATTTCGTGAAAGTTTTGTCCGAATTCCATGTCATTTTGAGTACAGGTTGCTGGACAAGTCTGATGACACTTTGATGCATCTCGCATCGAAAAACTTGGCGGTTGAGCTAATAACTGCGAAGGACATGGCTACGTACTGCTTGGGGTTGAACAAAGACACAATTGTGCAGGAAGGACTGCTAGGCAACACTTTTGTTGCTGTTATCGGGCGTTTGAACGTCATTAAGGACTTGATTGTTCAGCTCGCGCTTTTGCGCGAAGTGTCTCAGTTTGTGCGTAGCTTGATGGACTCATCTGCGTTCAAATCGTCTTTGGATTTGCAGGTTTCGCATGACTTTCGCATATTTCAGAAAACCGCGACTATGTTGAAGCACTGCCTGGACGCGACGCAGGAGAAAAGTTTTACGTTTCCCGTTGCGCAGTTGGGTAGCTCCGCAGAAACTCAGTACCGTCTGTACAATGTGTGCAAGCTGCGCTATTTCGAGATCATTACTGACCTCATGCAGAGGAATCCTGTGCTGTATGCTTACCTAGTTTATCACCTGTTGGCAGACGACTTTGCGGTTGGCAAGCCATCAGCGAGAGAGCAGAACTACTCTGTGCCTAAACGGTACGACGCCTCCGAGGTTCTTCACAGTATCAATTCACTAACCGATTTGCTTCCTGAATATTGCGTGTCGAAGACAGAGTTGCTGTCTGACATCCAGAAGTTCGTTTATTTGATTCACCGTTCGAAGACTGCGAGCGACACGGAGACTGGCATTAACTTTGGACAGCTTTTGCTTATGCTTGGCCGTTCTCGAGATCCGCAGAGTTCTGTTTTCAGTTTGCTGTTGTCAGCGGATCCATTGCGCTTTAGTATCTTTGACGGCGACTTTAGCTTGCTTTCACTAAAACTCAGTGATCTCAACGTAGCGGGATGCATGCCGATGTTGCTCGACTCTTCGTTTGAGATTTCGACGGTGCTTGACGTTTTGCTGTGTTCTAAGTCTTCGCGCAACGCCGACTCCATTCTTGCAGAGCCCGTGAAGATAGTGTATAAAGCTGCGCGCAGGTTTCCGCGCGTATCAATTGAGCTGAACTGCTCTCCAGTAATCATCAATGTTTCGACTAGCATGTTCGCACAGCTCGACAACATTTACACCAGCTTCATTCAAGTGCTGTTGGATCCGTCGATGAAAAACTTGCACGCTAAGGCGACTAGGCCCATAACGGTTCTGAACATGCTTGATTCCATGATCTGTGTAAGAGTGCACTACGCTAAAGAATTCGTTCGCTCATATATATTGGAGGAGTTTGAAACGTTCACAATTTCTGACCCATTTCTCTTTATCGACTTCTACCTCGCGCTTGAGCAGCCTGTGTCGCATCCTTACGAGTTGAAGCGCGTCAGCTTCCCGAGCTCGGCTGACGAGGCATTGTACGAGTTCTACGAATCCAGCTTTCTCCAAGGCGCTTTACGCCCGCGGTACGATGTCGCGGAGATCAGGAGCAGAACTAGAGCGAGCTTCCGAAAGCTGCGATTGCGAACGCAAGGCTGTACGCCTGGATCGACTGACGGCGGCAAGAAACTTGGAGGCAGAAGTAGAACGCCTAAATCGTCAGTTTCTGCTTTGCTGAGCAACCAGAGCTACTTCACAGACACAACTCGGAATGTCTTACACTACTTCGAGGCGTACCAGAGAAGCTATTTCCCACGCGGCTTCGACGGTAGAGGCCGCTCTGACGGCATGCTGGGATCTTCCTGGAGATTTATGCACCGCTTTTCATTGTACGGTGTCACCTTCAACACCGTGCAAATCGCTTCTAAAGACAGTCCGCTGTACTTTGAGTTTGAGTCGCAGCACGACAGGGTCATTGTTGGTTCAAATGTAATAGTCGAGAACTGCTTGCCTGTTGATGTGTTGCTCCGCGGCGTTTACAGCCTCAAGTCGCGCATTAGTTTGGCGCGTCCGTCGCTAAGCAGAAGCTTGAAGAAGTTACAGGGCGAAGTTTATGATCAGTTTCGGCGTGTAAATCGGCGTTTCAGTTTAATTCGCACGAACCACTCGAGCAATTCCAATGTTCACCTTAGCCCGATGATGATGGCTCGCACCATTTCGCGGCTGCGACGCGAAAACTCGCGCAACTTCCATCTTTCACTGGGTCGAGGTGCTTCTGTGTCTCGTGAGAGGCATTCGCAAAACTTGAACAGCACCGCGATGGAGGGAGCGTTTGTTGCAAGCTTCAGCCGGTCGCGCTTGCCGCTGAAGTTTTTGACGAATGCTTTGATGAATGTGCAGTTGGTGTGTTGCGAGCACGGCGAGCGGTCGTTTTTAGTGCTGTACGAATTGCTAGCCATTTTGATTAAGCTATTCAGCTTCACTTCGCCGTCTAATGCGCAAGGCTCTCTAAATCAGTCGCTGAAGAAGCGGCTGGGTAGGATGTTGAATCGCACGCGCACGGTATACATGAACTCAATCTCGTTCAGCGTCATGATTACAAAAGACAGTTTAAGTGAGTTTTACCTGGTGAAGCTGTTTCCGCGTTATTTTTTGTGCAACGAGTTGAGCGCCCCGATTGCGGTTTTTGCGAGCGGCACTGGTAAATCGGATGCCACTAAACCTGCTCTGGTCTACAACAAGTACGTGCATCGGAGAGCTGAAAATAATCCAATGCCAAAGGACATTACCATTGCTTTGTCCAACGACTGCGACGGTACGTTGAGTCCATTTACTGTGGAGGGGGATGTAGCGCGAGGCTGTGTTGATCTGCGCTCTCAAAAGGAAACAGAAAGCGAGAAACGTGATAACGGCGAAGCAAACCGTAGTGTGATTTCCACTGACTCCCAGCCGCTAGGCGAATGGCCTGTCCGCGTGGTTCCTTCGGGCTATGCATACGTCGGGTTTTCGGGCAGCGAAAAGATTCAGCTTAGCTATTTAGTGTACGGCGCGCCTGTAGAGTTTTTGGAGCGCGAGTCGATAGTCAGTGCAGCAGATCTCAAAGCTGCTTCGCTTCGGTGCTTGGTTGATCACTTGCTATTTTGCTTGGTTTTAGACGCAACGTACCAGGAAACGCAGGCCAGTCAGGACGAGATTTTGTTTCAACTTAGCAGGTTAATGAATCACTTCTACAAATTCGACCTTGAACGCGAAATGAGTACCGACGCGCTCGCTCAAACGTTCCAAAAATGCCGCGATTGGATAGATGGCGTTGCGCCGTTTGACATCGATGGGCAGCACCGCTGTGGAATCAAACTTGCCTCGCTCCCAACGTACGGCTCTGGTGTGTTTAGCGTGCCTCTTAGATCGTACAGCACGCGGCTAAGCATTACGTGCAAGTGCAATGATCTACAGGTGCTTCGCGAGTGGTACGGGAATTTTCTCACTCCCCGTGTGTCGCGCAACCACTTGCTCGTTTGGCACACACTACTCAACTACCCTACGCTGCTTGAGTACGGCTTCTCCGATACGTTTCAACGCATTGTGGTTAAGCCAGCGTTCGTGGTAGACAACTTCTGCAGTAGCTACGATTTGCTGCTTTCGCCGCTTAGGCTGTGCTTTCCAGCGTTTTCGCGTTCGTTCGTCAGTTTGAAAGGATACGATAAATCCTGCAATTTGATCGCGTTGCGTTGCAGTAGCTCTGAGTTCGTTTTCACAGACCAGATCTGCACTAGATTTCAGTTGCAAACGCCGTCTGAGCAGGTTGCCGAATTCGAAGTGCTCGATTTCGTCGTTCCAGAGACACTCATTCTAGATTCGGACCAAATGCAGTCGGCGGACGACAAGGTGAGAAAGTTTGCAAAAGAGCACGCTCGTCGCGAGAAGCGCAGAACAAGAACGAATGTTAACTTTGTGTTGAGCGCACAGGCAAGTTTTGCAAGCGGCACTACTTCTCTGCAGTTTAGCGCGCAGTTCAGCTTCGTCAACGCGCTCAACTTCGACGCCTTACTCATTCCGTTCGACCCGCAGGAATGTGAGTTGAGTTTTACGCACTCGATGTTTTTAGGATCGCTGGAAACGGTGCCTGTGCTGCACACATCGGACTGGTTTGTGCTGCTCGACGCTTCTGCCAGCTACTGTACTCCGCTGCTGTGCTTGTCCGAGATTGTGAAGGCTTGCGTGGAGCAGGATCAGGGCTTTGAAGCCTTGTTCTTCTGCATTGCTGACCCGTCGAAGTGGTTCGTGTTAACTTTGCTGGTGGGCACTAACTCGGTGAGTGAAAACCAAAGCTTTACACTACCTTCGCTCGCCAACGCAGGGAGCCACCTGAGTCTCGACGCAGACGCGTGGAACAGCGATGCGTTCTGGGGTGTAAAGCGGCGCAAGGCGCAAGGCCACGCCGTGATTTTGCACTTGGCGGAGACGCGGAAACACATATTGGGTAATGAGACAAATTACGCACTTTTGATTCGCTTGCTGGTTCCGCGCAACGATTTGTACTTGCGCATAATCGAGCAGATAGGCCCAGAGTCTTTGGGCAGCGTTGCGTCAGGTCTCGCAGCGGGATACCAAAAGCTGTACGCGGAGTTCGAGTTGTTGAAAAGCATCGTTACTTCTCGCAACTTTCAGCAGGACGCGAAGGGATCTGCGTTGGCGAGGCGCGGTGCCAAAATTCGCTGCGCAGACGAAAACCAGCTCAGGCTATTCCATTGCTATTCGAAGTTATCGTTGTCTTCTCTAATTGACGTGCGCACGTGGCTGCGGCGGTTCATTAAGAAAGGCGTAGTTTTCTCCGTGCAAAGCGGAGGTCAGCTGCACGTCATCAGCAACAACACGCGGCTAGACTTTACGTATCAGTACTGCGTTGACAAGCAGAACGCGAAAATGGTTTTTCGCAGCATCAAGTTTGCGTATGACTCTTATTTTGCCACGGACGACGTGCAGTTTTCGTTCAATTTGTCACAAGAAGGTTTGCTTTATTGCAGAGTTCGGGACGTCGACTCGAAGTACACGAGTTTCGCCCCGAGCGTTCCGCGCGAGCCGCATGCAGCTCATACGCTCGAGGAGTTCACGAACTCGAAATCGTGCCGCGGCTGCTCTTGCAGCAAGCGGCCTCAACTGCGGGCGTCGCCGCTGAAGTCTGAAAAGCAATTAGAATTGAGGCATGCTGAGAGAAACGGTTTTCATGAGCTCGGCGAAGGACTGGTTTGTGCGCGGGACGCTGACCCTCCTGCGGCGCACTCCGTGCTTAAGCATGATCAGAGTTTCGCAGGATTCGGCGACATCCGCCGGCAGGCGCATACGAAGACCTCTACAGCTGGAGCGCATTCTCAAGCTGCGGGTAGCGCAACGCTCTCTTTCGAGTTCTCGAAGTCTCACGCGGACTACGAGCCGCTTGTTGGTGCACTTTTCTCCAATTACGGAAACTTGCAGTATCTAAACATCAGCTGGAAGATCTCCTTTGACAGTATCACCGTGCAGTACAGACAGAAGTACTTAGTTTTATTGCACTCGACGGTTCGTGGGTTGGAGGTCTGTTACGACTGCCAACTGGCGCACAAGCAGCAGCTAAAGACGCTGAATAAGTCATACGTTTACTACGACCGGCGCTTTCTTGGCCGCAGACTTGTGTTCGACTACACGTTTCCTAGCGACTTCGACAGCTACCTCAGAAGCAGCGATGGAAGCTACGCTAGCAAAGCGGAGCAGCGGCGTAGCATTCAACGCTCCATGCAAAAGGCACTCTACAACGACAAAGTCTTTGACGTTGCTTCACAACGCATCGTGATTGACTCGTCCGACGTGGAGACATACTACAGAGCGCTTCGCGCCGCGCGTCAAGACGTAGCTGCGGTGTATCGTAACCTGCTGCGCGACGGAGGAGTCCACATTTCGTTGCGTGTGCGAAGTTTCGTGCTGGGGCACCAGGCGGGCGGCGATCGCCCGATGATTGCGCGCTTCCAGCCTTCGCTTAAGTCACTGAACTGTCTGCGGCGCAGCGCGCCGCCAGCAAACTGCTTTGAAGTAGACGTGCGACGCAGCTTGCGTCGCAAGGAGGACGTGTGCGTGTACACGGACGTGTCGCTGTTTTTCGGCCGGCCGTACTTGAACATCGAGTTTGAGACGTTCGACACTTTGATCGGCCTGCTCGAGTTGGACCACAGAGTGCTGCAGGAAAAACGGTTGTTCAATCTGTTAAAGCACTTGATAAGAGGCGGTTCTAGTTCGTTGTTCGCGCGGCAAGTGGCGCAGCCGGGGCTCATCGCGCACAGTCACCGCGATTTGCGCTCTTTGGTGCGTTACTGCTACTCAGGTGCCTTCTTGCTGCGGAGCGGTGTCGGAGCGTTTGTGCTGCCCGCATCGCAGCTCAGCGATTTGGAGTCTAAGCAAGTGCGCTGTTACCGGCACATAGCCATTGCACCGCTGATGATTTCGCTGAGCATTAGGTCTGGAAGTCAGAAGATCGACCGAAGGCTGCTGTGGCTGTTCAACAGTCTGCCGATTGACAACCCGTACACGAACGTGAAACTTCCGAGTTGGGAAGCTTCTTCCCTTTTGATCAGTCGCGTGAAGCTCATGCATATGGTGCTGAACAGTTACCGCGCCTTGCTGCTGCGACGTTCGCTGCCTTCAACGTGGCTCTACTATATTGCTAGTCCGCTGACCGGATTTTTGCACGGGCTGAAGACAGCGATAGGTCTGCTGGAGTCGCACAACCCAATTGAATGGCTGCGTTTTTGCGTCATGTTGACGTTCATTGGTGTTGTGGGAGGTTTTTTTAACTTCTTGTCGCACATCATGAACGTGGTGCACAAGCTGTTCCGCGGAAATCGTCAAATGCAGGTCGGCTTGGTGGACGCAGTGTTTAAAGCCACGGCGGGGTTTTTTCAGGACTTGATTGTGACGCTACCGCGGCAGGCATACGCGCGGCTGGTGAAGGGCGTGCACACAGAAAGTTCGCCACTGCGGATTACGGCGCAGCTGTTCAGCGATCTGTTGTTATGCGCGCTCTCTCCATTGATGGCAGTGTCGCACTTCCTGTCTGCGCTGAGCGAAGGCTTTGCGAACTCGTTGATTGGAGATACTTAGCAGGTTTGCATCTCGGTGCAGAGCGGCTTTTCGTCGAAGGTAGGCAGGGTTGTGCCCCTAGTGGCGACTGTGGCTCGGATGTGTTAAGCCATATACTGCATATTCTCTTACTTGAGCAGAAAATGTAAATCTCCCTTCTGCATTTCATGATCACGCAGAAAGCCCCATCAGCCGAAATCTTGAGCTTCGGTAGGCAAGAGCTGGATCTAGCTGTGATGGCTTCGCTACTTCTTTTGAATGGGTAGCTGATACAGGTGCGACTTGACCGGAGCCCAGGTGCGGCGCAACGCTGTTTGATGAGCCGCCGTACTGTAAAGAGCTTGCGCACACTTTTCGCGACTCTCTAGCGGCGAGTTCTCACTGGAGTAAGACGGCATGCGAATTCGCGAGCAAGTGACTGTAGCGAAGCGTAGACATAGACGTGCGCTTACATGCTGAGTATACTTGAAAGTGAGGCCTTACTGCGAAGAGAACGCTGTTCGGGTGAATTGCATTTGTAAAACGCTTACAGCTATTTCTCTAGTCGGGTGTAGTGTATTTTTCTTTAATATGCTGCCTTCGGAGCTTGATTTTTGTGAAGCTTGCAACAGAACGTTCACTCCGCACCGCCAGTGTTTTGCTCTTGGAACGTTCTGCAGATTTTTGCAGACGGAAGTGTGCGGCGAAAAGGGTCGTCGAAATTCTGTTCGCTGTAGCCTTCTCGCGCGTTTCACTGAGCGGTGACACAAGGATAGCGATGAGTGGCTTCAAAAGCAGCGAGAAGAGCCGATGCAGCATTCCAGCAACTCCGCCGTGTCGGCTGGAGATCGTCGAGTGCTTTCAGTCTTAGTGCAGCTGGTGTTCTGGTTTCGCAGACTGCTATGGTTGATGAACACGCAGGATCTGCTAGACATACCAGCTTCGGCTAAACGGAACTTTGGCTGTTGCTTGGAGCTTTCACGTCTGTCTTTTAACTGCGCTCCCGCAAGCCGCGAAGGTGCACGACGGCATTCTTCCGAGCTGTGCAACTGGCATGCTCATCGCTGTTGACGCCTTAGCGGATTTGTGTCCGCGAAGTTGTGGCACGTGCACAGCGCGCAGCATATTGAGTCACAGCGCGTGAACAAGAAAGCAGCATAGGGCAGCGCGTATCGTGCGAGCTTCCAGTACGGTGGGCTCTGGAAGTTGTGGTCTTCGCTGAGTCGCGGCCCGCGGCCGAAGCGAACTGGCCACCTTTCGACTGCCTCCGACGCAGCTGCGAGAGGCGCTCTATCGAACACCATGCAGTGCTTCAATTCCGTGCACGAACATAGCCGCCTCCAGCGTTTAGCGCTGCAGTGTGCCGCAAAGAGCTGTACAAGTATGTTACAAGTGCATGAGTCAAATTGACCACGCCCGTAGCTTTGAGTCGCGATTCACCAACACGCATTAGCGAGCACTAATGAGTTTGCGCCGAAAGAGAAAGCTGCGACAGTCGCGCCGGCAGACATTCGTCAAAGCGCGAGCGCGCTGTGCCTATGAAGGAACTGTCTGCAGGTCAATGAACGGAAAAAAATCCGACAGCGGCAATTCTTTTCTAGATTTGTTGGAACATGAATTCAACGCCTTGTAAAGATTTACGCGAACACGGCTCGCAAACTGATCGACGTCCGTGCTATAATTAAGCAAAATTATTAGATCAGAACGCCGCGCACATGACTGAAAACGCAGAGTGTTTCTGGCTTATCTTAGAAAACGACGCGCTGCAATCTGTCGCGGACGCGCTGGCGTGTAAACACGCCGCGCCGCGATTCCAAACGCACGTGACGTATCTCAATCAGTCCGACTTATTGCACGCGCAGCTGCAACACAAACTGACGAACATAAAGCTGCTGGAACACTTCGCAGCCGCGCTCGCGCCCAAGCGGTTGAGTCTTTCATTTACCGACGCAGCGCACACGGTCCCGCAAGAATTTTACCTGAGCTGCTTTCTACGCGTGCACGACAGCGCCGACGTAAAGACGCTGCAAGAGTTGGCGCAGCCATATTTCAGTCCCGGCAAGCTCTGGATGCCGCATCTCTCTTTGATGTACGGCAAGAGACTGCCTGCGGGCGCTTTGGAAGAAAGCGAGGCGCGTGTGCGAGAGTTGAAGAACGGACAGGATTACTTCACGTCGCGAATAAAGTCGATCGCGCTTGTAGAGTGCGACCTGAACGACATTGAATCATGGAAAATAGTGAAAGAAATAGCGCTGCTCTAGTAGCGCACAGCGCCTAGACAGCGAGGCGCTCCAAGGCGTCGAGCAGAGCAGCCTGCGCTTTCAACGCATCCGTGGCTGCAGGCAACAGCTGGCTCAAGCGCAACTGGTTGACGGTAAAGCAAATGCGGTCGTGCACGCTTTTTCTCTTTTTCTTAGATACTGCCTGTTTTAGCGTCGCGGCGTAGCTGTCCGCCAACAGCGGGACCACTTGGTCCGGACATGAAAGCGTTTGCAGCAAAAAACAGGGATTGCAGCAGGTGAGCGCCGTTTCGATTGCCTGTGTCAATTCAGCACAGTTTTCTGCGAGCAAAGCCTGAGCAAACTGGTATCCGGCCGCTGCGTCTATGTGCAGTAACGCGAGCGTCAGCAAGTCGAGGCGCTGCGTAAACGCACTCAGAGTTAGCGCCGCGTGGTGCTCCTCTAATGAAGCAATGCTTTCAGAATACGTGTGCAAGTTCAGCAAGTTTCGAGCAAATTCTTTGCGGACGAGGTCGCAGAACCGCGGCACACGCAGCAGTGCGTTGCCCAGGCCAGCCTCGTGCAACTGCGCAGATAGATGCGGGGAGGCAGTCAGTGTCAGCAGATCGCGAGAAACCAGGCGGCTCAAGCAGGACGCGGCTGCATTCCATGCGTCGCTCCCCGCGTCCGTCGGCAGCAACAGCAATAGTGCGTTGGAAGAAGCGCAGAACTTGAGTAGTCGCTGTGCGACGGAAATGAAGCCCTGTATTTCAGCGCTGTCCAACTCGAAGTACTGCGACCAATTGTTGTATATGTGAAGCGAGGAAAACAGCGCGTCGCGAAATTGCATCTGATTCGCGCTAGGGGAGTTGAAAATTGCAAGTAGCTTGCAGACGTGCCACTGCGGCGGGAGCAGCAAGCGGAAGCGTTCTTGCTTCAACATCTGTTCGTGCCACTTGCGCGCTTCGTAGATGCGTTTTCGCGTGACGCTTAAGTTCTGTGTTGGCGAGGTCAGACGCAATTCTTTGTACTGAAGTAGTGTCTCTACGGACTCGCAGTAGAGAACGTTGCAGAACTCGAACTGAAGGAGTTGCTGCAGCAGGCCCACGAAGTTGGAGTAGTACTTCAGTATGAGACTGCGCGCCAGCTCGAACTGTGAGTTTGCAAGGAGCGATAGCGACATCTTGCTCCAAGGTTTCAGCCGGAGAAACGCGAGCGGCGCGCAGGCCGAGTGCGTTAGCAACAAAAGCTGCCGGAACGTGCGCGCGACCTGGCTGACGCCGAAATCCAGCTCTGCAGAGTAGATGCAAGACGTCAGCTCCTTGTCGCGCAAGAGAAAAGCCCGGGCTCTGGCGCGCACGCGCGGCAAAGCTGACTTGCGAGCGGCGTACGCCTCTTCAGAAGACTCCGATTCATCGCAATCAAAGTTGTTAAATTCCTGCTCGGCAAAGGGCGCGTCGCGAGTTTGCGAAATGAATATTAGCTTGTCGGAGTCGTAGGCTATGCAGTGCGTCACGTCAGGTTCTGTATGCTGCACGCAAAGCTCGACACGTTGATCGGCAATCAGAAGCAGTTGAGTACCTGTGTAAGCAGCGATTTTGTCCGAGCCAGGAATGCGGATGAAGCAATTGGGCAGAATGCCGGCAATTTCAAGAGTCTGCGTTTGAATTAGCAGCAGTGTGTTGTGTTCGGAACGCGAAAGGCGATAAAACTGACAGTCTTCCGCAGTGGCGATGATGAGACAGTTGCCGACGAACAACATTTGCCGCACAGCGGAGCCCATGTTCAAGTGCCGACTGCATTTCGGTCTGCTTGAGCCCGTATTAAGCTGAAACACCGTAATCAACCCCGCCGTAGTCGCGACTGCCGCGAAAAATCCGCACGGCGAAACGACAAAGCCGCTTGCCGCTTGAGTCTCCGCCAGCTTCGCCTCGCTCTTGCTGCTTATGCAGACGCGACTGCAAATCAGAGCGTCGACGCTACAGCTGCTTTTTGTCGTCAGTTCCGGGCGCAGCGCGTTAGACGCGTCTTTACAGATGCTTCCAGCAGAGGTCACCCCGGAGCACGCCGCATCGCCCAGCGAAGCGGCATTGGGCATTGCTTCTTTACTCTCGTATGCGCGACCTGCAGAAGTTTCTGCGGCGGCGGGACTGGGCGCACCCGCGCTGCTGATATCGCACGCAGGTTCGGAAAGAGAATCCTTGCGGTCTCGCGCGTCGGAGGTAAGATTGGAACAGCTTGTGCGCGGTGTGGTGACGAGCGCGGCTTCGATTACGAAGTTTGCCAGAACCAACCAGTTTTGTCGCAGCGCAAAGACAAACAGCTGTCGAAACTTGCTGGCCTGCGGATCGCAATCGTCCGGGTTCAGAACACACATGTGTAGCGGCACAGCGCGTTCTGCAAACACTTCTTCAGTGTGAATTAGCTCAAATCGGTCGGCGCCGCGCGTAGAGTGAGCCCGTTTGTAAAAATACAGGACGCTTTCTGAAGAGAGACACACTATCGTGTTTGAAAAGGCGCCGCACGCTATAAACGCCGTGCAGCCACTGCTCACTGGTTCGATGCTAACGCTCGCAAGCTCAAACAAGTCTAGCGGCGGCGCGTCCAGTTGCATCGTGCAAGCGTCGCGGGGACGATTAATTGAGAAAATGAATTAGTTGTTGAAGGCGGCGCGAAGCGAGCGACCGCGAGCATTTTCGGCAGGTCTGCGAACAGTGGTAGTAGGCTGGTTTGCCAAGATCTCGAAGGCGCTCGGATGTGTACCGAACGTTTTAGATCAATGTATAATACAGATTTGCGCGGTTTCCTAAACAACTTGCGCCGATCAAATGCGTAAATACAGATGCGGAGCGACAACAACGCGATCAAGCTGGTCACGACGAAGCAGTGCTTCCGCGTACTCGATGTAAGTCACTGCTGAGCCGTTTGCAGTTGGACGTGCAGACGCTCGAAATCCATGATTCGCCCGCGTTGCAGGACCTAGGCATCTTTTGCGCTGCCGCTTCGTATGCGATCTGCGTTCATCTTAAAAACGAAGACCCGCTGCACATTCTCTCGCTGCAAGCCGTGTCAAAGCTGAACCGTGTCTACGGACGGCGCGTCTCGAGCATCCAGCCGCTGCGCGCGGAGCGGAACTGCTTGTACATCAACTTCCAGTCGCACTGCGTCATGCCGGGGCTGCTTGAGAACGACGTAATCGTCGTAAGTCTGATCCGCATTCTGCACGGCACGCCGCCCTTCGCTGAGCAAGCGTACCACTTGCCCACCGCTGCGGAGGTGGACAGCAACTTCGTGCGAAACACACGCACGGACGTGGTTGGCGCACAATTAGAGCAACGTAAATGCTTTTGGCCCTGGAACAGCGGCTTCAACTGCGCGGTCGAAGTCATCGCAGAATCGCAACCGCTCAACACGTCTTCGTGCCAATCACTCCTTAAGCTGAATCCCGTCAGCTTCTTCTCAAAGTGCAGCTTAATTATGAATCTCACGGTGTCCTTCGACTTCATTATCTACCTGGGCTGTGCAATTCTCAACACAGGACGCTGCCATTTGAAGCCGGGGTCGCTTCGGCACTATTCAACAATGTTGAAGGCGCTAACACTGACGCCAATCGCTTCTAGGCGCATCGTGCTCAAGCTTTCGCAGGTGCAGCTGCTGCTGCCTGATCGCGGCAACAGCGTAGTCGTGTACATCATGTTGATCCCGTTGCAGATTGCGTTCTTTCTGAATTCGGACGTCGTCGGCGGGGAGTTCGGCGAAGCAATGCGCAGCTACGCGCACATCGCCAGTGACTCGTGCGTTTCCTGCAAAACCGTGCGGTCAGCGCGCGACATTGACTTCTACACGACAGGCATTTGGAGCTCGGCGCTGCGGCAATACAAAGACAACCAAGACGATCTAATGGCGTTCGAGAAACGCAGTCTGCCGCTCTGCTTGTACACGAGGCGCTTCGACGATGACTGCGAGATTAGCTGCTACTGCGAGCCCGGCGTGAGTGATGACGCAGTGGCGCTCGCTCTCCTGACTCGCAATGAGAGCCAGCAAGGAAACTGCTGGTGGAATATCATCAGCTATAAATCCCTCGTCAGTACTGAGGCGACTAGGCAGATCGCCTTTTTCAAGAAACTGAACTTGGCCGTGGCAGAAAACGGCGGATTTGAGCAGGTGAGTGACGCTTCTCTAAACGCGGTTCTGAACACGGACATTCGGCTTTACCCAGAGGGCAGCAGGCCGGCGCCCGGAGAGATTGTGGTGCGCGAGGCGGACTTCAAGCGGCTCTTCAGAGTTTCCCACGCAACTCCCGACTTAGAGCTGCGGGTTCTTTACCGCCAAATCCGGCGCGACGCGACGTTGGGCGGTCGTTCAACAGGCTCTGTTTTCGACTATCCAGACAACAGCTCGTTCTACGCGCCGCGATTGTTCAGAAGCAAATGCGGTGTGCTCAGCGTGAGCCGTATTTATGAGCACTTCGGCGTTTCAGCCTACAAACTGGCGGAAGCAATGCATTGCGACCAGCACAACCTTTCAGCAGACGCGGCAACGACGCACGAAACAGTCGAGTCCAAAGCAGAGCGACTACACTCGAACCGCTACGCCGATCCGTTCAAGTGCTACGCTACAGGCTCCGGCCTGAATTCGTGCGTGGTCGGAGCTGCGACGAATTTCGACATTGTGTGCCTGGATTCGCGAGACAGCTCGTGCGAGGTGGACACGGCGCGCGTTCGTGTGTACTTTGTCGGCTTGGGCTCGAGTTGTGGCGATTCCGCGCTTACCGTGCTAAAGTATCGCGCTTCGGGGGTTGCCGACTTGCAAGACAACGCACGGGAAGGGCAAGCAACCGATGACCCGCGGGTCAGCTGCAAACTGCGTGTAAGCGGCCCGGGCGTGATTACGGTCGAATACATAGCATGGCGCGCGGGCCGGTACAGGTTGCGCATATTGCTTGATGGCCTGGACATAGCCTGCTCGCCGCAAGACCTGTTCTGCGTCAACGGTGAGGTACACGTGCCCTCCTGCGCATTGCGTTTCGCAAACATCTGTCTTGCGAGGCTGGATAAGGACACGGAAAATCTATACCGGCACTTCGTCGCAAAGTGGAAGCACGACGTCGAAGATAGCGAGACGCTCAAACCGCTCTTCCAATCTGTCAATGCTGCGTTCAAGGCACTCGTCACGACGCGCGATAACATTATTGTGCTGTCGGTTCGCGACAGCGCCGGCGTTGAGCTGCCGCACGAGGCGTGGAAGCACCTGAAACTCGACATCCTTCACAGCACCAACGTGAAGATAGAACCTTACGAAAAGCACGTGGTCGAGCCGGGCGAGATCCACTACGTCGTAGAGCTCTCCTACCATGACTTGCAGTGCCTCGACTCGTTTGCATCGCAAAACTCAGATTTAATCCTGAGCGATATCCCAGCGCGACTCAGTCACAGCGTCAGTTTCGAAGTGCGGCTCGACTCGCAAACAGTGGGGGAACGCACGTGTACTCAAAAGATCCGGAACATTAGCGCGCTAATCGATTTGTACAAAGTGTCCAACCAGTACCTCGCACCCTACTTTTTACCGACCTTACGAGAGCTGTTTTTGCCGCTTGCACATAAGGAGGCCGCCGTGCTCAACAAAAAGATAGAGAAAGACACCTGCGCGCTCAAAAACGCGCTCCAAAAATTGGAACAGCAGGAAGCTGCAGTCGGGAAAGAAAACCTTCAGAGCGGCGACAACTCCAGCATCTGTCGTGGCGCCCGGCCGCATCTCAAAGTGACTGACGAGAACGCGTTCGATATTCTCGACGTGTGGAATGCGCAGAAGACGGTGGAATCTAATTTAGAAAAGCAGAACGACAGCCGACTGAATCGCTACAAGTCGCTGATAAAAAGCATTGCAAATTGCAGCCAGCACGAAGTCGTGTCCGACTCGAAAGCATATTTGTACTTCCTGAAGCAACAAGATATTAAACTGAGCATTGACGTGAAAGCGCTTTCCTGGCAAATCAACGAAAAGTCGCAGTTTGCACTCGAAAACGTGCGCAACTCGGTTGAACAGATCAACGACACCCGTTGCCACAAATTGATTGAAATATGCATTCGGCTGAACAACGAACGTTTCCGTAGTATCGAGGAGGTGATTCAGCTGTACTATATGATGTACAACGAGTTGAAGCTGCTGAACCGCTCGTATCTAGGCCCAACCATTGCCGCTGAACTGTTCTCCTTTCTTGAAAATGCTGAGCTTACCTCTTTCGAAAGTCGGCTAGAATGGCGCGAGCGCGTCATGAACGAGCAAAACGCGAAGCTGAACGTGCTGATTAAGAACCTTGACACGCTTTGGAGCTCGTTCGTCAACAGTCTCTCTTACGGCGTTTACGATTTACTTGCGAAAACGAACAACGACGTGTCGCTTGACAGCGCGCCCTTCCTGGAGTTATTGGCCAAGGCAAAATCAGAGCACGCGAAGATTTGTGATCTCGTGAAGCTAAAATACCCGTACGAGCGCGCCGGCGAGCCGAGCACCGTGTTAGGCTACAATAAAGTGCAACCGGAGTTGAAGGCGTTGTTGTCGATCACGGATGAAACGGAGAAAAACAAGATGAGCGGCACAGTGCAGAAGCAAATGCAAGTATCGCAATACGAAAAGTCGACGCTTCTCTCATCACGCGTGTTTCAACTCAGCCTTAAACGGTACATGGAGGCAGAGATTCTGTCGGAAGGCGCTGGTGACGCATTCACGGTCGTCATTTTTGAGCTGCTTAAGAAATTTCTGCCTAAGTGTTCGTCTAAGGCAGCGCGATCTATCTACTACCAAAACTTCAGCCTCAAGATGTTCATCGATGTGCTCTTCAAAACTTATGCGTTCCCGCACGATGTGCTTGATCTAATCGGCTTCAACACGTTCATTTCGGACCTTGACTTGCCGATTGGCTTCTACTCGCACCACGGCCAAGCGGTGCTCAACGATCTTTTTCACTCATACGCCACCCGCGTCAACGCGTCCGACGACAAAGATCGGTACGCGATCAGTTACAACTTTTGGCACCTGGTGCTAAATAAGCTGGCGTTTTTGACTGCTATGTACGGTATTATCATTTCGGATGAAAATGCGACATTTGAGAACGACGTTTTTGAGACGCACATTGATTATTTGCTGCCCTCGATCCAGGAGTGGAATGAGCTGCTGATCAGCGCCTTCCTCGTCCCGCTAACTACGCGCTTGTTAGAAACTAACAAGCAGGCACGCAAATTTCTGCGCAATGCTAAGCTCGAAGCCAGCCAGAAGCTGTAGTGTCGCTACGCCTCTTTATTGTGATGACGGTTCGAGGCACAACCATCGCAGCCGCAGAAGTGGCACTGCAGCTCGGCGGGCGCGTTGGGCAGCCGGCAAATGCACACCTTGCCGAAGTCGGTGCGCGTCCTGTCTGCGCATTCCAGGCAGCAGAGCTTCTCGTAGCCAGTTTTGCGCCACTTTTGCGAAAGTGCAGCGTCTATCAGGTTTAAGCGCGCGCAGTATTCGAACACGCTACGGTCGATCAGCTTCAGCGTGTAGTGCATTTCGTGTATGTACCGCGTGCGTTGGTACGACAACGACTTAATCTCCCAGAGTGACTCGTGTTTCCGCCGTGTTGCGCTCGGCCGCTTCACCGCGGCCGCCATCTTCTCGCTGAAGTCTTGCATCACGTCTTTAACCAATGCCCAGCCTGGCGGCGGCGCTTCGTTCATCCAAGTCTTCCGACTCTAAACAAGTCTATTTACGCAGTCAAATATACTTAAACTACACACTGTCCTTTTTTCTTTCTATGCAACGTGATTATGATTCAAGCCGAAGAAAACGCGCATGTGAAGACCATCAAGTTCAAAACCAGCGTTGAAAAAGAAACTGTCGTCTTTCGATGGAAGATCAAGGACTTTTTGCTACTGCGGCAGTTGGTGATCGCACGCTGCGAGTATGAATCACCCGCCGACATGGAAGTCTCGCGTTTCTCCTTGCTTTCGCCAGTCTATGTCGACAAGAAGGGCTATGAGTGGTGGCTGCGTTTTTACGTTTATGAGAACCGCTTTGACCAGATTGGCGACTGTTCGCTCTTCATCCACACCGACCGCACGGTGCACGAAACAGTGATTATAAACTTCAACGTCGAAGTGCTCGACCGCTACCTAACGCCTATTGAGGGTTGCTCGGCGGCGATCAAAATGCAAGCGCTCCACAAGCAGTCGACGCTTTCCAACATCGGACTTGGCGACTTGATATTGCGCGAAAAAATTGAGTCCGGAGGCGCGAATCTCGATGAAATAATCGTCGTTTGCGAACTAATCATTCATCAGCTACATAACGACTTCACTCATCGTGAGCGGTAGTTTTCTGGAAAACTCATGGAATTTCTTTCACCACTCTTGTTCTCGCTACTCGCCGCAACTCACGCCGAAAGCCTCGTGCAGCCTAACAACTTCTTGCTGCGCAGTGCGGAAGTCTACGGCGAGTTTTTTACTGCCGTCACCACGCCGGATAAGGAAGCCTTAAATCGGCTGCGCGAAACGCTGCTGCAGAACAAAATCAGCAACGAATTGGTCCGTGCCGTGATACGCATAGCCATCGAGTTGTACAACAAAAACTTTCAGGACTCCGAGAGCACGCTAGCAAACTTCAAGCGACTCAACCCAGTCGACGCCAACTACTCTCTGGCTCAGATTTATTTGCCACTCATCGATGACTATTAAATATTTTCGAAATGGTCAGTCAGTCGAGCACAGAGCTTGTGGACATCGCGTTCAACCTGCCCGACTTCGTTGTAAGTTCCTGCGGGACAGTCCCAGAGAGTTAGCGCGACTGGTGTGCCTGAGTACTCCGACATAGATGCCGTCTTGCGGCGCGCGCGCGTCGCAAACGTAAACCACGTGCTGTGCACGGGCACCAGCATAGCGTCCGTGCGCGACACTCTGCAATACATTCGACAAGCTAATGGAGAAATTCCTCGGTTGTACCTCACTGTGGGCGTCCACCCTACCGAAACTAAACCCGGACAGTTCAACTCGGGCGCTGTAGCGGATGAGTTAAAGCGCTACTGTTTGGAAAACGCAGACGTCGTTCGCGCCTTCGGGGAGTATGGCCTTGATAAAGCGCGCACAGAATTCGCCGACTTCGACACGCAGCTCACGGCGTTCCAAGCGCAGCTGCAGCTCAACGAGTACCTGCGGCTGCCCTCCTTCTTCCACTGCCGCGATGCGGAGGATGATTTTTTTGCCACCTTAGACCAGTTCAAGGATGTAATCGCCTGCGGCGGCGTGTGTCACAGCTTCACCGGAAATTTAGAGGCTGCGCAGAAGAGCATCGAACGTCAACTGGCGGTGGGCTTCAACGGATGCAGCCTGCGTTCGGCCGAAGTGCTGGAGTTATTGCCAAAGTTGCCGATAGAAAGCATTTTGCTTGAAACCGACGCGCCATATTGCATCATCAAACCGTCACATCCCTCTGCAGCCTACGTGAAAACTCTTAATCTGCGCAAAACGTTGAAGCCGAAAGCGTACAAAGCACTCGAAGATAAGACTGACTACGTCGTCAACGCACGAAACGAGCCTTGCCTATTGCCAATCGTCGCAGAGTGCGTGTACAGCGTCCACAGTGCCGCGTCAGATCGGCAAATCAGTTATTTCGATTTTTGCGCCATTATTAGAAATACAGTACGCGCGATCTTCAAGTTCTAGCCGCAGTCGTCCGCGGGAGCGTTTAGCCAGCGATGCTGCAGTATTTCGGCTTGCTCAGTCGGTCGCAGAACACCGGGCTTTTGCAAAAATTCTGGGTAAAAACCGTACGTTCCTGAGAAACTGTCGCAGCCCTTTAGTCAGCGAACCGCTCTGCAGCGCCAGATCTTGCGCATAGTCGATCAAGTCGCCGGCCGGAGCACGTCTCACGAAGCTACGCAGCCATTTACCGTTAATACCGCCAGCTGCATCAAAAGCTCACGCGGTTACTTGTTGCCCAAACAACTCGTTCGGCAGCACGTGAAACACCTAAAAGACAGCGACATAGTCGTGCGCGTTTTCCCTAGCTTCGTTGCGGTTCTCGCGTACTCTTCCGACTTTACCGACGCGCTGTTACTAACAGACTCACTGGTGATCTTTGTATGCAGCTGCGTCTGCGTCATTCTCAGCCACGAGAAAATCTTGCACTTTAGCGATGCCGAAGACCCTGAAAATGTCACCGTCAACCTCGCGGACTACCCACGGGAGCTCGAAGCAGTGTGCGATCAAATGTTCTGCGGCGGCATGCTCGTCTCCATGCAGCAAGACGCCATTGTCGCGCAGGCCTCCGCTGAAAGCTGTGCTGCAGGCGCGGATTTCACGCTCTCTAAGATTTTCACCAAACTCAAGGAAGAAATTAACACAGTTATCAAGACTGCTGCGCACGGCAAAGACTTGTCACCCGCCTAGATGCTCGAGTATTATTCACATTTTTAGCTTTTGTTTTCCTTCCTATATCAAAGCGTCCGACGCTCATGTTCAAAGACCGCCTCATTGTCGCCTACTCGAATGAGGACGGATCTATCACCAAGAAAAAGTTCCGTAAGACGGCATGGTCTACAGTCCATCCCGACGAGCGCGATGCGGACGCTGCTCGCGTGTCCGTTGACGCGGACCTGGCTAACGAGATCCCGCTAAATGATCACGACTTGACGCTGAAAAAACTCGGCTTCCACGACTGCGTCTGGACTAGGCAGTGCCACATCTGCAACTTCGATGGCGGAATAGATCTCGGTCTTATGTTTGAGTTTCTCGCTGAATGCGTCCACTTGTTTCGTGCCAACGTGCTGCCCGGCAACTCCATAGATGCTTACGAAGTGCTTGAAAAGAGCAAGCTTCTGCTCGTTACGTTCCGCACGCCACAAGAGTGCACCAACTTTCTGGTGTTCGACGGCGTTTTCTACCAAAACCGCAACCTGCGCGTCACGCGAGTGCCTGAATATCCCAGCTGGCTTTTGGACGTTGACGAGCTGCAGACCGTTACCGTTCCCCCCTACGCCATGGTCCACCGCGGAGTACTGCTCGGCGTCGCCGAAACTGCGAACGCCGGCTCCGGCGTTCTCGGCAATGCCTACGTAGAAACCGCGAGTTCCTCGCAGAGTCTGAACAGCGCGTTTGCACGCAACATTGTATCTGCGTACAGCGGGCACAGCGAACCAGTAGTCCTCACCGACCTCGATGCTCGCACATTTGCTCGCCCAAGCGTGCTTAGCCAGCTGTTAACCGCTTTCGGGCCTGTGGACTTTCTTTTCTGCTTGCCACAGCTCTCTGCTTCTGCGGAAAATTTGCAGCTCTCTCTGCAGGCTACCGCGAAAGACGGACCGAAAAGTTTCCCCCAACCTGCGCCGACGGCCTCTAAGTTTTGGGCTTTCTTTGCGTTTAAAAGCTGCTTCTCACTCCAAATGTTTGCGCAGCAGTTCGATCAGCTAGACTTTGGTCGCGAACATCCCTTTCTCATTTACGACGCCGTTCAGTATCTTGCCAAAAATCTTTTCAAGCTCACGCAACTTCTTGCAGAAATGCGGCCGACGCTCGTGCAGACTGGCGAAGCGCAGCAAATTCCCTCGCGCGTTCTTTGCTTTAAAGCGATTGCCAGCGTCGAGGAAACTGCCAGGAGGGAGCTCAAAGAGCAAATTCTCGACGATCTCCTTGTCACGTGCAACAAGATCGGCGTTGTGCTTTCGTTCAAACTGCTTGACGTGCTATATGAGCAACTCTGTTGTTCGCCGCATCTCGTGCGACTCGCTCAGTGGTGTCTCAAAGCAGACGTGTCCAGCGTCAAGACGCGCACGTACGACGATGCCGGCTACTTTGGCTCTTTCATCGTGGAAATGGACTCTGTTGAGCATGCGCTGGAAATCTTCGAGCGCTACTGTAACCAGCGCTATGCCAACAGACCCGCGCAAATCGAGTTTCTCGACGAGAGAGCATACGACAAACTCAACTTCGACACTTCTGAAATCGTCAGGTGTTCGGAACAGAGCGGCAGCTCGAAGTACAATGATGAGCTGCGCTCGCTGGCCGAGGAGCGCGCTGAAGTTACTAGGCAGAACAAGCAGAAAGCGCTCAAAGTCGCCCGCCTGAAGGCCACCGCCGTCGCCAACCGCATGGCACAGAAAAACGAACAAGTGTCGCTTGACACGCTAAACAGCGTCAAGCCCATCCATGGTGCGCAAGAAGTCAAGCTACAGCTTGAACTAAAAGAGTCCGACATGGAAGAATAAGGCCCTACAGCGACTGCACCAGCTTTGCGAACTCCGCGTTTCGCTTCGCGACGGGTAGCACGCCCTCGCTGTACAGCGCTTCTTTCGTGTAAAATGGCCGCGGAGCCTTGCGCAAGTCGCTCGATTCCAAGTCCAGCGGCTCGCGTATACGTGCGCACGACAGCGCTTTCGTCACTTGCCGCGCGGCGCTCAACAGTTGCTTCTCCAAACACATGCTGCTCATGTGCACCAGCAGCTCGAAGGTCGAGCCGTTCTGGTCGAAGTACTCTATCCGGTCGTCGTCTGCCGCGATGTCTTCGTCGCAGACATACCACAAGTGAAGCTTGTAGCTCCCCTGCCAGAACTCCGCAAAAGCACCTTTCGATCCCATGGGCAGAATGAAGCTGCCATACGCTCGGTCTGCCGCCAGAATGCGCGCCGGCACCGGCTTTATGGTAAACTCAGGCGTCCATTCGAAAAACTCCGAAGGCATCTTGTGCGTAAAATCCGCCGGCGTCTCGTAGTACTCCTCGTCCTCTTCGTCAAACGTGAATAGAAACGCGCTGCGCTGCTTGGCGTACGACTCTTGCATCAACTCCACGTCGTATATCGTCGTGATAAATTGGTTCGGGCAGTGCACGACAGCGAGATTTTCGTCCACCGCTGAAATGCACTCAGCCGGCCGCTGCGACAACACTTCGTCAAATGACAAGTCTGTGCAAAAGCCGAGCTTTGCGAGGGTCAGCGGCAATATGTCGCTTCGCGCGTCGCCTATCACCAACTCCGACTCGCCGCACGCCAGCTCCAGCTGCACTTCACGCACGCCGCCCAAAGCGCCTTCTGCGTCCGCCTCGAACCGCAAATACTGCTCTTTTTCTTCGAGAAAGTTCTGCAAGCTGCTCACGAGGTTAAAAACTCGAGACTCGCCATTCTGCTGCAGCTTGATCTTGTATAACACGCAGATCAAAATTTTTTCGTAAACTTCGTCGTAGAAGCTTTCGCACTCTTTTAGCAATTGCGATGCGTAGAGTGTCACGACTAGCCGCCGCGCCGCTTCACTTAGAACGCGCGATGCTGCCGGTGTCTCTCGCAACCGGCACAAAAACTGAAACGTGAAAAACTTGATGTAGTGCTCTTCAGCCTCCGCGCTCTTCACGAGGTCAAGCATATCATATGAGTCGAAGTCGAAGTGCACGATTGGCTCCGGCTCTAACAGATGCAGCTGCGCGTCCACCTCTCCATGCCGCACAAACGGATCATCCATCAAGTTCCAAAACGCGGCGCATAGCAGAACGCCGAGCAGCGCTCTATGGAACTGCGCGAAACGCATCTCGCAGCTCTAGACTTCTGCCGCAGCACGAAGATCTCACGCCCCGTCCATTTAAAATTGATAATTTTCACTCTCCCGCAATCGAGCAATAATATGAATTACCGCCGTAGTACATCGCATAAATCGTGCGGATCAGCTTGTTCAAGTCGTGGTACACTTCGGCCTTCTTGTACGAGTTCTGCCCCAGGTACCGCCCGACGTGCGCCGTGATCGCCGGCAAGAAAATTGCGCCGTTCAGGAAGCCAAACGCTATCACCAGAATTGTCATTACGAAAAACGTTTTCAGAATGTAGTAGTCTCGGAAGTAAATCGGCAGAAGGGTTAGCCCCGTGCTCAGCGCACCGTGGAAGATCGGGTTGCAGATCAGAATTAGCGTCTCGACGGTCCGGTCTTTGCTCGTCCTGCCTAACGTTTGAGTGTAGGTGTGAATCACGTGCACGGTGTAATCCACGCTAAATCCGATGCTCAGCACCAGCAAAATCATGCTCAAGATGTTCAGGTGGATATTGAAGTACGCCATGAAGCCGAACACGCCAATGTCGACGCTGAGAATCATGCATACCACCAACAGCATGCTCCAAACACCTTCCAACATCACACAACTCACCAGCACAATCGACACAAACGCGGAGACCATACTGATAACCGTCGTGGTCCAAATGTTGATGTCGGTTTCAAAGTACAAGAATGTCTCCATGAACGGAATCACGCTAAACGTCGTGTGAGTTAGCTCTTCCTTGTCGAGCTTCAGCCGCTTGTACAGCTCTTTGTACTTCGGATACGGCGCGTCGCCTGTCGCGAGATGCGGCGCAGCTACGCGCTCTACCTCTTTGAACTCTGCCTTTCGAGCGCTGTCGGAGCCGATTGACGAAGGCTCATTCTGAGCTCGGCTCAACAGCTTCTCCGGCAGCAGTTTTCGGGTGTAGGCCTGCAGTAGCTCGTACGCCGTAGAAAACTCCGTGCTGTTTGCATCCAGACTCAAGCTTAATAGATCGCGCTTCGACGCACTAATCTTCTTGTTAAAATTCTGCCAGTCTTCAGTAAACGTACGCAATAAGGCTCGCAGTTTTATCATGTAGCGGCTTTGCAAGTACGAGTTCAAGAAGTTGTAGTGAAACACCACTATACGGAACGAGATCAACGGCGGCACTGAACGATCTTCGCCCAGTTGGATATGCTGCTCTGGTGGCGCCTTCGTGTCGAAGTGGAAGTGTTCGCGCACATGCCTGCCAATGATCCCTTTTCGCAGCCAGTTCTCCAGCTGCTCGTAAAAGATGCGGCGACGCTGGTAGTAATCGGCACCCAGCGTAATTTTCTGTCCGTTTTCTTTCAGGAACAACACGATGCCGTTCAATACGTCCTGTGTGTCGTTTAGTTTACGAAGCTGGTAGTCAAGCTCGAGAATTGCGTGAATTGTGTCCTTTTCCCAAATTGGGATTTCGCCCAACGAGTTGTAGTACGCTTCCATGTTGTGAATTGAAGAGCTGATGCCCGAAACGTCGTCGTTCGACGGGCGTGTGTCTCGCTTGCCGTACGAGTTGCAGCTAAACGCTTCGAGGTAACTTTTGTCCACTATCAGTCTGACGTCCCGATCGTCGCTCTGTTGCACGTTTGAGCCGCTCTCTACAGCGAGTACCGCGTTTGTCGACGCTAGCGATGTTTGCTCAGCTGATTCTGTGGAAGCCGCAGAAGAGTTTTTCTTCAACTCATCTTCCTCATCGAAATTCGACATGGAGTCGTTCGGCGCGCCCGCGGCATTTGTTTTGTTCAGGACAATCATTTTTGGCGCGGTGAACACAATGTCGGTCTGTTGCGCAAAGAGCTGAATCTTGCCGTGCGAAAGTTCGAACGCTTCTTGTAGGTAGCTGTCTGGCGGTGTCAGATACTCCAAGTCTAACCCGGCCGCCAAGTGCGTCACGGCCAAGTAAATCGACACGAATAGGTACACGGCCATGAGGCAAAGAACAAATGCCATAGCACGTTTGCTGTGGATCAGAGGCCCAATCTTGTTCAAAATAAAGTTGTGCGAATGCTTGCCTTTGTTCCCAGTTGGACATCGTGCAACGTTCAGCGCGCCGTCAATCGTGACATCCAGTTGGTGCAAAGTTTCGTTTGATAAGCTTCCGATGCTGTGCTCGTCTCTGTTGTCAACTCCCACGTCTGAGTTGATCAGATTGTCTATAGTCGCAGAGGGCATCACGTCAACTCTGTCTGTACTCGACGCGTTACTAGTCACAGGCATCAAGCCCAAAAAACCGTCATTGTACGGTGCACCGGACTCGGACCGCGCCATACTATTAACGTGCTGCACAGTTTCTCGGATTCTCCGCTTCTTCTCTGCGGTGATCGCGATTTTCATTTTCGTAAGTCCCCAGATAATCGTGGCTACCTCAAACATCGTTCGTTTGTCCATATACAGCGCTTTAACGTCTTTCAGGCTGCGAATGTCGCTCGCGTCGCCCGGCGCGCCGCTGAGAGCACCACTGCTGCGCGGTCGGGTTGCGTCTGCATTGAGCGTTGCAGAGCGCTGCGTGCATAAGCCGACTGACGCCGCGTCCTGCAGTTCACTTTCGTTTGTATTTCGATGCGTCTGGTCTGCGCCGTCGGCCAATGCTGCGTGCGAACTTTGCTGCTCCGGATGTATGTACCGATAGCTTTCGCGCGTCAACCGAGACAACGGCAGTTTACGCAGCACGCTGTTTGGCAAAAACCAGATTCGCCCCTCCGCCTCAGCCTTTGATTCCAGGCAAAGCAAAGGGTAGAAGAACGTGATGTTGTAGATGAAACTGCCCATCAAACCGCTCGAAGTCACAATGCAGAAGTTTCGCACCGCGACGTACGGACCCGCCGACCCGACGGCGAACGACACGACGCTCGTTATCGTCGTAATAAACAGAGCCAGACCAGAATCTGCCAACGCGTGCTGGCACCGTTCTCGCGGGCTTTTCGCCAACGTGAAAGAGAGCGTGAAGAAGTTGAGCACAACAAATGTGTTATCCAACCCTATTGCGAGCACTAAGAACGGAGTAGCGTGCATCGTCGGTACATGGCGAAAACCCATGGCGTAGCAGATGCCGGCACCGGCGACGAACCCGAGCAAAGCACTAAATGAGCCGAGCAGCCCGCACACCGCCTTCGACCGGATGTAGTTCGTTGTTCGGTTTGCGAGCACCATGTAGCAAGCGATCAGGATGAACGCCGCGATGTAGTCCAAAACAAGTCGCAAGTCGAAAGTGGTTGTTTTCGTGAGTTCATCCTGCCAAGAGCGCTGAGCGTTCACGATGATGTCAAATTCCGTCCAGTCGTCGTAGCCGTCGTAGTCTGAGCCGGTAATTATACGTTCAGATATTTCAGGCTTCCACACCGCTTTAATCAAGCGGTTGAAGAAGTTGTTGACGAAGCTGCCGCTGTACTGTTGCCCTTGAACCTTGTTATGCGTGTGTTCGCGGAGATTCTCGTTGACGAATCTGATCAGTTGCGCCTCCCATTCATAACTCAGGTGAGCAACTTCCGGCTCGTTCGACGTCTCAAACAAGACGATAAAGCCCGTCGCTTCGAGGATCTTGGTTGCGCCGTTGGGCAAGTCCGAGATCTTCGGCTGAACCAGCGCGAGGTCTGCCTTCGTAATTTTGCTCGTAGATAGGTTCGGCACGTACGGCCATTGGCGCGTCACGATGGGCTGTCCGAAATACGCTTCGCTGCGGTACATATCGATCGCGCTGCGCAGCACGCACTCTCCGAAGTCGCTCGAGCCAAATTGCATCTTTTGCCGGTAGCAGATGTCTTTGTAGTTCGTGTTCGGATCGCTCGGCAGCCGGATCTCGGTCGTGACAAAGTCGATCAACTTCTTCAGGCGGTTCAGGTCTTTGTTTGTCAGCACGTTCTCTTCATTCGCGTTCATGACGAACAGCATACTGATTCGCGGAGGCGCACCAAAAATGGCCGCCTGCTTCGCCAAGTCGGAACGACTCTGGCTGACTGGCATGGCGTAAAGAACATCGGCGCGGTTTTCAAATTTAACGAAGAAAAACGATGTACCTATGCACAGAGCGACGACCAGGGAGACAACAATGAAAACGTAAGGGTGATCGTAGGCAATGCCCCCCAGCGTCCAGAACAAATTCCGAAACTTTTTCAGAAACGTATGCTTCCAATTCATGCTAGCCAGTTATCAACATCAGGTCTCGAAGGTTTTGGCTCTGCGCCTGTAGTTAGATTAGTTTTTTTGATGAACTTGTGTAACACACACGTTTGAATAATTAAGCGCTCACATGACTTATACGCGTAGAGGCGAGATTGTTGATCGCAGCGATGCTCGGCAAGTCCCGACCCAGTTTGTATATAATTCTGCTCGCTTTCCTTACGCGAACAGCGCGCTCAGATGAAATCATCAAGAAACTCGGCGACTGCAACGTAAAAACTCACGGAATGTGCTGCTATTTCCCAAATCTATGTCACGCGAGCGCGAGATGCAAGAGTAACCCCAACGTAAGTGCGTGCGAATCGCTTTTAGCCAGCGAACCTGTTTGACTATGTGAGCGCAGTACCGCAGTGCGAGTGCGCCGAGGGTTATCAAGGCGACGGGCTAAGCGCTGGAAGTGGCTGCTACAACATCAATGAGTGCGAGACGAACAACGGCGGTTGCTCGCACGAATGCATAGACCTTGTGCCAGGTTACAAGTGCGCATGCAACCCGGGCTACACGCTTGGGCCGGACGGCAAGGCGTGCGTCGATCAAGACGAGTGCGCCTCGCGCTCGAACAAGTGCAGCCAAGTTTGCGTAAACACGGAAGGCTCGTACTACTGCGGCTGCTTCAAAGGCTACCGCCTCGAGACGGACGGCGTGAGCTGCCTTGACGTAGATGAGTGCAGCGAGCAGTGGGAGACAGGGTTTCATCTTTGCCAATTCCCTGAGCTGTGCTTGAATAAGCCTGGAGGCTTCAGTTGTGGCTGTCCGCCCGGGTTTATTCCTAACAAGCAAGTGTGCACGTCGGTGAACGAGTGCGTCCAACTATCGCGCTCCGCTTGCCCGAATAGTTCCGTCACGGGCGCGGGCTTACGGAACAAGCAGACGCAGTTGTGCCTCAACGTGTACGGCGGTCACTTGTGCAGGTGCGCCGCAGGACACTCCGAAAGTTTCGAAGCCTTCAAACTGGCAGCAGCAGACAAGCTGCGCGCGGTGCTGGCAGCGAAGAAAGCAAGCGCAGCTGAAGCAGAGGCGCTTACCAATGAACTGGACCGCGTTATGCAAACAAAGAACACCTATATGGACTATGCCAGCGCGTTACAAAACGAAGACTTAGCGGAACAGTCGCAGATTTCGTCGGTCGACGTAAAGCGCAGACGAGTTCTGCTAGACGTGCTGAACAACACGCTTAAATGCGCTGCGAACGAGCAGGGAGTTGAAGCGACAGAAAGTAGCACGAAGCTGCAGGACGCAGAAGCACAGCGTGATGCGGAAAAAAAAACTGCTGAGGCGAGCACTATAAAGATGAACGCAGAATCTGTGCAAAGACACGAACAGCAGAACACCAATTCTGTAAACACTGCGCACGACGCTCGCCGCGAAGCGCAGCAGCTGCAGCTCAGCGGCGACTTCAAGCGCGGCTATTCGGAAAACGCACTGTCACTGCTTTGCGATATTGCAGCGAACCTCTCGCTAGGCGGAGCGGACTGCGCACACAGTCTGTACAGTGGAGTCCGGTGCAACGAAGAGAAAGTAATAGAGTATTTGCCAGTGCGGTCCCAGCAGTTTCTCGACCATGCTCTGTCCGTGACCTCGCGGCTTTCCGCATCGCAGGTCGTCCGGCTTACAAGCGCGCTGCAGCTGGACGCGGTCGTAAAGCTGCTGAGCGTGGTGGAGGCGCACGAACTCGAAGAAGCGGTCGAAGTCGTAGAGTGGGACAAGCTGAAGGTACTGCGCGTGGCGTGGCTCGACGAGCGCGGCGCGGGCGTGGTGCGCAACAAGCTAGACCTGTTTAGCATATTGCTGAACCGCGTTGCGTCGATTGACCTCGAGGTGTGTGTGTAGTCGCCAGCTCAACCGGCGTCAAAGACCCATTTTTTTGCGTTGTTCAGAATTACGCTGCCCTTTTGGATAGCGGTCGCGATGTTTTCAGTGATACCGCGAAGGTCGTCTAGGAGCAGCTCTTTTTTGTATAGCTGTTTCATGTCCATGTTGCAGACGTAGTCGTCGGACGACACGAAGCAGGCGGAAGAGGTGCACTCGTTACGCGGCGAGCGGAGCGGTTCCGAGGTAATCACAGCCTTGTTGCGCACCGTTTTGGCAGAGGAGGCGCGGTCAAACTCCTCGTCGAAGGCTTGGTCGCCATCAGCGCAGGAGACTACGGAACCGGAAGCGCTGCTGAGCTCGACCTGATCGTCATCGGCGGCACGCTGGCAGCGAGGCGCGGCAAGCGGCTTCGGTGAGGCGCTTTGCGTGGCGGGTGCAGAGGACTTCGAGCTCGCTGACTCGCCGCTCAACGCCTTCAGCTCGTTTTCTTGGTAGGCCTTGTACTTGCGAGCAGCAGTCTGAGAGTACGGCGTTTCCTTACCGAGTCCGTGAAAGAACTCACGCGCTTTGGCGTTACCACCTATCTCCATCAACACACACTCCTCTCGCCGAAGCGCGTCGTACTCCAGTGAGCGGATAAACGACGTACCCACGCCTTTCTGACGGTGTTTACCAGAGCACTCGAGACAAAGAAAAATACCGTAGGTAATAGAGATCCACGTGGGCTTTTTCAAGCCACAGTCGAAGCAGTGGTTGTTCTCAGGTACGGTTTTCAGATTGCGAAAAAACTCATCGCGCGCCTTTTCGGTGACGTAGCCGTTGTGATCAAGCGGCAAGTGGTTCGCGCTCAACTCAACCATGCGGGAAACTGTGCCGGCGTTCGCGCTGCGGGCCGCAGTATTAAAACATAATTGTTAAATCGTGCAAAATCAAAATACACTCCAGGCGCTCGCAGCTCTGCTCTCTCTCTCTCTCGACAGCGATGACTCGCAACGCGCATGGTCCCGACAGATGAAATTTTGAATGATGGCGTTCACAGCTACATCGACCAGCTCATTAATCAGTACTTGATAGACGCACAAGTCAAGCTTACGGATGAAATCGCAGATGAAGTGCTCTACGAGGCTGAACTCGTGGTGTTTTCGCGCTTCGTCAACTGCTACAACGGTATACCGTTCGCCGTCAATTTTTTGAACACCTGTTACTCTGAGCTCACCTATCTGCTCGACGACCATGTTAAAGAACCCGTCGAGACTGAAGATGACATTGTCACTGAGATTCTCTGTCAGATGATAGAGAAGAACTTCGACCCAGCCGCGCTCGACGCGCTCGTTGCGTCGGAGAGCGCGCACTGGGAGCCGCCGCGTTTTTACTATGACTTGTTCCTCTCGCCGACTTTTGTCTCGCTGATGTACAACCTGAGCAACCAAGTCGAAGCAAATCGATTTTTCGACGCATTCTTTCAGGACAGTATTCGCTACAAAGACAGCCAACGCTTGCAGTTGAGCGACGCAAACCCGCACGTACCCTTCATCAACTACAACGCGTTCATTGCGGCGTTCGAAACAGATTTGGCTGACTACCTGGTGCAGCCTTATTCATGCTATTCGAAGAACAACTTAGTTGCAAGCATCTGCTTCGCAGAATATACTTACATCCTCGGGGTCGCGCTGCTCTACTCGCTGCCGACTTTCGACGTCTCGCTCTACCCGTTCACGAACCTCGTTCAAGCCGCGTACCAGCACTGCGCACAAAAGATGCCGAATCTTAGCCGCGTGCTGCTGCATGGCTCTGGCTTGATCACGTTTCCGCGACTCTTTAAAGCGCTGCTGCACCTCATCGACCATAAGAGTTTACTGAACGGACACTATTTCAACGCCGTTGCCTTCGACGACTTTGTAGCTGAGCTGCTACAGTTGCATAACAACTTCCGAAAGCAGGACCGCCTCTTTCTGCTCAAAGAAAACGATTCGGACCGGCCGCTCATCAGCGAGCTGTCCTGTGAACCACTCGAGGACGTGCAGATCGAGAGTCCTGAGGCACTCGGCTTCGGCTCTTACGTCGGGCTAAATCAGTATTCTAAGGCGCTTCTCGACAGGTCCTACTCGGAAAGTTCGGAATCGCGCATCTTCGCTAAAATCTCCAACCTCAGCACTAAAAGAGCGGCCAGCTCTGTCTCTGAAATTCCGACTAACAACGTGATTAAGTGGAACTCAGCCGCCAGCATTCGCCAAACAGCTATGCAAGAAGTCATCTGGGATCTGCCTTCGGCAAGCAACATTGACTCGGACGAGTTGTACATCAATACAAACAACTTCGAAGACGCGCGCAGAGGCATCGATCTGATACTGCAGCCACCGGCGTGCAAGCTACGTGAGATTAACTTGTTGCACATCATGGCGACCGCGCTCGTTGACTACAAGTCGCGTACCACATTGGTGCACTTTGTGAAGGACTATTACAACAAGCTGACCGACGTCGTGCTGGCGCTCGGCGTGCAGACCGAATACGAACTGATTGCGCACTACATCACCGTGTATGAGCACTCTCTCCGGCTCGCGACACAGCCGCAAGACGACTTAGCCTGTGGACAGGACAGCGTCTTTGGGTCGGACGAAGTCAACAGCAACATCGACTCGCGGGCGTCAGCGCCCGACTCGAGCGAAGCCTGCGACCATCGCACATACTCACGACTCAGTCCCAAGCAGAGTCACGTCTGCATCGACGACGAACTCATCGATCGCATCTACCCCAGCGAAAGCGACAGCTTCTGCGGCCGCGCCGACGACAGCTCAAAGTCTGAGCTAGTCGAGGACAGTCACGAAACCGGTCCAGAGTCTGCCTCGCAGCAGACCGGTCCCGAGTCATGCTCACGTCAGCCGATCCAGCGTACGAGTCTCTTCCTCGACCACAACTCGCACGTGTCTTCTTTTCTAAAGTCAAGCGTCTTCTGCAATCCTCACGAGCGCCTTAAACTTAAGCCTTTCAGCACTCTGAAAAGCAACAAAAACGAAATCGGCTTGTGGATCCAGTCTCTGCGGCCAAGTTACGACGCATACATGCAGAACGCGAAAACAAACGTCGGGTATTTGTTGCAAGTCATGGACGCGCATTTTTCGCCGTCAAGTCCTTTCCATCCGATTCTATTGTTCAACCTGGCGAAACACTGCAACAACGCGTTCTCGGCCTTTTTGGTGTTGCGCTACGTTTCCTTTTACTTGCTCGAAAATCGAAGCGAAAAGCGTGCTGCGCTTGACCAGTTCTCGCGCCCGCTCGCTACTCTATTAATGTTGATTTCGATCCACTTCCCTTCTCGCCGAAAATGCGTTTTAGATCTTACTTCCAAGCTGCTCTCGTTTGCCACCATGAAAAACAACACTGTCTATCCTAACGCTGTCGACGATGGCAAAATCAGATTTCTGATCGAGTTCTTGATTGCGCATTTGTTTTTGAGCGACACTGCTAAGAAAGATTCTGTGATCGACGTGCGTGACTTCGACTTGTTTGGCATACTAAACGACTCACTCGGTTACACGTGGCTTCAAGTGTTTCTGGTCCTTGAGGAAGTTTTTCCGTACTTGTCGGAAGAACACATTTTCAACGTCTTCTCGATGCTGAGCACTACCATGTACTGCATTCACAAACTCGAGTACCTCAAACCACTTTACAATCTGCTCGAAAAAGCTGCGCTGCAGCTCATTAGCGTTGACTCTTTTATTAAGAACCGAAGGCTGCGCGAACTGATGCTATCGATTCTTAAAAACATTTGCTCCAACCAACTTCTCAAGTTGCACGAAACAGAACTGGTTGAAAAAACTGAAAAACTTTATAGAATCTTGGTCTAGTTGAACTTGACGCGGTGTTTCAGTTGCTTAGCCATAGGCTTTGCTTTGCGCGAGCGCAAAATGCTTTTAAGCGGCTCGCTTTTCGGCTCGACTGCCGCTTCTTCGGTGTCGAAATCTGTAGTTTCGTTGATTTCCTCACTCGCAATTTGCTTGCTCACCCGACTAAAAAGTTCCGCGTCGCCTGTTCGACGCTGCAGCAGCTTTCTCGCATGATTCTGGAGCGGCTGCAGGTAGGTGGCTAAATCTAACATGTGAAAAGACTTCAGGTTGAGCGTCAGAAGTTCCGTTTTGGTGACGCACAGCACCGAGAAACTGGCGATCTCTCTGTCAAAATCTGCAGACTGCGGCACACCAATCACCTCGCCCGGGTAGAACTTGAAGAACTGTACGCCGAACTTGCCGTAGCACAGTCCGACACAGAGTCCTTTTAGCAACACGTAGCAGTAAAGTTTGCGGAAGTACTGCCGCTGAAGCGCCAAACGGTTCGAATGCGACTCGAAGTTTAAAAACGAGCTGAAGTAGTCAAGTTGCGGCCGCGCCAAATCTTTGAAGACCGGCAGCTGAGCCAGCGCCGCGCTTGCCTTGGCGATCAGGGTCTCGCGATACTGTTTGTGCTCCGTGAAGTTCTCGTTGAAGCTTTCTTTCGTCAACACCCAGAGTACCGTAAAGTCATCGATGCTAAACCTGTTACCCGCCGGGTCGGCAGCACCTTCGAAAAACTGCGCCGCGTTCAGTACATACGGGCTTTCAACCGACGCGCCATTTATTGCGCCCGAGTAGACTATCACGAGCACCTCGCGCAGCTTGGGCTGCAAGTCGAACTCACTGCCTTCTTCATACTCCAGCCGCTCCATGTACGAAGTCAGCGCAAGGATTGACTCGAGGTCAAAGCTGCTTAGGTACTCGCAGCCTTTGAGCGAAAAGGCGATATCGTCAATTTCCTCTGCAAAGTCTTTGTGCGCGTCGCTTATCACCTTGAACTTAAATTCCACCTGTTCCGTAAACTTCTGCTGCACAAACTTTCGTTCGAGTGCCAAAGCTTCCTCGGGACAGTCTTCAATGCGAACTTCCTTTTCGTCTATGTAAAAGCTCTCGCCGACAACTGCAGCACACGAATCGGCCAGTTCCAAGTCGTTTTCCGACAGCCAAAGCTGAATGTGCGCTTCGTCAAGCTCCGCAAGTCGCCGATTCTCTTCAGTTTCCTCAACTCCGATGGGAATCAGCGTGCCAATGATTGTGCCCTGCCGGCCTCTTCTCGTAGGCACGGCAGCCGGAGCAGGTTCGTCCTGCGGCAACTCGCCCACGGGCTGCTTTTCCGACGTCGATTCTGTTGATTTCGGCGGGCCGAAACCGGTAGGCGCTCGCGCCCGCCGTTTCGCTTTCGGCTTAGCCTTAGCAGACCGGTTCGAATTGACAGACCCGACGGAGCTGCTTGAGCTCTGCAGCGAGACGGCGTCAGAAACTGAACGGTCCGTCGTGTCGATGGTAGCGTCCGAATTGCTCGTAAAAACTGTGTCAATCGTAGACTTGCTAGCGTCACAGCTGTCCTTGCCCACGCCTTTCAACAGTTGGCGGTTCTCCTCTTTCTCTTTTTCTTGCAATGGCGCGTACACCGTCCAGATGCTAGCAAGCAGCACAATTGGGACGTACAGCACTAGTGTATTAGTCAAAACGACCAACTCATTTTCGCTGACGTATTCTGGGTCTGTCGTGTGCACATCGGGATACACGTCGTTTTTGTTCAATTCTCCCACAATCCGCGCTGCCACGATCTGAGCCACTAGGCCGTTGAGTACAACGATGAAGTCTTTGCACCGGTCGCGTTTGTACAAAATGGTTTCGCCAGTCTCGAACTTCGCTATGCGAGCTTTCGCGCTGATTTTGTCGCGCAGCTCTTGCGGCAAATTGTCAAACAGCTTGCAGTTTTTCACTTCCTGTTCCACGTCATACACTACGCGGGCAAAGTCAGTGCTCGCCTCGCTAGCGAAATCCGACCCTATGGACGTAACTCTGCTCGTAGAGCCGCTACTGTTGTACGTATCTTTTCGCGCCTGCGATAAGCTCCTGAGAATCTTTTGTTCCACTTTTGCAACTTCACTTTCTTCGTAAGTGGCCGAGCGCATGCTTTTCGAGTTGTGCCCGAGAGAACCGGATCTCGAGCGCGAGACGCCGCGCAGTGTCGAGTTCCTTCTTTCTGTTCTGGCTGCACTGCGCGCACTGCGAAACGGACTTAGGTCTACTGCCTCACTCATGTCAGCGCCGACGGCGACGCTCGGCTGCCGATGAAGCGGCGACACCGCCTCAGCGCTCGACTCCACGTCATGATTGCGCCCGTGCGGCGACTCGCTCGAAGCATTTTCAGAATCTGCAACCTCGACTCTCCTTCCAACGCCCTCCGGAGCGCGCATTGATTTAACTAGGTACGAAGGCGTCCCGGGCTCTGCGCGCCGGGTTTCCATAACGCTACTCGTGCGCAAGGAAGCGGCGTGCGAAAGCGGAGCATCACGATTTGTAGCCAATTGTGAACGCGCGTCTAACTCACACTCGTCTGCAGAAGCGCAGCTCACGTCTTCACTATGCAGAGTCTCAGACAGAGCGCTGATTACGGCTGGGCTCTGCGGACGCAGATGCGGATAGTTTTTCAATGGAGCTAGTTCCTGTTGGTTGGCGAAAAAGTTGAGGCCGCCGTACCACGATTTCAACATTGCTAGGTACTCGTCGTACTCGCTGCGCGAGATTTGCCTAAACACGTGAAGCATCAATTTTCCCAACGACGTTTTCGTCTGACCTTCGTCGTGCAATGATTGCCAGAACTTCTTGGCCTGGTCCACGCGCACTCCGAGTTTCACCGCGATGTTGAGAAAATCTTCAAGGTTGATCATGGAAAATTGGTCCATACCTTTCTCGATGCTGTTCAACGCCGGCGGGTTACCGTAGAACTGCACGATTCGCCGCACAAAGTCCTCATTAGTAATTTCCGAAAGGTTTTCTAGATTGCGCACAAGCGCCGACAAGGTGAGTGTGCGTTCATTTGGCGAGCACAGCTTCCCGAAGTACTTTTCAAGCAACCTGCTTGCAAACGAGATGTCTGGAAAGAGCTCCTCTATGCCGCGGCAAAAACTAGTGTAGTAAACGATTCCTGAATTTGGCGAGAACTTCATGTACAGGGTGTACACCGACCAACTGTTTTCGATCAGATGCATCAGCAGCAAAGCGCGCATATTTCTTTCGAACTCAACAAACTCGTCAATAAGGTCGACGCACTTGAAGCGCTCTTTGTCGATCAAGATTGCACTGAGCTGCTCGAGAGTTCGCATCTGAGAAAAATTCTGTTTGTGCCAGTACAGTGTGCCGCTCGCATGTTGTGCGCCACCGCAACGGCAGTCGGCCGCAATTTTGAGCCTAAACACATCGCCTTCAACTTCTAGGGCGTTGCCAAAGCAGCGCTGCCAAACTGTTTGCAATGATCTTGAATTCGCGCAAATTTGCGCAAATGCCTCCAAGAAACCACTTTTTCTAACTACGTCATCCCGGAGCAGCGATGCGTAGCTGTCGTCAGCAGTGCAGTACTCGAGAAAATGGCAGTAAAGTCTCCGGCCGTATTGCGCGCTTTTGTCGTCATACAGCGTTCTGTACAACGAGGCTAGGGTGAAACGCTGCGCGCCAGCGCTGTCGTCGGCGCAAACATCGAACAAGTTTCGGAAATATTTGTAGTGACGGATTTCGTGGCGCAATGTACAATATTCGAGATTGAAGCGAATGAAGTTCTGATCGTCAATGTCTTTAGTGCAAACGTGGCTCAACATGCGAAAGTACTCAGCTGCTGAAACGCATAGTCGGTCAAGTTCAGACTTGAACAGAAATAGCACAGAAGTGTACGACGAGTCCAGCAATACCGAGCGCGGCACGTGGTAACGCACGCTACCTTTTGCGCTGAGCGGTGCTTCATTCGTTTGCTTTTCAGGCTGCAAAGCTTCGTCAATCGGTTTGTACAGCGACATAACTTTTTTCACGCCGCTTCCGGCGCTGGCCGTATCCGTCTTTCCGTTCTCGCTCCACCCTTTGACGGCTTTTTTGACTTTGTTTTTCAGCTTGCGGAAACTGCTCAGCCCAGCAGCGTCCTCGCTCTGCGAGTGCAATTCGGATCCTACGTCTCCTAGCGCAATTATTCCCGGACTCGGAACTAAGCCAGGCTTCGCCGCGCCGGCGACGCCAAAACCCTTTGTCGCCATTCGCTGCCGCCGCTCGCCTTTGCTCGCTGAATTTGCAGCACTCGCAACAGAACTGGAAGCCACCACATATTTGTTAGCACCCACACCTAACGACGCTTTAGACGTCAGAGAACTGTCAACCTTTTCTGCGAGCTGCGCTGTCGGATCCACTGCGCTGTACTGTCCCGCGCTGCGTATCGGCCATTCGTCCTCAACTTCTTCGTTGTTTCGCTCCCCTGTAAACTCGATTCCGGAGCGCAGGTAGCGTCTGTCAGTCTCGGGGCTGTCAAGGTGCTGCTGGCTGGGCTGAGTAACTGTCGATGGGGCGGTTTCAGGGGCGAGGTAGCCCGGTTTGTCAACTTGCACTGCTTCACGATTCGCAGAAACGTCGCGCTGTGCTATTTGCGGCGGTGGTTCGCCAACCACTAGGCGCTGTTTAACAGCAGAATCGCGCAATTCGCGCTCAGTTTCGAGCACTTCTTTCTGCGCGCGAATGTGACGCTCGTGTTCTCTAAGCCCCTTTTCTACCGCTTCTAACTTGTCCGAAAGCTCCTTGAAGGCGCCCAGAGGCACGTTTGCTTCAGTAGGGCTCACAGCTGGTTGTCGAACCCACCGCTCAACATCTTGTTGCACCCGCTTCGTGTCGGAAGGGCTTAGCACCTGCTGCGTAGCAGAGGCGTCGAGCTTCGTTACAAAGTGCCTGCGGGTGTCGTTATCGATCAAATCGGCCCCTAAGAATTGGCGCAACAGGCGCCCTACGTCTTTCAACTCTTTGGCAACTTCTTCGTCATGCGGGTCAAAGGAGCGCTTTATGCCTGTCTTGTTCACGTTGCTGTCGTGCGCAATTGCATCAAGGCCTTCAGCGTCGAGTTTAGAAATCAGGCCCGGCGTTTTTGTCGTTTGCAGCTGATGCTTGAACTGAAGTGGCTGCGCTGCGCATCAACGTTGCACGACTCAGCGCCCGCAACCGCTTACTATCTACCTATCTAACTATTTTGTTGCAAGGTCGCAAACAGTACTTCAGTCAACGCTGTATTGCAGGTTCGGACTTACGGTGTCTCGGTCGTAGTTGAACTTAAGTTCAACGAGTTCGCGCTCGAGTTCCTCGACACGCTTCGCGAGCGCTGCGTTCCTACATTTGCTCGCAACGAGCTCGCTGCTCGTGCGCGTTCTTTCGGTCGTTTCCAGCGACGAATTAACTTCCTCAAATGTCCCACTAGCATAGACCGCGACTACATTCTTTAGTCTCTCGCGTAACACGCACGCAGAGTCGCTTTTGTCCGGAGAAAGCAGTTTTTCCACTATGTGCGCGACGCAGCGGTATAGCCGGTGCACTTGCGGTTTCCACATGGAGCTGACCGCTTTCTCGTTGGCGAGTTGTTGCTTGAGCGTTTCCACTTTTTGATTCAGCGCAAGAATCTTATTCACGAGCGCATATCGCTGTTCTTCAGCCGTCACCGCTTCGCTCAGCGAATCTCGGCCAGCCCGAATAGCCGGATGCAAAAAGGGGTCCTTCTCGCTCGCGTGCTTCACCGCGCACAAATACTCTTTGCACATCAGCAGTTCTTCGTGCAACGTGTCTCGCTGTTTGGTGACCACTAAAAGACGATCTTCCATAAATTTGTTCTCCAAACCATCCGCGTTGTCCTCGAGCACCTCGATCAGTGTCATCAGATTCTCGCTGCAGCGGCAGTCAGCGTAACCCAGCAGCTCGCCCATTTCCTCAGTAGAGACCAGCTCGGTGACTCTTTTGGCAGCCGCACCTGCGTCCAGCGCGTTGAGCTTCAACTTCAGCCGAATAAGCTCGCGCAGCAAGCGTCGCGTACGTCGTTCGAGCAACTCGTTGAGTCGTCCAACACTGTGCGTGCCTTGCGCTGCGCTGCCGGCGACCTCAGAGAAATTAGCGAACTTCGCCTTCACAGACGCCGGCACATGCCGAAACAGTTCTTCGTTTACTGCGCGAACCGTGTTCAACTCGCGCGTGATCGAATTCACGTACTCGCTGACGCCGCGGTGCTTCACGATAATCTCTGCTGTTCTGTGCAGGTCCCAGTCCTCCTCCTCTGAATCGCTTGGCGCAAACGCTATGTTCTCGTTAACCTTCTGAAACAGCGAACTCGGCTCAAAGCGAGCAAGACTCGGTCTTCTCGCGTCACGCGTTGGCGCGTTGGTCCTCTGCAGCGCGCTCTCAGAGTGCTCGAGGCTCGCAGCGTTGCGTGAGTCAGAAGCGTTCTCCGACGCAGGCTCGGACCCGAGCCGCGGCAGCAAGTTCGGTGGCAGCTTAGACACCAACACGCGCTTGCCTGCGTCGCGCGGCTACGAACCTACCGATGGCGTAAACAGACGGCGCAAGCTCGTCGTCTATGACGACTACCTCTCTGCCGTCAGCAGACTTTGCCATGATCTGCGGCTAGTCTGGCTCAATAAGATTAATCTAAAACGTGCACACAGAGTTAGGAACAAATATCTAAGCGGCAGGATCGCTCGCGAGCAGCGCCGCAGGCAAAGCCGCGCCGCTACGGAGCTTTAGAGTCGTCGGACTCACTTGGCTTACGCGTCTGACGACGTCGACTGCATTGCGCGTTGCCGCACTTACCTGTACTTGCGAGGCCCCTCCGACTTCATGAGCGGGTTGTCGACCTCGCGGTCGTCCAGCAAAGGACGCTTGCTCGAATCGTACGAGACCCGTCGAGAACAACTCATTAACTGGCCCATATCTAAATGCAACAGCACATGCCAATGCCCCAATTCGCGACAATATTTAAATCGTCTCATTAACCGAATCGAACAACTCCGCGACGTCACTCGCAAGCAAGAGTCGGCACGGCAGGTTTTCGCCGACCTCGCAAATCTCGAGCATTTCAGGCGTCAGCGTCTGTCCGTCTTCGGTCGTCGTCTTCAACAGCGCCTTGATTCCGTGGATCTTCAAGTCGCGTAAACTGCATTCCGCGAATGCCGACTGGTTCTTCTCGAGGTACGTCTTTGCGCTCTGCGAGTGCCGGCCGATCGCAAAGGCTTCGTATTCTTCCACTTCGCCCGACGGTCGCGTCTCAAAAATGTGCGGCCCATACGCGTCGTAGCCCGCCAGCAGCAGCGAAACGCCGAACGGACGTCGGTCTGAGCGGATTGTGTTCGTCTGCGCAATCGAAGTGTACACGTTCATCATCGTGTGCATGCTCGCATGCCGGCGGTACAAGTACTGGTAGTACGCGTCGACGTTGAACAGCGCACGCGAGAGAAACTTCGCGTCGTTCGTAATGCCGGAAAACGTCAAGCCCAGTTGCTCGCTGACCAGCCTCATCTTCGAGGTCAAGTACGACAAGTCGTCGACGGCCTTCTTGGTCGTCACCAGCACCGCGAACTTCTGGCTTCTGATCCCGATGCAGCAACTCCCCTGTTTGGTCGCCTCGGTTGCGTATTCCACCTGCAGCAGCTTGCCTTCCGGGGACCAGGTGATGACGTCTAAATCGTACGAGTTCCCGGACATGGCGAATCGGCAAATATAATTCCGTAATCGTGTAGAAATTAAAATAGATTATGACTCTCTAGCTGCGCAGCGCGCTGCGTCCTAGCCGCCACTGCCCATGACCAACTTTTC
>NW_020873735.1:303556-317545 GCF_001901225.1 Dermatophagoides pteronyssinus
GCGCAGCGCGCTGCGTCCTAGCCGCCACTGCCCATGACCAACTTTTCGCTGAAAGTTCTCGGACCGGGGCTCAAGTGCGCCTACCACTCTTCCGAAGTCATCGTCAACTTGCACCGGCTGCACACGCCCGCCGACAACGACGTGAAAGTCGACGGCGCTTCGCTCAAACTCAGCCTCATGTACGAAACGCCCGAGGCGCTCAACGTGACGCAGTCGCGAAACGAACTCGACTTTCTCGCAGGCTACTTCACCGCTCTGCTCAGCCGCGTTGTCGACAACCGCGCGCTAGCCATGAAGCAGCTCACTGTGGTCGCACTGGTTCTGACACGCACCAGCGCGCTCTACGCGTGTCTCTTTAACGCGCTTGTCGCCGCGCTGCTGTACTTTGGCGTGCCGCTCGTAGACGTCGCGATTGCAGCGCCGCTGACCGTTGGGCGAGTCGCGCACACCGGCTTCGTTTTTCTGTCCAAAGGTTTGTGCCTTTCCGCCTGCTTGCCTTCGTGCGGACGCAACGACGCGCCGCAAGCGACGAGCGACGCCGACGCGCTCGAACAGTTTTATTCAAGAATCCGCGGCGTGCGCCACTGCTTCGACGACTTCTTCTTCCAGTTGCACCAGTCGCGACACGCGGAGCTCAACAGCGTGCTGCACACTGAAGACGGTTCGCTCTGCACCGCCCCACAGCGCAGCGTCTAGCCTCTTACGCTGTGCTGCTTGGCGAAAGCGAGATCGCTCTCTACAAGCAGCGCTAACGCTTTCAGACTCTGCAGCTCCGATGCCTCCGACGCGAATAAACTCGAGTAGGACTCGATCTCGCTGCTGCTTGCACTGCGCTCCGCACGTCCCTCAGCGAACTCGCCGCTGCCTTCGCCAAGCGCGCCGCACTTCTCAAGCAATTCGCTTTGTTTCATCAGCCAGAAACTGTAGTCGAAAGAGTCGTGGCTCGAGTCGCGCGCTGCGATCTCTCCGCTATTCACTTCGCTGCGAAGCGCGTTCGCCAAGCGATAGTCGTCGCTGTGCTCGTCACTGAAGGCAAACGCTGAGCTTTTTTCGCCAGACGCGCCGCTCAAGCCAAGCAACGCGAAACGAGCTTCACTGCTTCCGGCGCTATGCGCGCTGTGACTTGGCAGATCTTCGCTTTCTGCGAGTGCCGCTGTATGTTCTGCGCGATGTGCCACGCTAAGCTGCGACACGCTTGTCCAGTGCTTGTGAACAGAAAAGTCGTCTTCCTCAAAAAACTTAGAGCGTGGCAACGTCGTTGCGCTGTTGTGCGGTGTGCTCTGTAGACAGATGCAAACCTCTACGCAAAGCGTGCGACTCACATTGCGCTGCGTTCGCGCAGACAGGAACGGATCCACCTCTTGCACGAACGGAGTGCAGTCGATCCGCTCTGTCGCGTCCGTAGGCTGCAACAGCACGCACTGACGCGCTTTCCGCCTGATTGTTTCTGTATTTACTTCTTCCAACTTGCTAAAACCGCTAACAGGACCGGCAGAACCAAGGTTAAAGCGCGTGTCAAAGTCGCTTTCACTGTGCGTTGCGTTGAGCGCCGCTGGCTGCTCCCGAGCGCGAAGCATGTCCTCGTTTCGGCAACCAGAGTCAAATGCGTCGCAGGGTGCGTTTGCTGTTTGCTTGACAACATTCGCAGCATTATCGTTGGGAGACGTGTTGTACATCGTGCTCGGACTCGTTCTTGCGCCTGGGTCGTTTTCGAACCGAATGTCGCGGCGCAGCTCTGGGAACTGCGCTCTAATCAGCTGCAGCCACTTGTCGCGAAGGCAGCGAAAGCACGCGAAATCTGGCGCAGCCCCGCGTGCTTCTTCCACCGGCGAGATCGCGCAACGGCGTCTTCGCAACGTGCACAGCGGACACGCCTCTGCAGTGAAAGCTCCCCTCTGCACGCCGAGTGCAAGCGTACGAAGGGTTTTCTGCGTGACACGCCGCCGCACTCCAGCGCAGCCTGTCGCCACCGGCAACCACCAGTCGCGTGGGGAGATTCTCGTCCGTACAGCGCCAGCATAGGCGTGGGTGGTTTTGACATGTTCTGGAACGCGCAAAATGGCGAGAGGATTTACAGAGAAACGAAAATGACTAGAGCAACATTTATGTCACGAAACAAACAGCCCGCTAATTTTGATTTAATGCTTAAAGCTTCCTATTAATATTTCTTTCTCTCCAATATGAGCTACGGCGATCCTCGTAAGTAGCACTCAGTAACACGCAGCTTCTCGGGGAGGGCGTTTCGACAACCGAGGCGGTCGAGGCAGATTTGATCAGGCGGGCCGAGGAGGCTACGGCGCTGGTGTGCGCCGCTCAGATAAACGAGACGGCGGAGACTACCGCGACAGATCGTTTTCCGACCGACCCGCGCGTGACGGAAGGCCTGCTCGCGGCGGTGCTCGCGGCGGAGCTCGCGGCGGTGCTCGAGGTGGAGCTCGCGGCGCGCCGCGCGGCGGAGCTCGCGGGGGCGCTCGAGGCGGCGCAGGCAGAGGCGGAAAACCCGGCCTCGGAGCCGGCGCTAAAGTTATCGTAGTACCCTTCGAAGCTGGCAATCGCGTTTTCGAAGGCGTGTTCATTGCAAAAGGGAAGGCCGACGCACTGGTGACGAAGAATTTCATTCCAGGAGACGTGGTCTACGGCGAGAAGAAGATCGAAACAGTTAATGAGTTGGGCGAGAAAACCGAGTACCGCGCGTGGAACGTGTTCCGCAGCAAGCTCGGTGCCGCGATCGTCGCGGGTGTCTCCGCGATCCCAATCAAGCCTGGCAGCAAGGTTCTGTACCTCGGCGCCGCCAACGGCACCACGGTTTCGCACGTCTCGGATATCGTCGGCGAAAGCGGCGCCGTCTACGCCGTCGAGTTTAGCCCGCGCTCTGGCCGCGACCTCACAGAGCTCGCAAAGAAGCGACACAACATTGTGCCAATCATCGAGGACGCGCGTATGCCGCACAAGTACCGCATGCTTGTGCCGATGGTCGACGTTATCTTCAGCGACGTAGCGCAGCCGGACCAGGCGCGCATAGTCGCGCTTAACGCGCACCACTTTCTGAAGAACGAGGGGGAGTTCTTGATCAGCATCAAGGCCAGCTGCGTCGACTCAGTCAGCTCGCCTGAAGCGGTTTTCGCTTCTGAAATCGACGCGCTGAAAAAAGAGAAGCTCAAGACGCGCGAGCAGATCTCACTCGAGCCGTACCACCGCAGCCACGCCATGGTGCTCGGCAAGTACAAGCCGAAAAAGAAGCACGATTAGCCCGCAGCCAGCGCTTGCGCACTATAAATCTAGTTATACGTAGGCATAAGTCCGTTTTCCTGACACAGCTTCATCAACGCGGCGTCGCTGTCGCCGGCGCGCCGAATTTTCGACGCAATCACGAAGGAAAGCACATCGGACGTGGCCACACCTTGTGCATCCACCTGTGCGATGCCGATTTGCGTAGAACCGTGCTCTTTCGCGTGAATAATCTTGTTAGAGACAGAGCTAAAAATTGCCTTCTTCAAACGCGCAGGTGCGCCGCGAGCACTTACCAACGCCTGGGAATGTACAAGTCGACGTGTACGCCAGATTCGTTCTTCATAGTGAGGCAGAGCAAATAATTTATATATAAGTAGAAACTTGTTATGTCGTTGCTACGCACCGTTCCGAGCGGTCAGTGCCAGCCGCGCTTTGATTTTCGCGAGCGCTGCGAGTCGCAACTCCGTAATTGAACCACCCGCGTTGTCTGCGAAGTAATTCGTCCACGGTCCGCTGTTCTGCGCGAAATAGTCCATTTTGTAGCTCGTCTCGCTCGCGTCTGTGCCGCTCGGCACATCCGCGAGCGCTTTGTAAAACTCGAAAGTACTCACAAACGGCTGGCTAAAAAACTCAGCGCCCCAGTCGAGCGCCAGTCGCGGGCAACCGACGTTCACGAACGCCAGCGGGCCCAAGCGGCGGATCGTTTGCGGTTTGATCTCCGAAAGCAGCAGGCACACGCTCTCTCGTTGCGCCTCTTTGCTCTTCTGCAACACCCGTTGCGCCAAGCGTAACGAACCCTGCCGACCCAGAGTTGACAGCACAACGCCTATCTTGCGGTTTTTCGGAAATCGCGCGAGCACCGCCCGTCGCGTCTCGTGAAACAGCTCGTAGTTGAACGTCTCGCGAAAGAGCACCTGCTGCATCGGGTCGTAGCGGTAGAAGCGCACTGCCGGGTTCATCATCATCGCGCTTTCGATGTGAAACCGGCCGTCGGCCACGAATATCGCGACGTCCGCGTCGATCACAGGGCTAGTGCAGCCGAGCGTCTCGCCCGGCGTCAGCGGGTAGCATTGCGGGATCGAGACAGCCGCATGCGGACAGCACTCGGCCAGCGCCGCGCTAGCCTTCAAAATCACCGAGGAGAACTGGATAGTCGCAAGCAGCGCAACCTTCTTCGGAGCGTGCGCCTCGGCATCCTCCGCCAACTCCAACGCGTTGTTCAAAAATCGGCTCGCGACTTTTACGAAGCGCTCGGAACTCAGCGCAATTTCTACAAAGATGTAGAGGCACTTGACGGTACAGTTGCTCACCGGCACAAGACAGGAGTGTGCGTAGTGCACTAGAAAGTCGCAGCGTAAGAACTGCGCCTTCAAGTCGTCGACGCAGCACGCACCGTAAGTGACGTCGCCGATGACATACACGTTCTCAACGCCGTCGCCATACTCCTCGAACAGCGCCGCCAGCGACTCCGCCCACGCCATCAGACCCTCTGGGAACTGCAGACACACGCTGCGCGAGCGCGTCTCGCTGAGCCGTCGCAGTGTCTTCGGCACCTCGAAGTTGTAGTTTCGCGGGAACAGCGCCGAAATGTTGGCAGCCAGCTGCGTACGCCGCACGGCGTCCAGCCAAGAGAGCCGCTCTAGGGCCGCGTCGTCTCCCATTTTCTGCAAAACTACGTCTTGCGGTGCGGCTCTGCTTTAGATTTGATTTTAATAGCGCCGAAAAATCCAGACCCTTCGTTAAAGAGCCCGCCCTTCGGTAGCGTCATGTAGCGCAAGTCCGCCGTCACCGTCGTGTTCTCCAGGCTGCGGTCTAATGCCTCCAGTCGATACTTCGACTTTCCTGCGTAATGCACCTCCAACCGCTCGTTGGACCGGAACACTTTGTCCCACAGCACGCATTCGTGACTAAACCCCGCCTTGTCCGTGTACTGCGCGACAAGGTACAAGTAAAGAATGTTGCTGTTCCAATGAATATCCGACTGCACGGCGAAGTCCAGCGCGAGGTCCGTGTCTGCCACCCAAGGCACGCCGTAAAACCGCTGAATCTTGCGCAGAGCGAGGCTGCGTACGCGGCCTGTCGAGGTCGAAAAGCGCTTGTCGTACTGCTGGCCCGCGAAATACGCCACTGCCGTGCACACGAAGTAGCTAATGGCAAACCTGCTACGCGCCGCAGAAACCTACAACGAAAACAGTGACGTCAGCCTATTGTACGTGTTGTGCATTTCTGCGATCTAAAATGCTAATACTACCAGATTATCAATTATGCGTTTTCAAATTTAAAACCCGGCATCCCACGCCTCCTGCCCTGCGTCCAGTTCTGTCGCCGCGTCCTCGTCGTCCTCGTGTGCCAGATCCAAGTGCTGCCCAGACTCTGCGTAGATCTCCGACTTCGGCACGAACGGCGGGTCCAGCGCACGGCTCAGCAAACTGTCCCAGCTAAAGTCTGAGAAGAACGCGTGATCTTTGATGTCTGCGTAGCCCTTGAGATTGCAGCCTATGCGTACTTCTGGCACACGACACAGAAACTTCTTGATCAAGTTCTTGGCGTCCTCGTCCGTGATCGTGTCTGGGAAGATCAACGGCGCTTCCAGAATTTCGCGGTATACCTGCAGCTGGTCCTCCACGTCCGCGCCAAAGGGCAGCGGTCCGCCCATAAACTCGAACAATATTACGCCGAACGCCCAAATGTCGCAACTCGTGCCGTAGCCCTTTCCAGTAATAACCTCTGGCGCAATGTAGTGAGGCGTGCCAATGATGCTGTTCGTGCGCAACTCGATGCGTTTTGCGCAGCCGAAGTCGATCAGCTTTGCGTAGCCTTGGTAGTCCAGCAGCACGTTTTCGGGCTTCAGATCGCGGAACACAACCGAGCGCTCGTGCAAGTACTCAATAGCTACGATGATGCTTGCCAAGTAGAATTGCGCCTGCTTGCGGTTCAGCAGTCCCAGCGTGCGTAGCGTCTCGTACAGGTCGCCGCCGGTGCACAGCTCGAGCAGGAAGTAAATGTATTTTCGGTCTTTGAACGTCTTCACGAGCTTCAGAATAAACGGGTGGTCGTTCTCGGCCATGATCTGGTGCTCAAGCACAATGTTCTTCGTCTGCTTGTACTTGATAATCGCAGAACGCAGCACGCACTTCAGCGCGAAGCGCGTACCCGTGCGCTTGTGCTTCACTTTCTTCACAGTGCCGAACGCGCCGGAGCCGATTACGCCTAAAAAGGTGAGGTCCTCGAAAGTGACTGACGTGTCTTGCAGCTGGATGCGCTCCTCCAAGTGTTGCAGCAGCGCACCTTCGACAACACTCAAAAAGACCGACTTCGTGACCACCCAGAGCACCGCCTTGTCGCTAAGGCACTCGATGCTCGCACTGCGCGGCTCTTCGTACAGCAGCGCACGCTCACCAAAATAGTCGTTCTTGGTCAGCGTGCGCAGCCGCGTGCCGTTCTTCACGACGCTCAACTCGCCCTCACTGATGATGTAGAAACTCGAGCCGAACTCGCCTTCGCGGAAGATTATGTCGCCTTTGCGGTACACGCGCTCCTCGAAGTTCGCGAGCAGCAGGTCCAGCTGCTGCGAAGACAGGTAGCGGAAAATGTACATCTTGAGAATCACATTCATCTTCTTGTTCGTCACCAGCGTCGTGGAAATGTCTGTCGTGTCCAGCATGTCGAAAATGTTTTCATAAGTGAAGATTGCTATCTTGCACGGCGTCAACGTATCGATCCGATGGATGAACAAGCTCATCGAGCGCAGCACGTACTCCTCGCCGAACCCTTCGCCGCGCGACAGCCGACGAATCTTCTTGCCGTCCAACGTCACCAGTGCGTAACCTTCGAGCAAAATCACGTAACGGATGTTTGTCTTGCGCGACTGGTCGCCGATCAACACGTACTCAGCCGGCAAGCTTTTAATCTTGCACGCTTTCGCGATGTTGTTGATCTGCGTGTCAGTCAATCCGCGAAACACGTTGCAGCCGCGCATCGTCTGCCGAATGGAGTTCACAAACAGCAGCGACTCTAAGTCGCCAACGACTTTCTCCAGCATCGAACGCGACACGCTCACGCACTCTACCGAAGTCGACGCGATGATCGTTGCGCTGCGCGGCTCGCTGTACAGCAGCGCGCGCTCTCCGAAATAATCGTTCTTCGACAGCTGCCGCACCAACCTGTTGTCCACCCAGACCTCTGCAACGCCGGATATGATCACGTAAAGCACGTCGCCGGGCTCGCCCTGCTTCACGATTATGTCCTTTTTATGGAACTGCGCGGGAATGAACGCGTTGCAGATCAACCCTTTTTGCTGTTTCGTCAGTGACTTGAAGATCTCGACGCAGTCGATGAACTTCATATTACGCTCGAACGTTTGCTTCGACTGGTTTTCGACCAACGAACGGTACTTCGCACCATCAATCGCCCACGTGAGCCCATCCACCGAACACTTTACGGTCGCCGTACGCGCAACTCCGTACATCAGCGCGATCTCGCCAAATCCCTGGCCCTCATGCAAGTACGCAGCGCACTGATCGTTTACCAGCACGACGAACTCGCCCTGTTGGATGATGAAGAAGCGGCTGCCAACCGAGCCCTGCGCCACGACCACGTCCCCGGAGCTAAACTGGTAGCACTCCAGAACGTTCAGCAGCTCGTTTATCTTCGCTGCGTCTAGCGCCTGACCAACGATCGTACGCTTCAACACGTCGAAGATCATTTTCCGCTGCGCGGACGAAACGCGCTTGTTCGTCACCAAAAACGGCTGCAGATGTTGATGCTCGTCAAACGACGAGCTCTCATCCGCCAGACCATTGATGCGCGTTAAATTGTCTCTGGCTTTGTTGTTTACCGGCTGCATGGCGGCAGCGTTCAACGATCAGCTGACCGGAAAATACTAATTTTCGCCAGCAATAAACACGAAACTTGATCGCAACCGCCACCCCCTTGGCGACGGAGCAAGTGCATGTCGATATCCAGGCCACACCGCCGTGACCCAAGACGCACCACTCAGTTGTCAAAGATTCCATGCGAACCTTAACGAGCTTCACGCTACTTGCAGCCTCACTACGCTCCACTCTCGCCGACCCGTCTGCGTTTACGCAGCAGCTCAACTCTGTCGGCGAGTCGATCGTGCTCGCAGACCGATACAATCAAATTCCGCTGAAAATTCAAAACTCCCACGCCGTGAACTACCAGGCGTTGCAAAACCCGGCAAAGTACGCCAGAGAGCACAACGCCGCTAACTACAGCCGCGGCTCGTCCTCCGTAGGCAATGCGTACCTACGCAGCTCAAACTTCTACCCCATCGGCAACGACCACTCACAGGACATCCGGCCAATATACGAGCAACACGACAACGACTTCCACTTCCGAGACAAACCGACTAACAAAGGACTGGGCATGTTCGAGTTTGACAAACTGCTCAACGACACGTTGCGTGTAAACGGTCTGTTTTCGCTGCTTCCGGGCTACCCGGGCGCCGCTGCGGACACGGCCATCCGCTTCATTGAAAACGCGGTCGAAAGTTCACCGCGCTACCAGTATTACGTCAGCACTCACGACGTAAACCGCAATGCGATTAGCCGCAGTTTACAGGAAAGCACGAGCCCAGCTGATTTTATGCTTGCTACGATCAACCCGCCGAACCGCGACCCGCGCAACGTGTTTGCAACGGTTGAGATGGATCCGACGGCTGTTCTCAGTGCTCCGCACATGCGTCAAGCCGCAGAGCGCAACAGCACCGCGCCGGGATTCGCACTCACCGAGGACGGACATGGCATTGAGCTCGACTCCAGTCTGCTCGAAGACGAGGTCGCACTGCAGAAGATTCTTGAAGAAAATCCTTCGAAGTACGTGAATGTGACGTTCCATGGTGCGGCGCTTAACAGCGCCTCCGCGGCGCAGCTCGATGCTGCAATCGGTCCGGGAGCGTCGAAAAGGTTCCAAGTCATTATCATTGGATTGTACTTTCCGGCGCAAGAAAGCAATGCTTCGAACGAGTTGCTTGGAGCAGCGCCCAGCAGCCCCAAGCGCGCGCTTGCGCCAAGCACTAACGGCCCCGCCGCAAACAGCCAACCTCTGCACGCTGCTCCTGTCAACGCTCTATACTCGGGACCCTACTTCACAAACCATCCGCTGCAGTATCTGCTCGAGTTACTCGGAAAAAACTCTAGCTTAGACGACCCCGAAAACTTCGACGCGCCACCGATTTACATTCACGACAACATAGACTTAGCCGAGGTCACAAAGCTGCTGCTTCAGCACTCCAAGCAGTGGGACAACGCAAACGGGACGTATATCAAAGACATCGTCCAGACGACGGGCGCCGTGCAGAATGAAAGCGGCGACCGCACAACACCGCCGGCTTCTCCAATTGTGAACACGCTACCGATTATGACGACGCCAGCAATAGAATTGCTCGAAACTACCACAGGCGCCGTATTCAGTAAGCCATTGCTGGGCACTACGACCTCCGCAGTCCAAAGCGACACGGTGGTGAAAACTAACACCACACCGTCTTACCGCAAACCGGACGTCAACAACCAGCCGTCGTACCGCAGGCCGGATCTTGACGACCAGCCGTCGTACCGCAAGCCAGTCCTTGACAACCAGCCGTCGTACCGCAAGCCAGACCTCGACAACCAGCCGTCTTACCGCAAGCCAGACCTCGACAACCAGCCATCGTACCGCAAGCCAGACCTCGACAACCAGCCATCGTACCGCAAGCCAGACGCAAAACCAAAAGACCTCGCGGTGCCTCGCGCTCCGGATGTCATCCCTGACAGATTGCCAAACAACAACGCTCCGCCTGCTCCGGGCCAAAACCACTTTCAGTGAGACGAAGTCGTTCCATAGACATTTTATCAAATAGCTCTTTGCAATTTGGCAACGAGGGCGCGCCGCGGTCGAAAGAGTAACAGTCTCATATAGAAATCATATTTCTGAGAGCGCCGCACCAGCCGTGCGCCGTACTGCACAGCGACCCGTTCGTAGCTGCCGGTCAAGAGCTCTAGTGTCGCCGAGCCATTATTACATATTTTCCAACTAACTAAAAAGCAGGTGTTGCTCTGTGACTGTTTCTGTCGACTAAGAGGCGCGCACTTACTGTTTTAAGCTGCGCGGACGCTTGCGATGAGTAGCGAGCCTTCTCGTTTCCACGTAAGCGAAAAACTCGAAGAGATTTACATAGGCCACATCCCTGCGCAACTTAATGATGAGCAGTTCAAGCGGTTGTTGCTGTTCGCCGGCCCAGTTAACAAAATAAACCGCACCGTGAATCCAGTTACCAAGCAGTACTCGAAGTTTGCATTTATCGAGTTTGCCACAGTCGAAGCAATTTGGCGCGCCGCGACGTTCTACGACGGGCTGCACATCTTCGACGAAGAGCTTGCCGTAAAATGTCCTTCTAAAACCAAGGAAGTCATAGACCGCTGGCACAAGAACCGCAGCTACTACCTCTACAAGCAGAACAAGGCTTGGAGCAACGAAGAAATCGAGCAGGAGTTCATTAACGCAGAGTCCGACTTCGTCGCCTCGCTCAAGGCCTACGTCAACGAACTGGAGACCCGCACTGCGATTCGCAACGGCGCAGGTTCCGCCGAGCGCCCGCGCAGCAAGACGAGCGAAAACCGAACTCACTCGCCCGCCGAGCAGGCTTCCTACGAAGTGCCCGAGGAATCTTTTGCAGACCGCTTCAAGTTCGCAATACCCGCCAAAATCCGCAAAGCAGAAACGGTTCGCCTATCGGAACTGGAAGCCCAGCTAAAACAAAACCAGGCACAGTGCGCTGCGGCCGCCGAATTGCTGACTGACTGGGTCAACACTCCGCTTACGGAGCCTTCCGCGGAAACCTGCATCGCAGAGCTGCTTCCGCCCGCGTCGTCGGTCGCGCTTTTCGTTAAGGCAGACCTCAGCGGAAAGCAGTACACACGCCTCAAAGCCTTTCATGATTACAGCACTGCGCTATTCAGCCGCTGGCGCTTTCCGGTTCCGAACGTTGCTGACACTCGCAAATTCGAAAATCTGATCAGTTTTATCACAAATTTGATCAGAGTCTTCAGGAAGCTCAGCACGACTCCCGCCGCTTCGGCGGCGGCTGGCGCCGAGTTCGACGAAGCAGTACAGCGCTACGAAACGCTCGTCTTCTCTGGCTGGCTGAGCGAGCAGGCAGAGCGATTACTCGGTGCCGAAGGCAAGCAGGAGTTCGTGGAATACGTGCTCGAAATCTTTCCGCCTACGAGCGCAAAAGTTCCCAATCGCGATGAGATCGTGACCCACACTGCTAGCTTTTTGGAAGAGCAGGAGGCGACGCAATTCGCAGATCTCGTCATGAAATTTTACGAGAATATATTACGTTAGGCTTACCGGGCAACGGTGGTAATTAATAATTTTTTGTCAACATGCGATTAATGTGCCAGCTGCAGGGCGTTTTACAATTTATAAGCCGCAGTTAATCCCTTCCGCCGCTTAATGGCAATCCGGAAGCACATCAAATCATGTATGCAAAAAATGTTTAGTAGTAAGTGCCGGAACTGGCGAATTGCTCGGTTCAGCTTCTCCAATTGCAGAAGAAGTTGACCAACCAGACGTCGAGCTCGATCGCAACTGCAAGCCGCACATCGACTACTACAACTTCCTCTGCACGATCGGATGTGGCAACTTTGGGCGCATCTACTTAGCGGTTGACAAGCGCGACGATAGCGTCGTGGCGGTCAAGCAGCAGGCGAAGCAGTCGCTAATCCAACAAAAGCAAGTCAAGCATGCTAACAACGAAAAGGCCGTGCTGCAGCTATTGAATTCGCCGTTCACAGTTCGATGCCTCGGCACGTTCAAGACTGACAAGCATTTGTACTTGGTGCTCGAGTACGTGGCCGGCGGCGACTTCTTCACTCTGCTGCGCAACAAGAAGCGTTTCAGTGCTGAACACGCGCGCTTCTACGCAGGATGCGTCGTCGAAGCGCTGCGCTACCTGCACAGCTTATCCATCATCTTCCGTGACTTGAAGCCCGAAAACATGCTGATCGATTGCAACGGCTACGTCAAGCTCACCGACTTCGGCTGTGCAAAAAAAATCTCCGAGCGCACCTACACGCTCTGCGGCACGCCAGAGTACTTGGCGCCCGAGGTGTTGCTTTTCACCGGCTCCGGCTTCGGTGTTGACTGGTGGACGCTAGGCATTCTGCTCTACGAAATGTTGACCGGCTACACGCCGTTCAACAGCGAAAACATCATGACTCTTTACCAGAAAATCTTGGAGGGCAAAATCGTGTTTCCAAAGGACTTTGATTCGAATGCCAAGTCTCTCGTGCGACATCTCCTTATGCACGACCTCGGCAAGCGCTACGGCAACCTCGCGAACGGCGCGAAAGACATTGTCTCCCATCGCTTCTTCTCGCCTATAGACTACGTCGCGCTCTGTCGCAAGGAGCTAGAGCCGCCGCATATGCCGACTCTCAAAAGCCCGCGAGACCACTCGAACTTCGACGAATTCGAAGAGAACTTCGCGCAACCCGCCTCTGTCGTGGGCGAGCTAGATCCGTTCACCGACTGGTAGTTCGCAAACCTCAGCGTTCGCTCGACGCGGTGTTAGCAAGCCGCGCTCTGCATGCACCGCAAAATTGTGTTCTCACTTTTCTCTGCCACAACGCAACAATAGTTAGCGTGCAAATTATTAAAGTTGAGGAATGGTCAAATTCGGATTGAAGAAGCAGGTACCCGGCATGTTTTTGGTTCAGTCTCGGAACGATTGGGACCGCAACATCAACAGGATTATGACCAAGCACAGCTGTATCATCAAAACCGTCATTCTGCCTAAAGGCTTGCAGATCAACGACCCGGCGCTGAGCCGCGCCGAACTCGTCGAAGAACGCTCTTACACGAAGGCTGCGGACGAACACTGGAAAGAATGTGGCGAAGTCTTCGAGGCAGACATCGACAGCCGCCTGTTGCCCAAAGCCGTTAGCAAGCTGGGGAACGCTCACCTCGTCGTGTATCCCTCTGAGCACTTCGAATCGGTGAGGTACGCCGCTGAGTAATCGAGCCGAGAGATTTTAGTAAAATCTGTTTAATTTGATCAATATTATCATAACCGATGAACGGCGCACTCAGCGCCGCAACAGCAGAGTGGGGCGGCGGTGACTGCGCCGCACAGAGGCTTCCTGTATTTGAAACTGCAACGGCTCAACCGAGCTTGCAAAATTTGCGCATATTTTTGCAAGAGCTGCGGGCGCGAGAACAGGTCGAGGAGACTGACAGCGGGCTGCGCAAGTTCTGTGACGCACTCAAAGCTAAAGTAGAGCAGCTGAGTATCTCTGGAGAAGACATACAAGTGCTGCGGTGCTCATACATCGGTTCGGAGCGCTTTGCAACAGTTTTCGAAAGCACACTCGAAAAGTACGAAGAGCTCGCGTCAATGCCCGCTGCAATCAACGCCGAGCTGTCCGCAGAAGACCTGCAGTTCGAAGCGTTCATCGAAAGCAAAGTGAAACAGCCGCGTCAACTTTTCAATTTCAAGCAGCCCGAGCCGACTTTGCACAAAGCGTTGTTCACTCAGGTTAAAAGCGCCTACGACGAAGCGCTGCGAGAAGTACTGCGAACCGTGAGATCCGCGAGCTGCGACAGCTACGCAGAGTTTACGCGGATATTTGAGATCACTAACTGCCACTTTCCGCAGAACAATCCCGTGCAGCAAGCTGCTGTAGAAGCCTTGGTGGGTCAGTTTGTCAAGGGTGAGTTTTTCTCTGCGTTGCTGCAGCAGTTCAAGCTTTTGCA
>NW_020873735.1:317635-337327 GCF_001901225.1 Dermatophagoides pteronyssinus
TGCTGCAGCAGTTCAAGCTTTTGCAAAGAGCAACAGAGAATGAGGAAACCTGCTTGCTCACCGAATGCCTCGCGCAGCTGCAATGTGCCAGAGCGCACACGCCCTGTTCTCCGGCGGTTGACCCAGCTGCATCACTACTGACAGCCTCGGCGCCGCTCGCAGACTCAGTCTTAACTGCGCTTTTGGACGGCGAAAAGCGCTGCAGCCCCGCAGAAACGCTGCACGAGAGCAACGAGACTGCCGCCTCCAACCTGATGGCAGCCTTGGCCGCAGCGGAGCGCGAGGTTGCACACACAGTAGCAACACTGCGAAAGTCCAACGTGACATCTGTTGCGGAGCTTGTCGCGCGAGAATTGACAACTGTGCTCGAACGCGTCTGGCTGCACAACGTCAAACTCGTCCGTAGAGTATCGACGCTTTACTCGCTCATGTTCGCGCTCGATGCTCACTCTAGCACACTGTCTCTGCGCGTTGCTGACCTTCAAGCGGAGCTGCTTCAGCAGTACTCGAGCTGCTGCGCAGCGTTCTCAGCTAAGTACGTTGCGCAATTCAAGCCTTCGGATGTCCGCGTGCGCACTGCGTTCAGCGCCATCTTCCAAACGCTACTTGTGTACTTTGCGCAATACTTCCAAGCTTGCAAACTCCGAACTCAGCAAAGCGGCACGCTGCTTTTCGCACCGCACCTGCCTCAGCCTGCGCGAGAAAAGCTGGACACAGTCAGTGCATCGAACGATTTTCTGCAAGAGAGCGCTCAGCGACTGAAAATTGCGGCACTGCTCTCAGTTTGCTCAACCTACAGCTTATTCAAGCTATACGAAACTCATCTCGTGCAAACCGCTGTTAATGAATTCTACGCACAGAAAGCGACCTCGATTTCGAGGTCGTTTGTTGACACGCTCGACGCGCTGTTCAACGCTTGCTGGACGCATTTCCAGCAGTACGTCAAGAGTTGCGCGCAATTACCTGAGCTGGATGCCTTAGTGCACGTCAACGCATCCGACACATCTAATGCTACCAGCGCGTTCCTCAACGCGCAGAACGGAAAATTTGATGGTTCCTGCGCGAGCTCTTCGCTCTACTGTGCTAGCGAGGCTTCGAACGCCGAGCAGCCTACCAGCTTTACCAATTGTAATGCGTCGCGACCAACTGAAAACAGCGCGCAACAGGGCGAAACACAGCGCACGTTTCAAAACATGGATGGCCGACTCACTGCGCTCAGAGAAATCTGCAGCTCCAGCCCCCTAAGTCGCGCAGCCTGTCAGTTCGAGCCAAACAGTACACTCTCGGCTAGCTGCGATAGTACATCGTCTTTTCCAAGTTCCTCATTATCAGAACAAACTGTGTGCATTCGACAGTCTCAAACGCAGCGCGACGAGCTTTTGTCTACTGCGCGCAGCATAGTAGAGTTTTGCTCCGGCGAGCCTGAACCAACTGCGTCCCGCAACGTAGGAAGGGTTGGCTCGGATGAACTCGACGTTGGTAGTCCGCTAAATAGAACGAGCGACCGCGACTTAGTGACTTCCTTCTCAAGAAACGTAGCATCCGAAATGAAGGACTTTACTTGCTCAAGTGCACAACGACCGCTGGCTGCAAAAGTTGAACTTCCGTTGCTCGAGCCCGCTTCGGCCTACGAAAGTGAACCTAGTCACGACTCGCGCGCAGCCAACCGCAAGTTTTTGTTCGATATGTCGAACTCGTCGTCATCGTGCAATGCCGACAAGGCTGTAGAAACGGAGTCGAATCTTCTGAATTGCATCGACACGCTAACCGACGTAACGGCGCAAGCCGTCTACGCAAACAGACAGCTGCTCTCGATCAATTCGCAACAGCCAAGCAATGTTGCGCCAGCCCACTGCACTGCACAAGAACTTCCAGTCGGGGAAATGCAGCTCGCTGACTCATCCGCACCAAAGGCTTCTGACGAGTTGCTCATCTTCGAAGAGTCGTCCACGGTGCGCAGCAATGAGTTCAACGTAGCTGCGAACCACGCTGCAAACTCGCTGGCCTGCTGGCAGCCGGTGCACAGCGGAAGCGGCAAAGGTTTTGCAAAACCGTTGGGACTTGCGCAATCGCAAACAGCACAACCGAAAAACTATCTAGTTACAAATGTAGAGCTGGCGAAAATGCTGTTTGACTACCTCGAGTTTATCGAGTTCGCGCCGCACCTGAGCGAAGTGAACAGCGGTTTGTTGGTTAACATTTTCACAAGAGGTGCGCAGCACATTGCAGCAAACACTAGAGCTGATTTACATATATATCTATTGTGTGCTGTGTGAGACAAAACAAGTAAATTTGTTTATTTACATCGGATCGAACATGACTGTCAAGTTGGGAATTAACGGGTTTGGCCGCATCGGCCGTCTTGTTCTGCGCGCCGCGCTGAAGAACAAAGACATCGAGGTGCTAGCGATCAACGAGCCATTCATGACTCACGACTACATGGCGTACACGTTCAAGTATGACACGGTTCACGGCAAATACTGCGGCACCGTGAAGAGCGAGCCGGGCAAGCTGTGCATCGACGGCAAATGCATCGTGATCACGGCCGAGCGCGAACCGAGCGCCATCCCCTGGGGCAAGAACGGTGTTGACATCGTCTGCGAGTCAACCGGCGTGTTCACCACAGGCGCGGCGGCTTCTGCGCACCTGAAGGGCGGCTGCAAGAAAGTAATCATCAGCGCGCCTCCGAAAGACGACACTCCGATGTACGTGATGGGCGTAAACCACGAATGCTACGACGCGAAGTATGACGTGCTGTCAAACGCGTCTTGCACGACGAACTGTCTAGCTCCGCTGGCGAAGGTCATCCACGACACTTACGGCATCGAGAAAGGTCTGATGACCACGGTGCACGCGACGACTTCCACGCAGCAGCCGGTGGACGCGACTTGCAAGGGCGGCAAAGACTGGCGAGGCGGCCGCGCGGCTAGCGGCAACATCATTCCGAGTAGCACCGGCGCTGCGAAGGCAGTCGGCAAGGTGATTCCTGCGCTCAACGGCAAGCTAACGGGCATGGCGTTCCGCGTCCCCACGCTCGATGTGTCGGTCGTCGACCTGACGGTGGTGCTGAAGAAGCCTGCGAAGTATGAGGACATTTTGAAGACGCTTAAGTCGGCGGCGCAGGGCAGTCTGAAGGGCATTCTGAACGTCAGCGAGGATGAAGTGGTGTCCTCGGACTTCATCGGCGACTGCCACTCGTCGATCGTGGACGCCAAGGCTGGCATCCAGCTGACCGACGACTTCCTGAAACTCGTTTCTTGGTACGACAACGAGTGGGGCTACTCGAACAGACTTTGCGACTTGGCAGTCCACGTCGCGAAGGTCGCCAAATTATAGATCTTTCTGCAATTTTTAAAGCCTCATAATTGCGCGGCACCGTAGGGATGACTGACTGTGTCGACTATTGGAAGGAGCCCGAATTCCGGCCGGAGGACATCAAAGAGCCGGTTTTCGCGGAGTCGGAGTTTCGCGTAATGTTTCCCGATTACCGCGCACCGTACTTGAAACAAATTTGGCCGAAGCTCACAGACTTTCTGCGCAGCAAGGCGCTGGACTGCGTGCTCGACTTGGTTGCGAAGACGATGATCGTCAAAACGACGCCTGCACTAAAAGATCCGGTTGCAATCGTCAATGCGCGCGACCTGCTGCGCCTGCTCGCGCGCAGCGTGCCGTTTCACACGGCCAAAAACGTGTTTGACGACGAGGTGCACTGCGACATTATCAAGCTCAGCAGCTTCGTATCCAACAACGACAAGCTAGCGCGCCGCCGGCAACGGCTCATCGGACCCGACGCGTCTACGCTGAAGGCAATCGAGCTGTTGACCCAGTGCCAGCTATTTATAGCCGGGCAAACCGCTTGCGTGGTTGGCCCCTGGAAGGGCTTGAAAAAATGCAATAAACTGATCACGGACTGTATGAAGAATATCCACCCTGTGTACAGCCTGAAACAGTTAATGGTCGAGCGTGCGCTCGCGCAGAATCCGGCGATGGCCAATAAAGACTGGACGCCTTACTTGCCAAAGTACAAGCGAACTCTGCAGAAGCGTCGCAAAGTTGTCAAAAAATGATCAGCTAAATAATTAGGTTTTCCGCAGTGTAACTTTTTCTTATAGGCGCGAGCAACTGTGATGTTGATTTGCCTGTTTCTGTCGATGCGGCATGCGCGTGGTTAGTTGCGTTGCTCTGTTGCTCCACGGGCTGGCTGCGGTGAGACTTCTTCACGGCGGGACGGAACAAACGGAGCAGTTTCCTGCAACGCTCGCGACAGACGAGCTTCATATCGCGACAGAGGAGCCGGATTACAACGACACACTCAAGAATCTAGTGCTGCCGCACTCAGACGCGCCGCGCGAGTTATTGTTCAAAAACGTTGTCATCGTCGATCCTTTGGAAATCAATGCGTGTGCGACGTTCCGCTTCGGGTGGCGTATGTGCGGTATTCTGTATCTAATCATGGACCCTCACACTCTGCGCGGGCTCGGAATGCCTTCGACGCCGCCTGCCACCGGTGGCTGCATGGGGCTGGACGCGCTGAACTCGTTCATCCTCAAACAGTCGAAGCGATTTGTCATGAAGCAAATCTCGAAGCAGGAAGTGGTCAAGCAAGTCATTCGCGCAGCTCTGGAAAGTACTGTCTTCATTGACGCTAGCAATGTGCGCGAACAAGCGCGCAGCCTTGTCGGGACCGCGCGTTCCTACGGCATGGCGAGCGAATACTTGCTGTTCATTCCCGGCTGCATTGCGGTGGACGTTGAGGTGAATCGCGCTCTTACTGCGGAAAGCAACAAACTGAGCCTATCTGTCACTCTTGAGATGATACGGAGACTGGCGCACGAAATCATTCTTCTTATTGAAAATTGCGAGTTATGTTTCGATAATCTCGGCTTACAGCCCGAGCAGCACGCCACTCTGACACAAGAGCTCGTCAGTTACCTGGGCCTGGTGCTGTCGATATCGGACTCGATGGAGGCGGACGCTTCGATCGCAGATTTCATAAAGCGGCTGGCGGACAATGTACTCAACTACAGCAGAAGCTCTGACGAGCGCCCACTCACAAATTTCTACAAAAGACTAGAGTTACTCAATGACACGCCCAGCAAGCGCGCCATCAACAAGCTGTTGAAGTTGCAGTTGCACTGTTAGCTTAGCAAACGTGTTTGCTTGCTACCGCGCCTAGTGTTCTTTGCACCGCTTATGGGCAGACACGCTTTCGCACGAAGAGCGCTCGAAATCTTCCTCGTTGGGTTCCTCACGGCTCCGACAGGTTTCGCACACCCCGTAGCAGCACTGCACGCCTTCGACTAGCGCGAAGCGCAGCAGCGGCAGCAAAATGTACTGGTACTCTACAGCTTTTTCAAGTAGCTGAAGCCACAGCATTGATGTATAGTTAAGGTGCGTGCAAGCACGCACAAGAAAATCCCAATGGGATTCATCGTAACCAACGTTCGTTTGCTACAAAGCCTAGCAGCAACAGCGACTTTAGTTCTGAATATGCGGAAAACGATCGATACCTTACCGCAGATTGTCGAAGGCGCGCTGCAGAAGTCGAACCTAAGAGGGTTAATCGACCTCGCAAGCATTACTCGATCGCAGCCTCGCGCAAACACTGCGCGGCGAGACCTTGTGACGCCAGCGGCTGACGCGCGAACCGCTGAGGAGGACCTTAAAAAATCGATTCGGGAATTTGCTTCGAAATTCCAGCGACGCAACTTGTCGCGCGGCATATACATTCACACCGATGGAACGCTGCACTACCCAGCAGACGAGCAGCAAAATAAGGCAGCCAGCGAGCAATTTGAGGAGGAAAACGAAAAAAACGCCGAAAGCGGTGACACCGTTGCCGTAGCGCATTTCAGCTGACACGGCAATACTGACAAGTAGCACTTTGGCTAGTTAAACTTTGGCTGAGCTCCGTTTAAATATGCGTTCAGCATGTTATAGCTTTCGACGTTGTTGTAGTCGTGCATTGCGCCGCTAAGCACGTCGTCGCACATGTCCTCGATCTCTTTGTAATTGATTCTCTCTTGGCGATCAATCTCGCGCTGCTTTTGTCGGATGCGTCTATTCAAAATGCGCTTGTTTTCGGTGTGCTTGTTCATTACCGAAATGCCCAACCCGCCCAACATAATGGTGGCCAGCACGCCGAAGAGCGCCGTGCCGGACTGCAGCATCTGCATGCCCGTCCATAAAATGTTCCCGCTGCCGCCGATCGGGAAGCCGAGCGCCAGACTGCTAATTGTGAAAGCAGAGTGCGACACGCCCAGAATGCCGGCCAAAACCGTGTCAGAGCGCATTGTTTCGGTCCCTTCTCAATTTCTAAATCTCGCAAATAAATGTGTCTACGACTAATTTTTTCACAATTAGTCTCATTATTTCGCAACGTCCCGCAGAGTACAAATTCTAGTCTGCTTCACAGCGTTTTTTTTTGGTTTTTCTCCCAGTCAGATTTGCGCAACAAATTCGCCGCTTCTCCTGTAAAAGTTTTATTCACTCGCACAAACACCAGCAAGTATATTTTGTAAAGATCTGCGACCACGCAGCGCACAGCTTCGACAGCTGCAGCGCAGCAGCCTGTTCCAGATTTAGGCAGCAGTAATCCACAGCCAACCGAGTGATTACGTTCGGATTCGGAGACGCGCGCTGCGAAACGAGCGTCTCGCAACGCAACCGCACCAACGTATTCAGCTGCGAGAAACCCGTAGCTTGGGTGCGCTTGTGTAAGTCAGTGCGACCAGCTTAAAGCTGCAGATGACGGTCTACGTCGGTTGCAGGTTCAGTAGCGGGCGGGCGCCGCAGAGCGTGTCGGTTGCAGCTAGGCCTGAGCAGACTGTGCGGCTGGCAAGTCGCTGCGATTTACGAGTTTGAGCAGTTCGCTCTTACTCGTGAACGCAGGCAGTCCTTTGTATGGGCAGCTGCTGCAGCGAAAGCCATCGCCTAAGTAGCAGTTTCCGCAGGAGCTTTCGGGCACGTCGGTCTGGACAGCGCGCTTGATAGACTCTGCAAGTTCCGCTTCCTCGACTTGCTTGCGGCCGCACGTGCAGTTTGCGCAGGCTCTTCTACGCGGCCCTGCTGGGTCTCGTTTGAGCGTATTCTCGTCGTGCGAACGCATGGGTGCTTCACTCGTGTGGTTGTACTCGTTCAGCAAGTGGCGCGACGTTGCGCTCCAGCGAGGCGTTTTGCAAGCGAGCGTGAGCGGCCATGCGCTGTTTTCGCGCGCAGTCCGCTTAATGTCCGTGAAACCGGCGAAGAGCAAGTGCAGCTCCAAGTCTGCGGCCGTCTGCGCACTCGCGCCTGCGGCGTGCACAAATACGGCAGTGTCGTTGGCGCAAAGCTGGAACAGTTGGTTAAGTAGCGTCGCTGACTCCGCGGCGACACTCGCGCCAAGGAACACCTTAACTGTGCGCGGCAGTCGCTGCAGCTGCGTCAGCGCCGCAACGCTCAGGGGCAGCACGGGCAGCCGGAGCGACTGCAGTTTCTCGCGAAGCGCTGAGAGCTCCGCACTCTCGAGCACCAAATACGCTGTTGAGGCGCTGGGCAGCAAGCTGTGCACACGCGACCGCATCGAAGCAGCAGGATTCAACAGTACCAGTCTCTCGGACGCAAATTTTGTGATAAAGCTATTTATTTTATCGCGATGACGAAGGTGAGCTCGGTGACCGCGTTCAACAAGCACGCCGCTCAGATCGCCGCGACGAAACGCGTAAGTTGCGCTTAGTTGCGCATAGCTGCGCTTCGTGCTTTGCGAGGCTCTGTGCCAGTCGCGCGCCAAGGTCACGAATGACGAAGTGGTTTTTACGCTGAAAAACTTAAATGATAAACAAAAAGCTTGCTTGCTAAATAACGCGCTGGACGTTTTCATGGCGAAAGTCGCTTGACGTACTCTACCAGCAGCGAATGACGCTGCGGCTGCGCCCTTGTTTCGCCGTGGACGAGCGGCACACGATCTTCCAGGAGGGGACGCACGCGAGCGACGAGCTGCTACTATACAAGACTGTTCGCGACGGCTGCGCCGCGTGCGCGGAGTCGACGCACTTTTGCGCGCAGCCGGAGCTCAGCGCGCTCATCGCGGTGCTGTTTGCTGGCTGTTTCGAGGAGGAATTTGTGGACCGCTGCCGCGAGCATCTCGCGCGCCAAGTATTCGCGTGCTGCGGCGCGTGCTGCCTGCTGCTGGCGGAGGCCGTATTTTGCGCTGAGCTGCGGTTTGCCGAATGGTACGACGACGACAGCTTTGGCGCGCTGCGCGCCTTCGCGCGCAGTCTGCTGCCCGTGCCGTTCGAGGGGTTCAGTTTGACTGTCGACTGCTCAGGCCCTGCGGTAGCGTCTGCGTACGTTGACGGGTTGCTGACGCGCGCGGCGTTTCCGCCGCTCGCGGCAGAGCGGGTTGCCGAGGTGTTGCGTCTGCGCGAGCAGTGGACTGCTGTGGCTCTGGTCAACTGGCTCGGAAGAGCGTTGAGCGCGGACGCGGCCGAGGAGTTTGTGGCGTGCGTTGCTGCCATGGACGGAGCGCCGCTTGCGTTGGACAAACGAGTCGACGCTGTGCTTGACGCGGCGGCGCCGCGCCAATCGGCACTGCTTCGCGTGCTCTTCGGCTTGACGCGGAAGCGCTACTTCGCGCTCAACTTTCGCTTGCTCCGGCACCTGCTCAACGCGCTGTTTTCACAGTACGTCGCAGCGCTCAGCGCAGACAGCGAGTTTGCATCCGCGAAGGACAACGTAATACTTTTTTTGCAATGCGTCCAGCGTGAAGATCAGTTGGCGCTACTGCGCAGCCACGTCGCGTTGTTTGCCGCCGACAGTTGCCTCATGGTGCTGCGCAGCGTTGGCGGCGCGTCGCCGCACTGCGCAGCGCTGTTGTGCGAGGAGCTCGCGGCCGTTCTGAACTGCGTCGTCCGGCTCGCGCCCAACCTGCGAAGCGGCTTGTCCGCACAGGTTCTGGCAAAGTTTGGCAGCTCGCTCAGCAAGACGACCTTGGTGCTGCTCAATTTCGCGGCGCGCGATGCGCTGCCGCGCCTCGCCACGTTCGTCTGCGCTGCACACTTGGTGGCGCTCGCTTTGCTGTTTGGAGACGAGCTTGACGACCGCACAGCATACCTAGACCAGTGTTTGTCTCACCCCTGTTTCAGTCGCGCGCTTGCGCGCGAGTGGCGCTTCGCGGTTGAGGGCCCTGGCGGCGAAGAGCGCAGCTTGTTGTTGTTGCTTGCCTCTCTTGCCGCAACGCTGCGCGACACGCTGCGCAAGAGTGTACTCGCGCTTTCCACGATACTCGCGACTCTGCAGCAGATGCACGGCGCCTCCGCGCCGTGGGACAACAGGACGCAGCTGCGGTTTGGCCCGCTGGCGCAAAGTGTAGCGGTTCCGACGGTTGTCAAGCGGTTTGCAGAATGCGCGGCTCAGTTCGGAAGTCACATGAAGGGCTGGACCGCTTTTCGCACGCTTCTGTTTTCGGAGTTGCTTTACGCGCTGTTGCTCAAGGCCGAGTGCGGAGGCGCTGCGGTCGGCGCGCTCCGCGGTGCGATTCTGCGCGACGCGCTCGCAGACTACCAGAGTTGGTTCGACTGCGCGCAATGGAAACCGGCCACAATCAACGCTCTGCTCTGCAACGCGGAGACCGCGCTGCTCTTGGAGCCGCTGCTCGGCGCTGGCGCGAAGGACAACTCGCTCGCGTTCCTCGGGACCGCTGTGCAACTGCTAAGCTACTTCCACCTGCTGCTCGACGTGCGCACTTTCTGTCTCTTGTTCTCTTTGTTCGACGCGGAAAGTCTGCGCGCAGTTGCGGAAGCAGCGTGGCGCTCCTATTGCGACGTGTTCTGTTGCGACGGCGGCCCGCTCGCTGCTCGCGCGCGCCTCGGCGCTGTCGCGTTGCCCACCATTTCCGCCGGCGTAGCTACGCGCTTTCGGCTGCGGAGTGCCGCGAGCGAGTGCTCTTGCGTGGACGCGCTCTTAGCCCTGCTGTTTGTTGACAGCGCACCCCAAGTGCGCTTGCTCGCGCTCTTAGCTGTCAACCAGGCCTGCGAAGCGGAGCTCCCGCTTGGCTTGCTGTACTTGCAGTCTCCGCGGCTTGCCTGTGCCGACGTTTCGGCCAGCAAACCGCGCTCTGTGCCCTCTCTGCCGGAGAGCTCGGGAACTGCGGCTGCGGGCTGCGGCGCCGCAGACTTGAACAGTGCAGTGTTCTGCAAAGTCCCGTTTGCCGCGTTCTCGATGATCCTGGCTGCTTTCGAGGCGTACGACCAACGACAGGCAGACTTCTTTTCACAGTTTTTCAGCTGCAAAACTCAAAACGCCAAGGGCGGCTGCGTCGTGCTGCAGTTCTCGAGGTGGCTGAATTTCCCGTACCACTTGGCGCGCTTCTACGCGAATCACGTCGCGCACTGCGTGAAGTTCAAGTGTGCGGCAGCTTCTGCGCGGCTTGCCGAGGCAGCTGCTGAGTTGGCGCGCTTGCTCGTGCAACTGTTGGCGGGCGACGAGATCGCTGCGCTCGCGGCGTGCGCGGACGCAGGCGCGCGCAGCAATTTGCTGTCGCTGCGCGCAGAGTGCTTGCTTGCAGTCGTGGAAGCTCTGTCGGCGTGCAAGGCGCACTTGTCGCCAGCGGCCGCGGCGGCGCTCGAAGAGCAGAGTAGCGTCTGCGACGTGTTCTTCGCAGACTTCTTCTCTCTCTGTCTGGCTGACTCGCTGAACTCGGTGCAGCGCAGTTCCTCTGCAGCCGCTTACTATCCTGTGTTCGGCGCGAAGCCGCGAGCGCCCGAGTCTGGAAAAGAAGGCGGCCCGTTTCTTGGCTTCGCGCAGCTCGCGACGGTTCTGCGGAACGCGGCCAAATCGTGTTGCAGCGGCATGGCGGCTCAGGACGCGGCGGAATTTCGAGACAACTTCGAAGAGTACGTCGCGCTGAAAGCGTACCGCGCGCCGCCGCTGCGGATGCTGCTCTCGCGCCCTGCTTTGCTGGAGAGTCTGGAGGCGCTAGTGCGCGGGCAGTCAGAGTTTTTGCGGCAGCGCGCGCTGCCTGCGCCGTTGAAACAAATCGCTGGCCGAGTAGCTGCTGAAGTTTTCGCAGAACTGCAGGCGAGCAGAGCGCACGCTGCCGCGGCGCCGCAACCGGAGCGCGGTGCTGCGAAACGCAGCAACCTAGACACTTACGAAGCTTACAACAAGTTGCTGCGGAAGAGCACGCGCGCGGAAGCGGAGGAGAGCGAAGAGCAGGCGCGCGAGTGGGGCACGGAGGCCGAGCGCGCCGTGCTCGACTCGCGCTTCGTGTTCGAGGAGCGCGGGCTGATCTCGAAATCCGCCGCGCCTGCGCAGCTGGCGAAACCAGCGCAGCTGCCCGCGTACACCGAGGAAGACTGCTGCTGCGAGCTGCTGGGCGCGTTTAGCAGCGCGCTGCAAGCTCCGCCGGCAGCAAATTTCTTCAGCTTTGCGAGCAAAGCAGAGCTCAGCCGGCTCGCGTTCGACTCGGAGGCACAGTACGTTGAGTGTTTCGGCGCCATGCTTCTCGAAGAGGTCAGAGCCGTTGCGGCGGCTGCGCTGCTCGACAAGCCTAGCTCGGTGTGCTGCCTCATGTCGGTCAGTACGCAGAAGAACCACCCGCGGTACACGCTGAAAATGCTGTCTGCGCAGCGGAACAGCCGGCCGCTCGACCGAAAGCTGCAGGGAACTGCGCTTTCACTGCTGGTTTCGCGGCACGCCGAGTACTTCGAGCCGCCGCGGCTGAACCGCTTCACAGTGGGCTTCCTCGTGCAGGACCCGGGGCTGGACTTGCAGCCGGCGCTGCAGAGAACGAAGCTGGGCGCGCTCGCCGCGAGCGCGGACAAAAGCTTTGCGCTGGCGTTCGTGCTGGAGTGCTCGGAGGATCGGGAGTTGCGAGTGCTGACCGCCGCGGATTGGTGCCACAACGGCTTTCAACTCGACGTGCTGAATAACCGAACCTTCCAGTTCGCCGAAGCCGTGAACCTCACTTCGTTTTTGCGACAGCTTACCGCGCTCAAGCGGCTCGACAAGTCGTGGCTCGAGCAGCTGCTGCTGAAGAGCGGCAGAGCAGGCGCTGCGCGCGTCCCGGCTCCGTTGCCGGCGGTGCTGCACCAGCAAGTGCGCGCAACTTGCGCGCACGCCGCGCTGAACGCGCCGCAAGTGGAGGCGACGCTCGCCGCGGTGCGCGATGCGCCGCAGAGCTGCACGCTCGTGCAGGGCCCGCCGGGTACGGGGAAAACGACTGTCGTGCTGAGCCTGCTGTCGTGTCTGCTGCAAGCCAGTTTGCAGCGTGACGCGAGTTCGTACGTCCGGGTTAAGAACGCGCAGCGCGAGTTTAGTGTGCCGCTCGAGAAGCGCGTGGCCGGCAAGATCTTGGTCTGCACGCCCAGCAACTCGGCCGCCAATGAGATTCTGTTGCGCGTGATCGCAGCCGGCTTGGTCGACGCCGCGGGGGTGCGTTTCCGGCCCTCCGTGCTGCGCTTGGGCGCGCTGACGCGGATTAAGGACGCCAACGTGTTCCCGCACGCGTTCGACAGCCTGCGCGGCGACGCTGCGGCGCTTTCCGTGCACGACACGCTCGCCGCGCTGCAGGGCGAGCTTTCGGCGCTGGAGAAAGCCGCCGCGGCCTCGGGCGCCGAAGCGAAGCCGGAAACGCGGCTCGCCGCCGCCAAGACGGGCGCAGGCAGCGCGCTGCCGGCCACGCAGCGAGCGGCGCTCGAAGCTGCGGTCGCGCAGCTCAAGCGCTTCGCGGCAGACGCGCGCAAAAGCCTGTTCGACTACACAGATGTCTTCTTCAGCACGATTAGCAACGTCGGCGCGCCGGAGTTCGCGCAGCTGCAGCGGCAGTGCGACTACCTGATCATCGACGAGGCTGCGCAAGCGGGCGAGTCGCTGTGCGTGGTCCCGCTGGCGTTCCGCTTCCGCAAACTGATCATGTTCGGCGACGCGCAGCAGCTGCCCTCGACCGTGATCTCGCCGCGGCTGAAGGCGACCGCGTTTGAGCGCAGTCTGTTCGAGCGACTCGAGCAGCTCGGGCACCCGGTCGAAATGCTGCGCGTGCAGTATCGAATGCACCCGCAGATCTCGCACTTCCCGAACCAGCAGTTCTACGGCGGCCAGCTGCTCGACGGGCCGAACGTGCGCTGTGCGCTGCCCGTGCTGTTCCAGCGCGCGAAGCTGCAGCCGCAGCATCTCGTGTTTCTCGCGCTGCCGGCTGCTGCGCAGCGCAGAGCCAACAGCTATTGCAACCTGCGGCAGGCGCAGTTCGTCGCGCAGCTGCTCGCGCTGTTCGACAGCGGTCGCGCGCGCGCGGGCGCCGCGGCGGTCAGCGGCAGCGACTTCGCGGTGATCACGCCGTACAAGGCGCAGCGCGACGCGATCGACGCGCTGACCGCGCCGCTGTTTGACGGCCGCGGTGTGCGTGTGGAGACTGCGGACAGCTTCCAGGGCCAGGAGGCGCGCTACGTGATTCTGTCCACGGTGCGCGGACTCGGCACGTCGGCGGCCGAGCCGCCTGGCGCGAGCGAGTCGCGCGCGCTGCGCGAAGGGCTCGGCTTTGTCGCGGACAAGCGGCGCCTGAACGTCGCCGTTACGCGCGCGAAGGAGCTGCTGATCGTGCTGGGCGACGAGAGCGCACTGCGGCGCGACCCGATCTGGCGCGCGCTGATCGAGTACAGTCAGGCGCTCGGCTCCGCGACGAGCCCGAGCTACATCGCGCTGGACGCCGCGCGCGCAGAGCGCTGCCGCGGCGTCGAGAGTGTGCCAGTGTTGACAGACTTTGCGGCGGACTACAGATTCATAGTGGACAATTTTGCGCCTCAGTAAAGTATTTCGAATTTTCGCGCCGCCTCGAATAAATGCACTCGGAGAGCGACGAATTCGGAGCCGAGCTCTCGGACGCCAGCGCAGAGCGCGGCGGGCCGGAGCGCGACGAGCCGGAGCGCGGCGGCCGGCGCGCGCTCGCCGACTCGGACGTCTGGAAAGTCATCGACTTCTACTTCGACGAGTACGGCCTCGCGCACCAGCAGATCGAGTCGTTCAACCACTGCATTTCCGTGAAGCTGCCCGACATCGTGCGCAACCACTCGCCAATCCTGGTGGTCTTGACCGGGTTCGTCGACGAAAGTTCCAACCGGTCTTACTCGCTCTACTACAGTTTCTCGTGCGGCAACCTGCACTTCATGAAGCCGCAGGTCGAAGAGTCGGACGAAAACATGCAGGTCGCGTTGCGCGCGCTGACGCCCGAAGAGGCGCGGCTGCGCAACCTCGTCTACGCCGCGAACGTGTACCTCGACATGAACCAGGAGGTCTACAAGGTGTTCGAAGATGGCGAAAAAGTGCTCGTCAACTCGCACCTGTACAGCGACCTGTTCATCGGAAAGCTGCCGGTGATGCTGCGCTCGCAGCTGTGCTATCTGCACAAACTCGACGACGCGGGCCGCGTCGCGCTGAACGAGTGCCGCTACGACCAGGGCGGCTACTTCATCGTCAACGGCACGGAAAAGGTGCTGATCGCGCAGGAGCGCATGGCGAGCAACATGGTCTACTGCTTCAAGAAGAAAAACCAGAAGGTCGAATGGAGCGCCGAGATGGCCGTGCAGCGCGATAACTACTACGCGACCAGCGTGTTCAGTCTGCAACTCACGGCCGCCACGCAGGGCAAGGGAAGTCGCATCGTCGTGACGCTGCCGTACATCCGCGCGCCGATCCCGCTCTGCGTGCTGTTCCGCGCGCTCGGCATCGAGAGTGACCGCGGCATCGTCGAACGCATTCTGCACGAGTTCGACGACCAGGAGATGTACAAGTTGCTGCTACCCTCTTTCCAAGACGTCTCCAGCGAGTTGACCTACCTCGCCGCGCTCGACTATATCGGCAAGCGCGGGCCAACGCTCGGCGCCGCGCAGGACGCGCGCATCCGTTACGCGCAAGACTTGCTCGACCGCGAACTGTTTGCGCATATCGGCGTCTCGCGCGACCTGCTCGACCGCAAGTCGTGGTTCCTCGGCGACGTCGTGTACCGGCTCTTGCTGCGCGTGCTGAACCGCGAGCAGGAGGACGACCGCGACCACTTCGCGCGCAAGCGCATCGAGCTCGCCGGCGTGCTGATCGCCAGCTCATTCGGCACCTTCTTCTTCAAGCTGATGAAGGACGTCGGCAAAAGCTTGCGGCGCTACATCGAGAATAACCGCGCGTTTGACCTCGCGAGCATCGTGCGCACGCTCTCGCCGATTACGCACGGGCTCAAGTACCAGATCGCGACCGGCAACTGGGGGCGCAACAAGGAGGGCAACGTCGTGCGCACCGGCGTCAGCCAGGTCGTCAACCGGCTGACCTACATGTCCGCGCTCTCGCACTTGCGCCGGCTGAACACGCCGCTGGGCCGCGACGGCAAGTTCGCAAAGCCGCGCCAGCTGCACAACACGCACTGGGGCATGATCTGCCCCGCCGAGACGCCCGAGGGGCAGGCGGTCGGGCTCGTCAAGAACTTGGCGCTCGCCTGCCGCGTGACCGTCGGCTTCTCGCCGGAGCCCGTAATCGAGCTGCTCAAGCAGGCCGGCATGCGGCTGCACGAGGACTGCACCGTTGCCGAGCTGCAGACTACTGCGCGCGTCTTCGTCAACGGCGTCTGGGTCGGCTGCTACGCATCCGGAGCGCAGATCGCGAACTTGCTGCGTTACGTGCGCCGCCAGGGCGAGATCGACTCGGAGACCTCAATCGTGTACAACATGCGGCTGAACGAGGTGCGCATTCTGACCGACGGCGGTCGCACGCTGCGCCCGCTCTTCGTCGTCGAGAATAACAACCTGAGCCTCACGCGCTACCATGTCGCGAGCGCTGCGCGCTCCGAGTCGCCCTGGCAGTACCTGCTGAACCGCGGCTTCGTCGAGTTTTTGGACTGCGCCGAAGAAGAGGTGTCGATGATCGCGATGTTCGTGACGGACTTGCACACTGACCCCGCGCAGAAGAACGTCGCGAGCTACACGCATTGCGAGATTCACCCGAGCCTGATCTTCGGTGTCTGCGCGAGCTTGATTCCGTTCCCCGACCACAACCAGTCGCCGCGCAACGTCTACCAGAGCGCGATGGGCAAGCAGGCGATTGGCGTGTACATGTCGAACTTCGGCATCCGCTTCGACTCGTCCGCGCACGTGCTGTTCTACACGCAGAAGCCGCTCGTCTGCACGCGCGGCGTGAAATACTTCAAGTTCAAAAACATCCCGTCCGGCGTCAACTGCATCGTCGCGATTTGCTGCTACACCGGCTACAACCAGGAGGACTCGCTGATCATGTCGCAAAGCGCCATCGAGCGCGGTCTGTTTCGCAGCATGTTCCTGCGCACCTACGTGGCCGAGGAGCGGCTGCGCGGCTCCGTGCTGATTGAGCAGTTCGAGAAACCCGACCCGACCGTCTGCGCTGGGCTCAAACGCGGCGACTACGGCAAGCTCGAAGACGACGGCTTGGTCTCGCCGGGCTGCTTCGTGCTCGGCGACGACATCATCATCGGCAAAACGCTGCCGATCCCCGCCGCAGAGTGCGCGATCGGCAAGAAGTCGAAGCGCGACGCGTCGACCATTTTGCGCTCCAACGAGAACGGCGTGATCGACAGCGTGCTGCTCAGCTGCGGCGTGAAGGGCACGCGCTTCGCGAAAGTCAAAGTACGCAGCATTCGCGTGCCGCAGATTGGCGACAAGTTCGCCTCGCGCCACGGGCAGAAAGGCACCATTGGGTTCACGCTGCGCCAAGAAGACCTGCCGTTTTCGCCGGACGGCATCACGCCCGACTTGTTGATGAACCCGCACGCCGTGCCCTCGCGCATGACCATTGGACATTTGGTAGAGTGCTTCTTGGGCAAGTACTACTCGGTCGTCGGCGGCGAAGGCGACGCGACCCCGTTCTGTGGACAGAGCGTTAAGCAGATCAGCGAATGGATGATGTCAATCCGCTTCCACCGCTACGGCAACGAGCGGCTGTACAACGGCTTTAGCGGCTACCTGCTCGAGAACATGATCTTCTTCGGGCCTACGTACTACCAACGGCTCAAGCACATGGTCGACGACAAGGTGCACAGCCGCGCGCGCGGCCCCATTGCTGCGCTTACGCGGCAGCCCATGGAAGGCCGGCTGCGCGCGGGCGGGCTGCGCTTCGGCGAAATGGAGCGCGACTGCATGATTTCGCACGGAGCCGCTCGCATCCTCAAAGAGCGCCTCTTCGACTTGTCCGACGCGTACACTGCGCACGTCTGCGACAACTGCGGCCTTTTCGCCGTCGCAGACCTCAAGCAAGGCCTCTACAGCTGCACCGGATGCGCGGAGAAGCAGCAGATCAGCAAAGTGGCGCTGCCCTACGCGTGCAAGCTGCTGCTGCAAGAGCTCAGCGGCATGCAGATCTACCCGCGGCTCGTGCTTCAGTCGACTTAGCGCGCTCAGAGCGCGAACACGCTTAGCGCAAACTCTGCGTCGTCGTCCGGCACGTACGCGGCGAGCTGCTCCGCGCCGGCCTCCGGCCAGAAGCTCATTTTGCTGAAGACCATGCTTTGCGTTTTGTACGCCATGACGCGCCAAAACCCGCAGCAGGCCCACACGTTGATCGACAGGTCGAACACGTAGAGCAGGCAGCTGTGCAGCGCGCGCCGTGCGAACAGCGACTCCGCGTTGCCGCTCGCCAGCGCGAGGCTCACCGCGAGCGTCGCGGCGAACACCGCCACGTTCAGCGCCGACAGCAGCAGCATGAACGCCAAAAACTGCGAGGTGCGGCTGCAGCTGAAGCAAAGCGTCGACAACGACAGCGCGACGCTGAACGTCATCGTTCCGAACGCGTAACACTGAGCCGAGTGCAGCGCAACTTACGTATACGTGGGCGGCTGCGCTCAGCAACGTCAGCGTCTGCAGCACTGCGCTCGCCATGCCAGCACTTACCGAGAAGCGAGGATTTAATCTGTGCGTAGTTGCGGCTGCTGAGCGGTTCGCTGTACAGCAGCGCGGAAACCTGCGTTGCAGCGGCGCGCACTTACGAGGATTCCGAAAACGTCCATTACGGCGAACTCATCTGAACGGTTCAGAGAGAAAATTGAAGACGCGTGCAAAGGTTTTATTGCGGCTGTTTCCCCGCGAGTATTTGCTCTCGGTTATTCTGTCCGCGGCGCGACTAGACGCACAGCAAAAACTTGACCATTCCGAGCAGACGGAACGCGGAGTCGTTTGCCTGCAGCGAAGGAAGCAACTCGGAAAGACTGGAACAGTCGGACTCCGCCAAGCCCACGCGCGCTGCAGCTTCTCGAGTGCCCGCAACAACGACTCTGTCCTTCGCGAACAAGCTTGCTTTGACCAGTGCGTCGGCGAGCTGCGCGCTTGACTCAGCGGCGCCAGCCAGGCATACTACAGCGCTGCTCGCCACGCGCCCGTACAGCGCCGAATCGGGCACCACGGCCAGCGCGTCGCCCGAGCACAACTTTTTCAGTTTTTCGTAGTATTCCACTCTATCGTCTTCGGTGTGCGGCACGCTAGCTCCGGCTGGCGCAGCGGATTGCACGGCGTCGGCGCTGTTTTTCTCCTCGTCGCGCTCCGCCTCGCTAAGGTGCGTCGCGCAGTGCGACGCCAGTAGCGAAGAATCGCCCGGCGGCTCCAAGCAATTCTTTTCCTCCGCAGCTGAGCCGTCGCTAAGCACGCTGCCGCGCTTGACGCTGCTGGCGTTCTCGATGCTTTCGGTGCTTTCTGCACTTTTGCTGCTCTTGCCGCTTTCGGCGCTTCTGGCTCCCCTGATGCTTTCGGCGCTTCTGCTGTTTTCGCTACTTTCGGCGCTGGGCTTGCGGGGTGGCGAAGCGCTGAGCGAAGAGCCGCTGCTTCGCGCGGCGGAGTCCGCGCCCGCTTCGCGAGGCTCGGCTTCGCCAACCGGCGAAACTGCGGCTAGTGGCGCGGCGTGTTCGAGCGCCGCGCCAGAGGCGGCCTCGAGTGCAGCAGGGTCGAGCTCCGAGTCGTACACGATCAGCGACTCTAGCCCGTCGGTCGGCATCTCGAGCTCGCGCGTCGGCAGCACGACGTCCGGCTGTTGCGGCGCCAACTCGTTCGCGAGCGCTTGCGCCTCGAGCGAGTTTGTCCTGCTGAAAACGTCAATCACTACTTGTAACAGCGAGACGAGGCGCGGCTCGGTTGCTACGAGCGCGACTGGCTTTTGCGCTGGGAACTTCAGCAGCAGGAGCACGCCGAGCGCGACCGCGCTGAGCGCGCTCGCGAGCTCTTGTAGCAGCTCAACGCCTTCTTCGCCTGCGTCTTGCTCAGACGCAAACATCTGCGCGGCGAGCGCGTCGTAGGTTGACGCACAGTCGAGAAAGAACAGCTTCGCTTTTCGCGACGCACTAGACGGCAAAGCCTGTAGCCGTAGCCCCGCGACCGCGCCAGACTCGAGTGAGGCAGCAAGCGCGCGCTGCGCAAACGTGTTCGCGGCGCGCAGCAGACAGTCGTGCGGTTCCAAGACACTACGCTGCCGCGCTAGTGTCGCCCAGCGGTACCATCGGTCGAAGTATCCCGTCGCCGAGTTCAGCGGGTGCTGCGGCGCGCAGAAGCGCGGCGAGAGCAGGTCGACGTGAATCGCTACGCTAGCCGGCCTGCAGAACTCGATGAACTGCAGCACGCTAAACAACGCTTCGTCCGGAACCAACTCGGCGCCCACCACGTGAAACTGTGTGCCGTTCGGCCAAAAGTCGCAGATTTCGCCGATGCACGCCTGAAAGGTCGCGGA